>BLKM01000278.1:232829-618404 GCA_013340265.1 Coptotermes formosanus | reverse complement strand
TTGTTTGTCTGAGAAACTTTGATTTTATCCTACACAGGAAAAAATGTTTTCATTATAACTCCTGACTTATGTTTCAGAACGTAGCACTTATTTTTGTATGATGAATGGGAATGTACCCTGCCAGGTTTGTAGGCAGAGCTGCTCACAAATCATGAACAAAAGAGAAAAAACATGCAATTGTTAATAGGGCTGCCGGCTGTGTTAATGGTGGGCTAAAAATGGCTGTTCGGAGGAGCTTGTGTGTCCCAATTAGCAGGGTTAAATCCTATATTGTAAAGAGAAAGACAGTTGTAGAATGGGGATGATGAACAATGTTCTGACAAATTGTTTTAATCTGTGTGTCACACCACCATAAGAGAAATTGAAAGTGTATTTTATGATATTCCGCTGTGTGTGCAGGAGAATAATAGACTGAGATGTGTGCTTACTGGGGATTTTATGCAGCGTAGATTGGTACTTATTTATCAACCTTTACAGGGCATCCTACTGTTCCCATCCTCAAGGGTCAAGCAGGGAATGATAGATTGTCACAAAACGTTGGTAACTAACTGCCAGTCTACATCATATAACGTCAAAGTAGAATAAGGACCTTATTTATGCCATGGTAGAAGCAGTAAATTACACAGAATACTGGACTGTTGCCTTAAATTTGTGTAGGGATGCAGCTTTATGCATTTTTCTAATGTTGGTTAATCTTTTTTTTTGATATGCCTTAAAATGTCGGCAATTCCAATGCATGTAATAGATTATGGCAGATGAAGAATAGCATTTGTTAAACAGAAGTAGACAAACTTAGTGGATGCTGCGTGATAAAAACCATTACCCTGAACTCTGTACGTGTAGATTTTAATTAAGAGTTGTTTTTCTGATATAGATGTGTCTGTTAACATTTCAGGATGAACGCGAGTTTAAACTGCAGCTATGGAAGGATGAAGAGAACCAGCTGCTTCAACAAAGAGTGAAGAATCTGGAGGAGAAGATGTTAAGGATGTAAGTCACAGTACAGAGGAAAATATCACACACATGCAGTATACATATGGTGTAGTGTTGTCCTGTATTTTTCCAAGTGAGTAGGTAGGATGTTGAGTAGGCAGGTGTTTGTATTGTTTCATGTGCACAGCATATGTTGAGTATCTCAAAGAGTTATATTTTAATACATGTGATACATAATTGTAGGAAACAGAAATGGATATGCTGACAAATGCTTTGAATTTGTGTTAGAATAAGGATTTCACTTGAACTACTTTTATGCCATGATAGATGTGAAGGCAATATTCTGCCTTGCTCCACCTCTTTTCTAAAGGTGCTGTAGTAGGTTTCACTTACCTTGTATTTTTCAAAAACTTTGCTTTGGACATCTAAAAAGTAGGTAGCTGCAGTTTGTCAACAAGGTGGTTCGCCTCTGTCTTATAAGGAAGTTTTTGCAAGCTGCTCAAAACTTTCCTGGCTGTTAGATGTGCAGAAGTAGCTTTGTTTTATATTTCCTCACATTTAATATGCCTTGGCATTCTTTTTGTGGGTAGATAAACACTACAGTTAATGAAACCATACGGATGTGGAAACATGGAAACACTGTGTCACAGGATTACAGAAGATCTGAAAGTATAAAGCGGCCATATTTAAAATATGTCAGTCATTTGAGAGATACTATAAAACAAGAGGCAAATTCTTTCACCAACTGTACTTTTTGTAATAGTTACGTATCACAGTTTAAAAGTATAACACTTTTGACGCCATACATACATTATCATTAGGGGGCTAGCTAGATAACTGTCTGACATGTACCAACTGAATCAATATGAAGTAATTTAATGAATCTAAGGTGAAGTTTTATGATATTTGCCGATGTATATAAGGTAAAGTTGTCTCTTTGTTCACAAAATTTATGTTTCTCATCTTTCCTGTGTGTGCAGCCAAGAAGAAAATCTGCGGCTCGTTTCTGAGCTGCAGAAGTGCCAGGGACTTCTCAGAGAGAAGGACCAAGAACTGGAGGAACAGAAATTAGAAATACGGAAAGAGGTACGCTAATAAGGAAAGTGGAGCTCATCTTTTGGAGAGGCTTGGTACGTTTCTAGGTGCTTAAAACAAACGGTTTTCAGGGGCAAGTCCACCAGAATTTCGGTAAGTGTTGTCAGATTTCATTGTGTTATGCCACAAACATGGGCCAGTAGAATGTGGTGAATTTCTGAATGAGTTGAATGGCTATAGCCTGTTCAACAAAGACATTCTGGAATGGAATTAGTTAACTAATGATTGATTGATTGATTGATTGATTGTGGTGTAATTCTTTGATCCTATTTGACGTGTAGATTATAGAGTATCAAATGGTGGAATTGTGTGTAGTTTCTTTACTTTAGATGGGTGTAGTCTTGGTGTATGGTGTCTTACTGCTTAGAAGCTCTGGTAGATATTTAATAAGATGTTTGCTGAGATAATTAAATTTCTGAATTCTGCACCACCCCACCTAATTCATCACATGTACATTAGGGTGAAAGATTTCCTATGCGCACTATGAAGGCAGTTACCAGAGCGGGGAATTATCTGCAATTATTCTTAAGCCAGGCACTTCAGCTGGGCAAGTGTTCAGCTTCATTTCCCAGCCAATTTAACTCCAGAGCAAGTGCCCCCTTTCACCCACTGAACAAAAGGCTGGGTGGCCTCCAGAGCCAGTGTGGATGCTTTGAAGAAGATGAAATCTGTTTTCCCTCCCATACATAAGTGGAATGATTGGTTGGCTGTGCGGCCAGTAGACCAGTCACTGTGCTGAGTATGATGTCAGAGCTGCCCGTGTTCCATAACCATTCCAGCAGTTATTCCTTATAACCTAATAATGAAATTCCTGTATCTGCTCTGAAATTTGAGGAAGCCCCTGATTGCCTTCTCAGAATTAAGTCCACCTGGAGGGAATTTAATTTATGGTTTTTTCTCTCTGCCCAGGAAAATGATGAAAATATTTCCTGAAAGTGAGGCATAGCTGCTCCTGTCAGTGTCTTCCTAATTTGTATCTTGCACTGATACACTGTGTAATGTGTGTGATTCCAGGGCACCATTAAATGAGTTAAGAAAGATCAAAGAATAGAATCTGTCAAACAGAAGAACACAAACGTGATGCAGGCTGTAATAAAATCTGTGTCATTCACTTGATATATGTAGCTTTGGATTAATATTGTTTTCTGACATATGACTATCATAATTTCAGAGAAGTGAAAACAAAGAAACATGTCAGGAGGCAGATCGAAGAATTCAAGAAGTGGAAACCAAAATGAAGGCCTTGGAAGCCTCATATGTGAAAATGTAAGTTACTCGTATGAGATGAAATTTTACTTACATATTACTTCAGAATGTGGGCCTGCAGTCAAACACTGATGTAGCGCCACCATGTGTTCACCAGTTTGTGGTTTCATGTAGTGAGTGGTAAACCAAAATGCTGTACTGTATGGAAATTGTTACCATTCATGAGTGCTATATCATGGTTTGGCTGTATATTGTTTTGAGTGAATTTAGTAGGCAGGTGGTTAAACAGGTATGTGTTCACAAGTAATAGTAGGCATCTCAGAGAACTGTATTGTCTTAACAAAATTAATAACTTGACATAACAGAGATGGAAATTAATGACACAAACACTTAGAATTTGTGTTAGTAAAAGAGTCCTAAATTGACAGTTTCTTAATATGATAGATATCAAGGTGAATATTCTGTTTTGGCCCCCCCCCTTCCTCTTCCCAAGGCTGCTGTAGCAGGGACCAAGAATGGCCTTGGTATCTTCAGATACTTTGCTTGTAAAAAAGCTAAGGAAGATGATGTTGAATTTTTCCAACACTATGTTGCAACCCCCATAGCAAACCACCCCTGAATGAAAGGTTTTCAGGTTTTTGGATCAGTGAAAGCCACTCTAATTCAAGGGCCCCGCATTTACCACGCCCTGCTTGGTAACACATGCAATTCACAAAGCTGTTGGAAATATTGACACACTAGTACATGGGATTACATTAGCTACGGAAACCATGATGCCATAAATGCTTGAATATGTTTCTCATGTTGAAAATTGCTGCAATAAGAGGTCCACATGATGATCTTCACTCGCGACACTTGTGGTAACATATTTTCCTCTTATTTGATTCAGTTGCATGTGTTTGTTTAAGAAATGTAACTCCTTGACACACCACACCTCACCATCATTACAGAACTGGCAAGCCAACCAGACAAACTGCCAGTGTGACATGTCTGAATCAGAGTGAAGAACGTAAAATAGACAATGATACATTTTATATTACTGTGCAATGTAAGTCTAGGTAAAGCACTCTTTTCCATCCAGAAATGTTGCACGTGTTTCTCATTTTCCCAATGCTTACAGTGTGAAAATGGCAGTGAAGAGGGAGGTGCAGCTCCAGGAGAGTCACAAGGACAAAAAAGCAAAAGAACAAGAGATCGCCACACTTAGAGTTGAAATGGCAAATCTACAAGAACAGGTATGGCACAATGAAAGGGATGTTTGTGTTATTGAAGGATTTGGGAATGTGTTCTGTGGGAGAGGTAGAGTAGATGAAGCTTCTTACGTGGCATGATGTTCTTTTTAACATTCAGTAACTCCTTCAAAACTTCTATACTCTAGACTCTCGAGCTAACAGACCTCTTATGTATGGATTTTGAAAATAAGCTGCAGGTTCTGAAGTTTTCATCTGCAATGGGAATATGTGAAATTAGCAGTCTTGACTGTTAATTAGCGAAGCGGTTGCCACATGGCGGACATGGACGCATGCTAAATCTTTGCTGAAATTCACGTGGAGGTGGTAGTGCATTGCTGTGTTGATCACGTTCATTGGCACTGTGGCTTCATTATATTTATGTGAACTTTATTAAGTTGTAATGAACAATGGCTTTTATAGTGATAGTGCTAACGGGACTGTAGTGTACAGTACATTGTGTATGCATCAGTGTTATATATACAGTACTGTATTACTGTTTTGGCGACATATTAGGGTATGTATATATATACACACACAACCATAACATGGAAGTACTGGACTCCCCTTCTTAGTCCATTCATTCGAGGGTGTACAGTTGTTCTTATAAGATCTCAGCGCAATATGCCATCACTGTGGGAATTTCTTAATGAGCTGAATGGCCATAGCTTGCTGAAGCGGGGTCTCTGAAATGTGATTAAGTAACTAATGTGGGATTGATTGATTGATTGATTGTGGTGTAACTCTTCAATTCTATTTGAAGTTCAGATCATAGACCATCAGATGGTGGAATTGTGTGTAGGGTCTTCACTTTAAATTGGTGTGATCTTGGTGCGTGTCATCTTACTACTTAGAACCTCTGGTACTGAGCAATTAAATTACTGAGTTCTGCACAGCCCCACCTAATTCATCACATGTACATTAGAGTGAAAGATTTTCCATGCACGCCATGAAGGCACTTGGCAGAGTGCAGGTTTATCTCCAGTTATTCGTAAGCCTGGCATTGGATGGGGTTAAGTGGTCTGCTTCATCCCACAGCTCCTTTACATACAGTGCAAGTGCCCCCTTTTACCCTTTGAACAATATACTGGGTTGGTCCCAGAGCCAGTCTGGATGCTTTGGAGAAGAATAAATCTGTTTCCCATTCGATAAATAGGTGGAATGCTTCATTGGCTTCGCGGCCAGTAGACCAGTCGCTATGCCCAGTATGACATCACAGCTCCTCATGGTTCATAACCATGCCAGCAGTAATTTGTTGTAATTTAATGGTGAAATTCCTGTAGCTGTACTGGACTTTGAAAAAGTCCCTTATTCCTTTCTCAGATGTTAGTGCAGCTGGAGGGAAGTTACTTTGATTGTTTCTTTGTGAGCAGGAAAATGATAAAATACTGCATTGTTGTTTCTGTCCATGTGTTCCTAATTTGTCTCTTGCTCTCATACACTGTATAATGTGTGTCATTCCAGTGCACTATGAAATGAGTTAATGAAGATCAAAGAATAGAATCTCTTAAACAGAAGAACACAAACTTGCTGCAGGCTTTAATAAAATCTGTGTTATTGATGTGATACATGCAGATTTTGATTAATATTGTTTTCTGACATGTGGCTATCATGATTTCAGAGACGAGAACATGAAGAGAAGTGGAAGAAAGCATCGGACAAGATTCGTCGCCTGGAAGGCGGCTTGAAGAGCCTGGAAGGTTGTTATGCAAATATGTAAGTTAATTTGATGAGATGAGAGTTTACTTACATGCTACTTGAGAATTCAGCCCCGCAGTCAAACATAGATGTGGTACCACTGTTTGTTCACCACTTTGTGGTGGCATATAGAGGGTAGTGATAAATAACAATTCTGTAAACTATGGCAGTTGTGTTAACATTCATGGGTGCTGTGTCAGGGTTTGGCTGTGTACTGTTTCGAATAAGTGGGTAGGAAGGTGGTTGAATAGGTGCGTGTTCGTGAATTATGTCAAGCATATCAGAGAACTGCATTGTCTTAACAAAGTTAATAACTGGACGGAACACAGATGGAGATTAATGATACAAACACATAGAATTTGTGTTAGTAAAAGAGCCCCAAATTGACAGTTTCTTAATGTGACAGATATGAGGATGAATATTCTCTTTTGGCTCCCCCCTCTCCCCAAAGCTACCGTAGCATGGACCAAGAATGGCCTTGTTACCTTCAAGTACTTTGCTTCTAAAAAAAATGAAGAAGATAAAGTTGAATTTTTTGACAGTTTGTTGCAACCCCCATCTCAAAACAGT
The DNA here is from genome assembly GCA_013340265.1 of Coptotermes formosanus. Classification (NCBI taxonomy): domain Eukaryota; kingdom Metazoa; phylum Arthropoda; class Insecta; order Blattodea; family Rhinotermitidae; genus Coptotermes; species Coptotermes formosanus. The sequence continues at coordinate 611,673 of BLKM01000278.1, read as the reverse complement.
CCTTTAAACCCTTGTTCATTTACGTCTGAATGGAAGTGTTTCACGTTTTTGGATCACTGAAAGTGAGTCTGATTCAAAGGCCGCATATTTACCACGCCCTGGTGGGTGAGTAACTCACGCACTCCACAAAGCTGTTGGAAATGTTGACACATTAGTACATGGGATTATATTAGCCACAGAAACCATAATGCCATAAATGCTTGAATATTTTTCTCATGTTGACAGCTGAGGATCTTTACTAATTACATTTGTGTTAACAATTTTTGCTTTTATTTGGTTCAGTCGCTTGTGAGTGTTTAAGAAATGTAACTCCTTGCACACCACACCTCAATATCGTTACAGAACTGGCAAGCCAACCAGACAAGCAGCCAGCGTCACATGTCTGAATCGGAGTGAAGGACATAAAATAGACAATGATACATTTTATATTACTGTGCAATGTAAGTCTAGGTAAAGCAGTCTTTTCCAACCAGAAATGTTGCATGTGTTTCTCATGTTCCCAATGCTTACAGGGTGAAGATGGCAGTCGACCGGGAGCTGGAGATCCATGATTGTCAAGATAGAATAACAGCAAAGGACCGTGAAATCCTGATGCTGCAGTTTGAACTGGCGAGGATGAAGGAACAGGTATGGCACAATGAAAGAGATATTTGTGTGCTTGAAGGACTGGGAAATGTGGTGCGTTGAGAGAGTTAATATGTGTGGCGGTCCTTAAATTTCATGTTGTTGTTTTTAACTCTCAGTAAGTCTACCCAAAGTTCCATAATTCTTGTAAGATATTGGTGTAATGTGCCATCATCATAGCCCAGCAGAACTGTACGAATGTCTGAAAGAGTTGAATGGCCATAGCTTGCTTAAGACAGACTCTCCGAAAGGGAATTAGTTAACTCATGAAAGATTGGTTGAGTGACTGATTGTAGTGCAATTCTGTGATTCTGTTTGAGGTGCAATTTGTAGACCATCGAATGATGGAAATATGTGTTGCTTCTTCAGATCACATTAATGTAGTTTTGGTGCATGTTACCTTAATTCTTAGAGCTGCTGGTAGTTATTTAATAAGAAATTTGCTGAGATAATTAATTACTGATTTCTGCACTGCCCTACCTAATGCATGGCACCTTCATTACAGTAAAGGATTTCCTATGCTCACCATGAAGGTATTTGCTGGAGTGGAGGTTTCTCTCCACTTATTCTTAAACTTGACATTGGATGGGGGCAAATGGTCTGCTTCATGCCCCAAACTCTTTGACTCTGGTGCAAGTGCCTCTTGTTACTCATTGAATAAAAGGCTGGGTGGGCCCCAAAGCCAGTCTGGGTGCTTTTGAGAACAGAAAATTTGTTTCCCCCCCCCATACATAAGTGGAATGACTCCTCAGTTGTGCAGCAATTTTACCACTCCCTATGCTCAGTATGATGTCACAGCCCCCCATGTTCCATAACCATTGCAGCAGTAATTTTTTATAACCTAATGATGAACTTCTTGTAGCTGTACTGGACTTTGGTAAAGTCCTTGATTCTGTCCTCAGCCTTCAGTGCAGCCAGAGGCAAGTTACTTTGTGGTTTTTCTCTGTGCCTAGCAAAATGGAGGAACATTGCCTGAATCTGGTGCATGGCTGCTTCAATCCGTGTCTTCCTAATGTGTCTTTTGCACTGACACGCTGTGCAATGTATGCAGTTTCAAACAACAGTTAAATGAATTGAGGAAAGTCACAGAATAGAGTCTGTTAAACAGAAGCACACAAACTTGCTGGTTTCTCTATAATAAAAATCTGTGTCATGCACTAGGTGCACATTGGTTTTATTTGAAAGGTTTTGTGACTTGTGACTGTCTTATTTTCAGAAAGCAGCAAAGGATTTACAGGTTGCAACAGCACCTGGATGAAGCAGACGTGTTGAACAGCAAGAAAAGGTAGTAGAGGACTGCATTTCAAGAATGTAAGTTAAACACATGAGATGAAACTTTGTTGATGGTTGTTTTTTTGTATGAAGCCCAGATAATTTTGAGTGAGCAGGTGGAAAATTTAGTGAAGGGGTGTGTGTTTACAACATATTTTCACTGTTTGAAAAATTATATTTTCCTGACCTTGATGCAAAGCGAAGGCAACATAAACAGAAACTGCTGCACTCACACACACAGTGGCAACTTAAGTTATAACATTCAAAACCTTTACTTTTCACAACTGATAAGACTGAAACTGAATTCTTGCAGCAAGCTGTTGCAGACTGTGTGCTAGATACAAGTATTTTGTGCAGTCTGTTCTAAATGAAAGGTTTCCTGGTTGTTGATCAGCACAAGTGACCGGAATTCCTGGGGTCGCAAGTTTACTGTACTCCAGCTCTGTTTTTTGGATGTGTAACATGTGCAATTTGTGAAGCTGCCGGAAATGTTGAAACGTTAAAATGTAGGACTGCAGTAGCTACTGAACTGTAACACAATAACTGCTTGAGTATTTTTCTCATGTTGGTGGGTGCTGCAATTTAAAGAGGTGCACATGTGGGCCTTTACCAACAAAATTTTTTTTCTTTTGATTCTGTTACAGTCAGTGGTTTAAAAACTGTAAGACTAAGACCCACCAAACTTATGTCATTAGAGAGTGGTCTAGCTAAGTACCCAGCTTACTAACTATATCAAACTGAACCAGTTAATCTGATCTAAGATCCAGTTTTATATCTCTCCCAAGAATATGTCTAGGTAAAATGATCTGTTCTGTGTTATATATTTATATGTGTTTCTCATTTTCCCTCTGCCTTCAGTGATGAGCGGCTGAGTGAGGCAACAGACCTGCACAGGACGAAGGGATATCAACAAGGTGCCACTCCAACTGCAGAAGGAGGTATGCAGCCATGAAATATGTTTCATGTTCAAGGCGGATTTGGATATTTAGACTCATAGGGTCCATTTGAGCAGTGTTTATTGTGTGACAGTATTTTTCATTTTGTCTGCCTCTTTCTTTCATGATTTTTTCCCCTTTTTTCTTCATTGTGTCGTCATTTCTTCACTCCTCCCATCAAGTATCTTCTTATCATCTCTTTGTAGCCAATTTTTCTCTCTTTTTCCCCTGCCTATTTTCCTGCATGATCTCCTGCTCCTTTGCTTCATCTTTTTCCACTTCTGTTCCTTTCATTCTGATGTCATTTCATTCGGGTGTCTTGGAAAAGTATGTGGTGCTCACGGTTCATACTGTGTCCTGCCACTGCCTATTGTTCAGGATGCCCCAGTCAAATGTGCTGATGATGCTCTGTAATTAAAGAACATCGTCGGCACATTCGACTTTTCCAAGGCACCCGAACCCTCTCCACTAAATCCAGTTACATGGACTGACTCGTCAGGGAGACGATTGGGTTGTAGCTCCACCCCAACAATATGAACATGGAGGATGGCCTGATTCTGAGCGGGTCATGGAAACCTCTGTTTCACCTCCTTAGAGAGAGTGAACAGCCCCCCACCAGTGGTGACTGGCTGACGGTCCTTGTAAGGACCATGCTCCCCCGGCACTCCACACACTTCCATACTCCAGCGCCTCTTCCTGTCGAAGCTGTTGCTGGCCCCTGTCTCCCCTTCCTCCTCACTTTTTCCTTTTCTTTTCTTTTCTTTCTTCCTCTGGTTCCTTCCCTATCCTTTGGTGTTTGCTTGTTTCCCATATCTCTCTCCATATATTGCCTTCCTTGTTCCACTTGTTCCAAGTTCCTATCCCTTCACCTTACGGCACCAGGTTTACTTTACTACCAAGGGCCGTTTTACCTTTCACACCACAACTTCAGTTTGTGACCCCTTCCCTCTCCCACACAGGTGCATCGCCATTGGCTGTTCCTGCCCACGCCTGTCCCTACATAAACCCCGTGTTTCCTGTGCCAGCTTTCTACTCTTCCTGGACTTCTTGACCCTTGAAGATGGGACCAATACATTGTCCCGAAACATCGGTAAAGGATCGCCACTCAATGCTGCATTATATCCCAGAAGAGCGCAGATCTCATCAGCATCGCAGGGGAAGCCTGAAATCACGAACCATCCTCAATGTTTAGCTGGTAAAAACTATAGTGCCCTACTTCTGTTCACAGGCATATCATATGTTCTTTCTATCAGCCATATTGCCTCATTGCAACATGCAGGTTGGAGTGGCAGAGAGTGGACTTGTGCTGTTTCATATTCAGGTTTTATGTACACCTATATTATGGCACGTGTTCACAGCCACTTGATTGTGTACCTGCCTTTGCAGGGTTTAGCAGTGTGGTGTGTAAATTTATGACAGTGTAGAAACTATTTTCAAATAACCCACCAGTCATCAGTTTTATTATTTTCAGCATTTAGTACTCATTATGAGATGTTTTGACCAGCCTGGCCAAGAAATTACATCTCATTTTTACATACAGAGTGATATATAAGAGTTCACATTATAGAAATAAGTTTCGAATCCGTACATATTCCAACTGTTTTGAAGTTCTGTCTTTTACGAATGTAAGGTTATTTTGTGTAAAGTGCTTGATTATGGTCAACAATTTCACTTTTCTAAGGTTTTGTAGAACTCATACTGTGCATGATTATTAGTCAAATACAATATTTGTCCATCTAATGCACTATCAGTATCCTAAATTTTTTACATTGCAGTGTTTATATATTGATGCAACATGTTTCGATCTCAAATGGGATAATCTTCGGGGATTACTCAAAAGTAAAAGTTACACAAACAGTATTAACAATATTGTACATGTTACAAAGTATAATATATGAAAGAGGTAGTCAGTTAACATGGATGGCCGCTTGTGGTGGGTCTTTTTTTTTTACTGAAAAAAAAAAATTAAAAGTACTAGAGTAATTAAAATATAGATATGAACAGCTGTAATAAATTTACGTAAAATTAATAAATGTATTTAAAATATTTTATCGTAGAGCGATGGTTGCAATGGTAAGTATAGTACATACCAGTGTGCTTGGAGTTGAATGTTTTCATGCGGAAGGTAGAGACAGTACTAAGGACAGCTGCATATAGTTTTCTACATGTAAACTCGGGTCACGTGTAACTGTGACCTTGTTGACGGTCGTGGATCAGCTGGTATAGTGGGTTCTGTTCACCTGTGCTTTGTTGAGGAACTAGTTTATTATCATAGTAGTTGTGTTACAATAATGATAAACTAGGTCCTGAACAAAGCATTGGTGAACATAACCCACCACACCAGCCGAGGTAGCACCTTGAACGATGTCACAGTTACACGTGACCTGAGTTTACACGTAGACAACTATAAACAGCTGTCCTTAGTACTGTCTCTAACTGCTGCACAAAAACATTCAACTTGCAGTACATAGGTAAGTACTATACTTACCGTTGCAACCATCACTCCACGATAAAATATTTTAAATACATACTAATTTTACGTAAATTTATTACACCTGTTCGTATTTATATTTTGTTTAATCTCTAGTGTTTTTAATATCTTTTCAGTCACCAAAATCCACCACAAGCTGACCTCCATGTTAACTGATTATCTGTTCTATATTTTATACTTTGTACAACTTTTGCTTTTGAGTGATCCCTGAAGAGGATCCCACTTGGGATCAAAACACGTCGGAACAGCATATAAATATTGTAATGTAAAGCATTTAGAATAAGTATAGCGCATTAGTTGGTCAAATGTTGTATTTGTAGAGTAGATTGGTGGTTTTAAAGTTGAGGGATTAGTGTTATGGAATATCCTCTGAAGTATTTTGTATGTATATTGTGTATTAACTCAAAGATGGCCACGTTTTCTGAAACATAACATAATGAATACTAAACTCTGAAAACAATAAAAGTTTAGTTCTGATTGACTGGTTATTTTAGTACAGTTTGTATGTTATCACAATAGAATGTTCAGAATAACTGTAATTTATGACAGTGTGTTGTAGCAGGTTTTGTTGTACCTTTCCCCTGTAAATCACATATTTCTGGAAAGCAGGTTAGGAAAGTAATTATAAATGAGGGGAAGTGAAGTGAAGTGTGGTGATGAACTGTATAAAAGTGGAGTGAGGTGAGGTAAAATGGGGAGTGGAGTGAAGTGTAGTGAAGTGAAGTGTGGTGATGAACTGTATAAAAGTGGAGTGAGGTGAGGTAAAATGGGGAGTGGAGTGAAGTGTAGTGAAGTGTAGTGAAGTGAAGTGAAGTGAAGTGAAGGTCTTTGGTGGAATGTGTGTATTACCATTGATTTATAGTTATGTATGTGGGTTACTGGATAGTATGTTTTTTTGTTGTTTTGTATGCCTGAAATATTTGCTTTATGTCTTAGTTGTTCTTTGTTGTGTTTTAAATAATCATTTTGTTTGTGTTTAAGAATCTCAGGTTAGGTAAATATATTAGTAGTGGTATGTAACTGTGCTTGTATGTTTTATTTGATGTGGATGGATTGTATAAATCCACACATTAGTCCTCTTATTATAATAAATTTGTATGGTTCTTAACAGAGCTTCATATTTCTTGTATTTCACTGAGTAATGTCTGTAATACACCTTCATCAGTATGCAGCTGTACATTGATTAAGGTTAATAAATTGTCATTTGGAATTCAGTTTGTTTATTGCATCTCCAAGCATTCTGCTGCTGACTATGGTAAGGTGACAACAGTGACCTGTGTGTGCAGGAACATGCAGTTTGCAGTGGTGTCACATCATAGACAGAGGAAGTATATGTCCATTTGCTATGTGTATGTTTAAATGAGTTGCTCATGCTACTGACTGAACACAAATTTAAGTTGTTTACCTCTGGTTCATGTTTCCTCAGATTTACCCTCATGGTCCTGCACGTTACAGTTCTTGGTGTCACTACACTGTAGACATGAAAGCTGAAAATGGGTGTCATGTGGCACATAACACTTAAAAACTTCTGTTTTCCATGAAGTACCATAGTGCAAGCAGTGCAGACATCCCTAGATGCAGCCATAATGGCCACAGGAGCGTGACTCCAACCGTTCGTATGTTAGTCACTAGGATAGGACATATAATTGAGACATTAAAATTCCTGACCAGCCATTCTGCTTTGGTGTAACAAGACAGCTGGAGGTAAGGTTTTACTAACAAATGTGTTGTAGTGAATTATGATTCTATATAATAATTTTGGCTTCAGAACTAATGAAGAAAGTACTGTTGTATCACAAGGAAGGTGGTGGGTTGGGAACGTAAAAAGCACTAATAAATATGGTGCTTTCTCCAACAGAGATGATAAGTTGGGAATGTAGACTGCACTGATACAAGTAACAGGCAGTCCTGCGTAAGCCAGAACACTTAAGAATTGAAATTCACATCCACAGCAACTGATGTAATCACAAACTTTATATTCTGTATATCAACAGATGAAGTTCATACAAAATGATTCCACCCAAGATTATAAACCTCCTAAAATACTGATTCACTTTTTGAGAGCATAAAGTTCATAATTTACAAATTTTTATGTAGCAAAAATCACAATAGCATAGCAGGCAATTAACATACAAAGTGACAAAGACTGAATGAATCCTCCAAAAGTGCCCAGCAATGCCGTTTTATAAGGCAAATCAGGGCGCTGGCTTCCGCGTGTTCGTTCATTGCTCTGAAAATCTCATGGGACAACTCTGACTTCACTGTGCACTGAAGTTACATCAGCCAACCTGGATTTTCGGTGCCATTTATAGTTATATATGATTGCTTCATGACATCAATCACTCCACTTACTTCCCGTGATCTCAACATCTCTCCATTGTGTAAGAGTTATCAATTATTGCAGAAGCCGTTACTTCACCAAATAACACAATTACATTACTATCCTTCTGATTAGTGTACCTGCGGCCCTCACTGAACTGTTGCTAAGTCCATGTAACCAGTTCCTTTTCAGCAGCCCTTGTGAATGAAATTTGTGTTTGGGTCACACACAACCCCAGTGTCATTTTTCCAAAATGACGTACCTACTTCTTTGTCGCATCTTATCCTTTTAGTGTAAGTATTATGAGTATAACTTTTAAGAAGACAGTCTATGATATCTGGAAGCCATCACAAGGAGGATTAGACATGTTGACTATGGGAGGACTTAAAATGCAGTCATCGACATCAGTGTAGAAGTCTGCTATTTTTGAGTTACTTTATTTGAGTGAATTGTTAAATAAAGCCCATCTCTCTGCTTTTGGTCTTTGAAGCTTATGGCTTTTGGTGCCCCACACTCCAGAGCATCAATGACCAAAGACCAATTTAAGATTTTATTGGGCTCAGATTTAATGACTAAGACATTTTGAAGTGTAAATGAAGAACCTGCCTAAGATGCAAAAGCAATACTTCCGATGCAGTATGGTGGATGTTCATGGATTGCGAAGGATGTGAGGTGGACTCCAACTGACACCAAATTCTAAGCTTGCAACAACTGTGTGAACTGTACATACAGAGGACATTTCTCCATGTCAATCTTTCATTGTTTGATGGAAAACAAGTATGTTGTAAGTTTAACTACTGCTAATACAAACATGAAAGTGAAGTCTGTAACAGTGTCTGGTGTCTGTGCTTCATAAATCTACAAGAACACGTCAAGGTATGAAATGCAAGATAATTATGGCATACGCTTGACCAGAACTGTGCTTATCGTCCATGTTTCTAGAAATAGCGGTTCCCATGTAGATGAAACTGCAAAGGATGAGGAACAGATATGTAAAAAAGATCGGTACATGAACTTGGGGTCTGAATATAATAATAATAAAAACAACAACAATAAATAGTCATACCATAAATTTTTGCCTTAGTTAGGTTCCAGTAATATTAATAACTGTTTCTGCTTTTTATTTTGTGAAGGGTTAAACATATTGTCTTCCATCCCCACCGCCTGCCCCCTACATGTTATGAAGTGTCCCAGATTTGAGTTTTTTCAAATGGGATCCCTATGCATAGATCCTTCATAGGACTAAGTCAAGGTTGCAGAACATGCCATATACACTATAAAGCATAATTATTAACCTATATTTATTTACAGACTTTTATTTTTAACTGTATTTTGACATACATGTTGAAGTTATGTGAACAAATCTCGCCCGCAAAAATATTTACGGTAGTTTAGAACTGACTATTTGATTAATGCCCCTTCCACCACCACCCGCGGTATTTCAAATATCTTTTTCCACAATTCAAAGTGATCAGACCTACTTGCACGAAAAATTGGGACTCGGAGCTGCTTAAAATAATGAAATATGTAATTACACACCTACCTTTTCGTCTTTTATTTTTTTATAATGCTCTGGTATTTCATTCTGCTTTAAAAACACCTACGATAGAAATTTGACAGTGATTTAATTTTCAAGAAATGGAAAGCCTTGGCCAAATTGGCGAAAAGTCCTCCACCACACTATTTCTGACTAACAGATTTCAATATACTATACGTCAACCTGAAGGCAGCATTTACACTACCCATCCTCTTCCTACATTCTATCCTGTTGCCCACGGGCGTAGCTATCATATAGTAAGGCACGGGACGCATAACGGCCCACAAATATAGCGCGTTGCTTTCGAACTTGACCGTCCGGCGCTCGAGCGAATTTAATTACACCTTGTCTCTGTGCTGCACGATCCTCAGCACATACTGCACTGCCTGTGCTTGGCAATACGCCACGGGCAATATGCCGACGACTGAATGCACGGACTAGCCTTCGGCACTGATGACTTGCTGCGGCCGGTCGCCATATTTCCGAACTTCTAGTAATTTGTTGCGGAAGATCATAAAGTGCTTTCAGGTCGTGTAGGTTAGATATGGTTTGTTTGTACTTACGAACTTACGAAGTTTGCGATAATAACAGCGACCTCGCCAGAGCTGTTTGGTTATCTTTCTGTTTCTGTTAACTCAGTAGATTCAGAATTAGCCAATTATGTGTGTACGTCATACAGGAAGTTGATGTGACTCCCAACGCAAAACCCGTTGGTTGTAATAATATGACCAGCACGGAGGAGTGGGAGATGTGTTTGAGGTCAGTGGTAAAATTGTCATGAATGCGAAGAGCTAGTGACCTAAACGCTGTACACGTAGTTCTTTTTATCGGTTTTCTGTTTACTACTTGTTAGAAATTTTTCGCCTGAGAGTATGTGGAGTCCGACGCACGTTCAAGTGACAGGTATGAGTAACATATTAAAATACATTTTAAGTTTTTGCACTGGATGATATACGATTAACATCTCTTGATAATTTATTTACATTATTTATTTACATATTTACATTATTGGTATTAACTTCATAAACGTACATTTGAACTTCGTGTCTGTGTGATGGCTGCGGCTCTTAAGCTTTGCATGAGAAATGGAAAGGATGTAGGTGGGGTATCTGTGGTTGACACTGGTACGAATGTTCAATTTGTGCGACCAGCAGCAGTGCTGGTTAGGACTTCTTAAGGAAGCATAAGTATGCGAAGCAGGGCTGTGGATTCGGGGGCCGTAAAAATATACCGACAAAAATGTAGCGACTCCGACCTCGATATAAAGTCTTAAATTGATACTATTTAACACTTTCGCTACCGTGTTCGTAATGGTACTGTCATAACCAATATTGAATTTTCATTATTGTAATGTCGCTAAATATGGGAAATAAAGGAAAAAAGCCATAAAGGCGTTGCTACAGTAACCATTAATGTTATACATAAATATAGGTTATAAGTCTAAAAAGTAGCCTGGTGATTCATGTGGTGGTGATGAAATGTCTTATGATATCATTTACCATTTTATTAGGTGTACTATTGTTAATACATATTGAGCTTTTATGAAGAAGTCAGAGATTTAAAACTTGAGGAGTCAGAGTCAATGTTTTGTGTACCAACTCCACAGCCGTGGAGTGGAGTGCATAGTAAACGTGGCAGAATGTGTTCATTGTGCAGATAAGAAATTTAGCAATTTACTTTTCTTTGAAAGTTGTGGAGATAAGGTAGAACTATGAATTTATAACATGTGATATTCTGCATGTGTATAAAACATCCACAATTTCAGGACCCATGATGGCAAGACACTACTGTCATAAGAGTGTGTGAATTATTTGCACAGAGTTTGACCACTATGAACTTCACGCCAAATTCTACCCGTTTTGATATGGTATGTGTTTGTCCCGCTGTCTTTTTTCTGTTTCTTTAGATGAAGTTAGACAAATTTGTTTCTTTCAGTGTATCCTTCATAAGTCTTGAGCCACGGATGTAGAATGTTCTATGATAGGAATGCAGTACTTGTTTCACATACGAAGATAAACAGAAAATAACTAACAGATACAAGAATAAAAGTATGATAAGTGCCTATTTGCTGTGGTACAGGAACAGCACAGGTTTCTTTGTGGAAATATTACAAATTTCTTTTGCATGTATTTACAACAATTTAAAATTTTTATTTTGGCCAAATTCTTGTACAGAATAATGGTCGGATAATAGGCACACATTCTGGCTTAAGTATGTTGATATCATGATTTAAACTTTTATTTATTGTGGAAGGTGATTGACCCACTTGATTCCTGTATAAGAAGTCCTGTTTTGATACTTAAAGTGGTTAGTGCTGAAAATAAAATGCGTATACAGTCAAACCCGGTTATAACAACATCAGTTGATATGACACCTTGTCTATAGCATCGGATATTCTGTGCTACCAATTAATTTCTGTCTGTTAACCATAACATTAGACTCCTCGGTTATAACAACAGTCGTTTATAACGGTACAAAATATTCAGTCCCTTTTGTGACATTATAACTGGGTTCAACTCTGTGTGTGTGTGTGTGTGTGTTAAATTTGTAAGGTCTCACAAATTGTAGCATTGAGTAGCATTATGTAGTGTTGAGTATGAGTAAGTGTGGGTTGAGCCCTTACGGTCCTCGTGCACGTAGGCCTTGACAGGCCCTTTGTGTCCCCTCACTGGGTCCAAGTCACGAGAGCCCTGTCCTTCTGAAGAAGTTCCAAATTGCCCTTGCACTCAGACCTCTAACATCCTCAGGGTCCAGAGAAAAAGGATCCCAGATAGATATGCCTTAGTGTTGCCAAGGCTTTACACTCACACAGCACATGGGCTGAGGTTTCCTCCCCAGCCCCACATTTCCTACACGAGGGACTATCCATCAGCCCCATTATGTGAAGATGTCCTCCCAGGGTGTTATGCCTAGTGAGAAGGGCAGTAACCACCCTAGATTGCATCCTATTAAAGGACAATAGCATGGTCTTGGGCGCAATATGAGGGCCTGAGATCAACTCTTGAACGTATCTTATAGTGCCAGCCAGTCCCTGCCATCGTACCAAGTGCTGTCTGTCCAACCAGCACCGAATTTTTCTTATTATACACTGCCTTGAGACCCCCACGGCTGGCTCTGTTCCAACAAAATGGTGAGCAGAACCCTCCCTTGCGGGCTCATCTGTGATCTCATTTCCACGTATCCCCATATGTCCGGGGACCCTAAAGAGTGGCACAGAATGGTAAGTGGAGATATCATCCAACACCCTCTGGCATTGTCATACCAAACGAGAAGTCATTTTCACGGCCTCTAATGCTTCCAAGGCTGCTTGACTATCAGAGCAAATACTAATATATTTCTGTGATCTGGCAATACTTTGAATTTAATAGACACAAGCCAAGATAGCATAAATCTCTGCCTGGGAAACAGTAACATATTTTTCTAGAGAAATATTGAGCCTCCTACCCTCAGATTGCCCATAGACACTGGCCCCAGTCCTCCCATACTGCATTCTGGACCCATCTGTATACCAGATGAGCCCTTTAACCACAGGTGGGGCCCGGGTCCATTTGTCCAGTCTTCTCTAGTCAATAAGTTAACCCTGTATTTGGGTTCAAGATTGTATGCTGTTATGTAACATTAGAATATAACCTTTTTTTAATCCTTCTCATATGTGTTTTCCATGTTTGTGTGTCTTCCTGTTTTGTCTAGAAGTTTTTAAAATCCTTATTTTAGTTCGAGTATTTTGTTGTCTGCTGTACATGTGGGTAATCATAAGTCCTATTTTTAAAATGTTAGAAAAGTTTTATGCTTTCTTGTTTACTGGTTTCAGTGGTCACTTGTCTAGGTTGTGCATCTGTAGGTGAAGGTTGTTTATGTTATTTATGTTTGCATTTTTCTGGTATCTAATAAATTTTTATTCAGAAAAGTCGTCCAATTAAAAAGTCAGTTTTTGATTGCTCCTGTTTTATATGATGGTGTTGTCTGTATGCTTGGTAACTACATATTTAGTTGCCAGATATACAGCCAACACCATCATAAGAAAGTAGGAGCAATGTTAAACTGACATTTTAACCACTGGACCTCTAGATACCAGTCTTTGTATAGTGTATTTAATGAACATAAAAAAAATTAAGATGTGTTTGTGGGTTATATGGCTTCATAGCATGACATTTAATTTAATATAACCTAATTTAATTCCAGTAAATGTTATGAGTTCCAAGGTTTTTACAGCACTGTAGTCAAGGATTCTGATCTTGTGGGATGAGATGCGGTTTCACATACCTGAAAAGTGGGATCATAAATTTTATGTTATTTTGTGAAATGGAGACAACAAAGGAGACAGAAAATTTTAAATTTGAGACAGGAACGAATCATGGAATTCTCAGCATGTGTGTACTAACACTATTCCTTATGATTTTTTAGGTTTCTTGAGTAAGTTGCATTGTATGTTGTAAGAAGTCATCCCTGTATGTTCAGCTGCAGTAGGCTGTTCATTTGAAGTGTCTTGATCAAGTTAGGTATATTTATGTGCATGTAATATAGATCTTGTTGGCATTTATGACACTATTTCTTGTATGACAGTTTTATATATAGGGACTTTACTGTAGGTTTCATTCGAACACAATATTGTGAGGCTCTGATGATGGTGTATTACAAACAGCATTAATAGAGAATTTGAGGCTTTCACAGCCTGCGTCAGGTGGGATTCTTACAGGTTTAGACAGCATGTAGGATTGGATGTTGACACTGATGTTTTGCCGAGGTCAACATCTTACCCTGTGGAGCAGAGTCCTTCTTGTGAAGCTAACAGGTCCTCAGCTAGTCAAGAAAGTCCCCGCATTTTATGGAACCCAGAGGCTCATTACTGCAGTCACGACAGCCTGCCACCTATCCCTATCCTGAACCAGACCAATCCAGTCCATGCCCCCCATCCCACTTCTTGAAGATGCATTTTGATATTACCGTACCATCTATTTCCAGGGTTTCCTAGTGGTCTCTTTCCCTCAGGTTTCCCCACCAAAACCCTGTAGGCCCCTGTCCTGCCCTCATATGTGCCACATGCCCTGCCCATCTCCTTGATTTGATCATCAGAATAATATTTGGTGCGGAATGCAGAACATAAAGCATTTTGCCATGTAGTCTTCTCCACTCGCCTGTTACCTTGTCCATCTTAGGTCCCATATCCTTGTCTGCACTGTATTCTCAAACTGAAGTTAGCATGTTAATTCGTGAAGCTTGAGACGGCATATTTCTTCAAAAATTCAATTTGATCCTACAGTCGTACATGGTATCAAAAGCAAGAAGCCGGGGGCTGTACAAATCTCAGGTGCATGTTTACCGAGGTGACTCAATTTTATATTATAGCCCTTATTATTTTTAGCATAATTATTGCACTTTTTTTCTTACATACAAAAATTGTGTCAAAAACTGATACGGATGAACTGTGAGGTTTAGAGGTTACTTCAAACATTGTGTGGCCTTTTTATAGAACTTGCTTCATGTCATCTGTTTGTTGCCTAGAATTTTTGGAAGATTTGTAGATCCATGCAGAAGACAGAGAATTACATAGTTCTTGGCATTTTTCTATTGTCTAGCTGCACAGACTGAAAATAGCTCTTACAGTTGGACCTATTTTGTGACTAGCTGAGGAGCTGTTAGCTTGTCAACAAGATCTGTGCTCAATTGAGTTAGTATGAAGCAGGAAGGTGCAGGCTTTTTGTAGTAGTAGTAGTAATAGTAGTAGCAGTAGTAGTAGTAGTAGTAGTAGTAGTAGTAGTAGTAGTAGTAGTAGTAGTAGTAGTAGTAGTAGTAGTAGTAGTAGCAGCAGTAGCGGCAGCAGCAGCAACTGTAACAGTATAGTATTTATGCTTTAAGGAGTTATATCTGAACTTTGAGTGATGGTCTTTTGTATACCACAGAGTTTTCCCCTTGGTGGTCCAGATTCTTCAGTTATCTCAACCACCATGTCCCCTCTGTAGTCCAGATGCCTGAGGGACTGCCATGTGTTGAATATGAATTCAGTTAAAGTTACTGTCATTTGTTACAGTCCAGAGAGCAAGGGCCTTGTTGACCAAGGGAAAACATGGTGAGTAATTTATATTGAATATTTATAACATTTCGTATGTGTTGGCTGACAGTGTGAGCAGAGGTATTGTAAAACTGCAATGTTATGGCACCCAGATGCATGAGCAGCCTAGCATATGAGAATAGTGGGGTTCATAGGGTGGGCAGATGAGGGGCAGAGAATGTAGTGAGCATGTCACATCCCTTTCTAAACATATGCGTTTGTGTTCGTACATCCTCGTATCATTTCTTCAGTCAGAGTCTGATGATAATAGAAGTATTCCACAGCCATCTGCATGGTTTCCTGTGGTTTCATATTTTAGAGAGTGTCATAGTGTGGTACCAATATTCTTAGAAGAACATTGTTTTTGTTCGGCCAGTAGCTGGCAACACGGAATGATTTCCACTCTGTAACTGCCAGTAACCAGCTAACCCGACACCTGTCTAGTACTGTCTGCGGATGGTACCAAGTGGAGAGACAAAAAATTGGTCCATCCTGAAGTGTCATAAGATTGTGACCAAGCTGTGACAAAATTTATGAGGATATTGTAATGATTGATAATAAAAGAATGTTTTGAGTGAACAGAAAGAAGCAATAATACTTTGATCCTCCATTATGTCTAAACTAGAGTGTGTGTCACAGGAACCAACGATGTGTTTGTGACGATTGCGCTTGGCAAGGAGAAGTATCAGACATCAGTGAAGGAAAAGGCGCTGCGAGACGTGGAGTGGCATGAGGAGTGTGAACTGTAAGTGGCATTGTGTTATTTGTAGAGTCATTGCATGAAGCTAGAGTCCTTGAGGACCTCGTTACTGTGTTCACAAGAGTCTTAGTTGCTTTTGAAATAGATTGTTGTGTGTTCTGAATTATTTGCTTTAATATTATGCTGGATACAGATGCAGAGTAGTGGAAAAAGTGTTTAGCCCTTTGTACCCTGAAGTACATCTCAGTAGCATATAAATATATATTGCCAACTTGAGAAGAAACATACCATGATTCGATTACAAAGATGAACGAGTTGCAGCTTTTTAGGGTGATAAATGTAAGAGGTTAGGTTGTCTTTGTTTTTGTGTAAGCAGTGCAATGTGCAATTGTGTAGAAATTCTGGTAGCCTCAACCTCCTGGAGCCCTAAGGGCCTGTCCAGGCCCGCAAAGGGTTAGCTTTACCTTTACTTTACCTGTACTCAAACATGAAGGGTGGCTGAGATAGTGTAGTCAGTATAGCAACTTGCTGTGGGCTGGACGGTCTGGGATTCAAACTGCGGTGGGGGAGAGATTTTCTGTACCTATCGAAATGCGGTGCTTGGGCCCATCCAGCCTCCTGTACAATGGGTACTGGGTCTCTTTCCTGGAGTAAAGCGGCCAAGGCATGGTATTAACCACCCACTCCCATCTAGGACCAAAGTTAAAGAAAGAGTAGAGATAGACCCCTTTTGGAGCTTCATGGACTGTTACAGGCTGAACTTCACCTTTTTTGGTACAACATGCAGGCATATACAGGAGTAGGATATATACTGTTGATCTGGGAACTATGTGGGGGTGAGTTGTGGCTTCAC
The DNA here is from genome assembly GCA_013340265.1 of Coptotermes formosanus. NCBI lineage: Eukaryota > Metazoa > Arthropoda > Insecta > Blattodea > Rhinotermitidae > Coptotermes > Coptotermes formosanus. Next base: position 594,892 of record BLKM01000278.1, on the reverse strand, counting down.
ACTGTGCCTGTTTGAGCCCCAGAGAAGGAGCCTCCAGCACTAATTGAAGGGGGGGCCAGGTGGAACACATTATGATGTCATTTTATTATCTGTCATGGGCATTTATGGCTGGTTTCTGTGTTAGTTGAGGGTTATTTTAGTCAGATTTCTTTTTCATGTGAATTACTTGCCATAAACTAAGGAACATCTTCAAAAAACCATTTCCATTTTATGTTGCAACTGCAGACAGATACCGAAACAGGGCAATGTGGCAGAGATTGTGCTTACTGTTCTGCACCGCAACTTCATTGGAGTGGACGAGTTTCTGGGGATCGTTAACATCCCCCTGGCTGACTTCGATGTATATGAGCGACCTAGGAACAGGTGAGTGACACATTTCAATTATAGGGTAACATTTATTTATCAGGAGTAGAAAGTAAGTTTACAAATATGTATATGCATGTATAATCACCACCAACTCTTAGGCGATATAAAATTACAATGTAAGAAATTTTTATAAAACTCCTGACATGTTTTGATTTGACATCACCATCTTCAGGGGAGACATATAGAACAGTTAAAAATACTTAAAATTACACAAGCCTGGTTATTTAGAAGTTCATTAAAGACATGTGGACTGCCTGATGCCTTAAGGTGTTACGGACAATTTTAAATTTACAAGTGTGTATTTTGGATTCTTTGCTTTCAGCAGTGATAAGAACAGGTTATATTTAATTGTACTGCTGTCCCCCTACTTTTCCGCAGTACCTGTGACAGTTGGCGCCTTTATATATGGGACAAGCTTTTGTGTTCCCTGTGGGTAGAGACCATTGTCATGTGTAATGAGTCTTTGTGTTATGGCTGTCTTCACACTGCAGTGTCCTTAAACTGGTGGCCACCAAAAATTCTGCTTAATTGCAAGAAATGGATGATTTTGTTTGGAAATCGGATCAGGATTGTATGTGGGATGTTCCAAGGTTTTTTAGTTGTGATATTATGATATGTCCAGTGTAAAGTTATTTCCTGACCGACTTTTGTGTAAGCAGTACGTATTCATTCAGTGATGTAGGATGGTGTATGTAGTCTGATTTACCTTTCACTTACAAGTCATTTTGAAATGCAACTTTGTGCTGAAAATGTTTGAAATTATATCATCATTGTTATTATTGTCATCATTGTCCATGGATGTATCTGCCAGATTAAACCATTTTATGTCAGACCCCTACCTGTTTGTCCTGAACTTTGAAATGTGTTTTTCAGATGGTATGAGTTGAAGAGTAAACCTGGGAAGGGAAAAAACAAACCAAGAGGAGAGCTGGAGGTGCGTGTTGCATTCCTGGTGAAAGCTGGCAGCTTGACAGATCTGAGTAAGAAACCGCACCGGTCTTCCATGGGTCAGCTGTCACACATGGCTCAGTCAGTGGGTAAGAGTGAAATAGGAAATCTGTAGTATGGAATTGCTTCTGTTGACTGCTGTTTGGCTCTGCCAATGTTGCACTGTGTTTCAGGTGGAAGTTTGCTCAGTATTGGCAGTCTGGAGAAAAGGAAAGGTTTGAAGAAATTTGCCAAGAATCTGGGTAAGTTTTGGGCTAGTAGTGAATGTAAGATGAGATTTCAGTTGTCATAGCAGTGAGTATAATGATGGCTGTCTTCTGGGCCGTGATGCTGTGTTGTTCAGTAGATTGCTATTAATATTACAGAGGAATATACTGATTCCATGCTTAGGGTGGGAGATTAAAGATGGAGGCAGCAGTTTTGACGGAACATTTGTACAGGCAGTGTAAAAAAGGTAAAGTTTTCCCTGTCTGTGCCATGAATGTATAATGGGGGATTAGAGGTAGAGCTCCACTCATTCTTAACCTCAGCACTAGCTGGAGGTGAGTGGTTAACTTCATGCCCCGACTTTTTTTACCCCCAGGAAAGAACCCTGGTACCCAATGAATAGCAGACTTGGTAGGCTACAGGGCTGGTCTGGAAGCGAAAAATCTCTTACCTGTAGAGGGATTCAAACCCCTGGACCATCCGGTCCATAGCCTAGTCACAATACTGAATGTGCTACTGTGGCTGCAGGATATGAGTACATATGTACACGCATACACAGCATCATGTCTCAGAACACCACGCTAAAAGAAAATATGTTACAGAAGTACTGCATTAGCATGTCAAGTGTTTAAAATTATTATATCATACTCTAAATGTTTTAAGTTGTATTAATCTTAGGTGAGTCATTGCACAAGAAAAAAGTTTTGTTTGGGCTTATTGATAACTGTTACGAGATCAGGTTTGTTTATTGAGAGTCACGTTTCATTGTAGTGAAGAAAGGTAAGAAAAGTGACAAGGAAGTGACAATGGATGCCAACAGTGAGTTTCGGTCTTCCCGCCAAATGTCTGCCCAAGTGGCAGGTGACGCTGATCCTGGGGTCATCAGTGAGGGAGAGAGCGAAGATGATTTCACAGTGAGTAAATTTTTACATTAAGACAGACATCACAGAGAAACTTAATTAATGTCTGCTGTAAATACCGTTTGTTTTATCACTTGAGCTCTTTAGGTGTAACAGGTTCTAAAATGTCTGCGGCTCTGCAGCAACTAATTTTTGTCTTCTTTCACTCAGTTATTGAAGATGTGCAGAAATGTGCATATTAGCGTCTGCATGTCTTTGCGTTTGTCCATTTATTCATACACAGGAACTTGAGAACCGGTCAGTGGGTTTTTAAGAAATGTAATATTGGTGTTTTACCAAAATTTGTTAACAGGTTCCAGTTTGGTTCCAGTTTGACAACAGTAGTGGACAGTTAACCTTTATTGTCCTAAGAGACCATGTGCTGGTCTCAAAAATGTACTGGCAAATGGCCTGCCATGCCATATGCTGGTCTGTGTGTGTTTGCATGATAGCAATTTAAATGTCCACACTAAGGCAGAAAAACTTAGTTTGTCAAGAGATACAGTTGGCACCATAGTCCGTTTCGTGAAGTTTTAAGTGCAGGCCCGCATGTGTTTCAACCTTAAATCAAGTATAAGTTGGAAAACGTGTATTGGAGTGAAAATTGGTGTGAAGATACATAGAAGTGATAGATAAATTTTGTGGCCAGTGTAGTTTTTGTGTTAGTCCTGTGACTTTCTAGGTAATTAAAGAAAAGTGATCAGCTGTGTGAAAATTGTTCTCTGGTGTGTTACTTTGTAAGTGAAGTGTTTGTGTGGTATCATATCCATGTATATGTTTCAGACCGTTAGTGACATGGAACTGGTCAACAGATGTTTGTGAAATTTAATATGAACATCATTCCTCTGGGAATTAAGCAAATAGGTACACAGAAAATTGTATATTTATTATTTTGTAGGTGTTGCCAACTTAACCGCACAGATTAAACAGCATGAGGATCATGAATTCTTCCCAGAACTTACTGAGTTACTGTGGTATGTGTGGACTTCTATTGCAGTTTGATGACTTGTCTCACAAGAGCTCAGGCAGCTCACTCAATGCCAATCAAACAAGTACAGTCACACCGGTTGCAGGGTCACTTGAGAATCTGGCAGGTGGTGAAGTTCTACGACGCACCACTGCAGCTGCAGTACCAGCACCTGCACCTGTGAAGTCACCACCAAACAGAACTGTAGATGAGTGGGAACAGAAGCTGTATGGAAAACAAGGAAAGGGTAAGCCTGCCTGAAGATTTGCAAGAGTGATATTTAGTAATGCGCTAGTGAAAAAGTCTGATCTTTATCCATGTTTTCCTGAAAATGAACTCTATTAAGGTGACAGATTTGCTGTTTATATTGAGCATTTTAAGAATATATGTTCCTGTTGACAAATGAAAAGTTGTCACAGTGCTGGCCCTTCTTCACCTGTGTGGCTTCAAAATAAACTATTCTAAAAACAAAATTGTGTGATATTGTATGTCTGTGATGCAGTGAAACCTCTGGCCATTACTTCTGAAGGGACTGTAGGTGGAAAATGATAAACGTGCGAGAACGACAGTTACAGGAAGGTTTTAAAAGTGTCCAATTTTTAGGGACCATATTAAATGGATTATGTTTGTGGGAAGCTTATGCACAGAGAAATGATGGAAGTTTCACTGTATTTATAGAAGTAGTACTGCTTGTTGATTTGACATGAAAGTACAGAACCAATTGCTCTGATTAACAGTGTTGCCATGTAACAAAAGACGCATAGATACTGAATGCTTCATATACAGTACAACTGCTGGTTGTTTTTGACTATTTTGGCAGAGCTACTGTCTACAGTATGAGACTAACTCTGCTTATAGGCTCAAGTCACTAGGAATCTCATTGCGTCCTGTCCACCTGAAGACGGAAAGGAAACAAGTGTTGTGGTTTTTGTACAGGATGGGGCGCGTTGTATGGCCATGCAGTACACACCATACAGGGACAGGATCCAATTTGGATCAAGGAAGAATAGATGTCTGTAGACAACATAAACATGTGTAATTTTTAACTACAGTAAAACCCTGTTAAGAAAATTTTGAAAATTCCAAGAAAATCCTACTTCTTAAGTGGGAAATTTCTTAAAAGGGTAATTTTAATGAAGTGGGAGAATTTTGGTGCTTTTTTATCCTGACTTCTTAGGCGGGAAATTTTCTTAACCGGGTTTTTCTTAAGTGAGTTGCACTGTAATTTAACAAAAAAAGCTGTATTACAGTTTCACCAACATTGTATTACGTTTATGTGTACTATTTTAAACAAAACCTATAATATTCTGCATTATTAACCCTTTAAAAACGAAGCGTGTCTGTTTTATATAGGGACTCACTGCATACCGTGCTGTAAACACACTCCACTTCGGTTATAAAAACCAGTCTCGTAATGTTTTATAAGGCAGAAGTTGCTGTTTGTCCTGAGGTCCGTACAAAACACATAAACGCAATGTGGGCACCATGTAGAATTTTTTAATGTTAAACCTGGTGGTATGTAAAGTTACCCCTATGCTTTAAAAGGTTAATACCACAAGGTATGTGCATTTGTTGTGATGTATTTTATTGCTGGAAGTCTTATAGAAACTTCGCACTCAGCTCCCTGATGATGGCATGATAATGACCGCAAAACATGTAGGAGGTATGTAAATGGTAGTATGAATAAAATATAGAATAGTGCATTTGTTAGTGTTACATATATTCCTTACTTTGTCACAATGCAAGGAATAGACGATATAAAAGTCATCTGGGATGTTTTGGTATTAGTTTGGTAGGCAGGTGCCAACATTTTGGACGAACTTCCTGTCAGTCTTCACAGTAGAATAATTGCTTTGCCATGAAGGTTGGGTCAGCGGGTTCCTGTAAAACAACATGCTTTTACCGGGCTGAATGGCCTCACATTTCTGAAGACAGTGAGCTTAATGCAAACTGCAGTAAGACCTTCAGACTTTGTATAAGTTCATTTTTTTGTGTAATGTACAGTTTGGATATGTCTGTCATTGAATGCCAAATTTGTGATGATTTTCTCAGATAGTGGCATGGACACATTGAAGTCCAGTTCGAGGAACAAGTCTGTTCTGACTAGTCAACCAGAAGAGGAGGATACAGAACCTGTTTCAACCCCAAAGGATGCTAGTCCAGCATCTGCAAGAACACTCAGCCCAGTTATAGAAGTTGTGCAACCAGTTTCAACACCACAAATAGTAGTGGTGCCTCCATCTCAAACACCAGTGCCTGCCCCTCGGAAACTGGAGCCTGATGAATCAGAAAGGAAGGAAGATGAGAAAGAGAAAGCTAAGGAAGGGTCTAAACTCACCAGAAAATTGAAGCAATTATGCAAAGGTGAGATTTTAAAGATTTTAGTAAGTTGTAACATTCATATTGCAATGTTACAGTCTGGCAGCCATTGATTTTGAAATGCTTGTGGTATTTACTTTAAATTAAAAACATGCATAATTTTTATCTGACTTTGTAGGTGCCACACACTTCCATACATACATGATGTGATTGAATAATTCTGGACTGACTGAAATTTTGTGTGTGAAGTTTAAAGTGAAAGTTGGCTGATATTGTGATATTGGACCTGTCATTTTATATGGCAGCGTTAATGAACAGTCACAAAATTGATTGAACTTAATATTTTTTTATCACAGTAATTTGTATCTTCTGTGTTTTTCACTTCACTGTTTATTAGATTCCAACAAAACACACTTGTTGGGCAATATGTGGTCACATTATTTTATATTATGCTTTCTCTAACATGTTTCTGCTGTGGTTGAGCCATCATGAGGGAAATACAATTCAAGGGATTATACATGGTAGATTAGTATACAGTTTCATGAGAGAGTGCAACTCATATATCCCTGTGTTTACAAGACGTTGTCATACCAGACACAGATTGGATATTTCCACATTAAGGATTGACAGCATCTTATGCATGTTTGAATGCAAATACAATATAAACTTGTAGTTTTATACACAAGTTGCTATTTTATGATATCTCAAACAAGCTTATTACCTTTTCAGTTTTAATAGTCTGTAATAATTGGAGTTTTAATCTCTCTCTCTCTCTCTCTCTCTCACACACACACACACACACACACACGAGAGAGCAAAATTCTTTCAATCTGACATCCAGTGATTTGGAAGTCCTGATAATCTGGCACTTGAGGAGAGTGGTTCCAAGACCAGAAGTTTTGCCTTTTATCAGAAAAAGGCTTCATCATTGAAGTAGGCAGATCTCAGGGACATGTTCAAAAAAGGCCTCCAGTAATGTCTGTACATCAACTGTTGTGGTATCTCCTGACCCCTTATCTTCTCCTCTGTCAACTTCTTCAGCTATGAAGTCTCCAGAAAACACAGAGACGACCCTGAAGATTCTGAGCCAGCAGATGAAGGAGACATCCAAATGAAATGCTCCTTTGAGTAGTTGTACAGCTCAAGCATAGGAACAGTAACAAATACAGCATAACCCTGTTAAATTCCAAGAAACTCTGACTTCTTAAGGGGGAAATTTCTTAAAAGGGTAGGACCGAAAAGTTCTATTTTTTTAATTTTTTTGAACTTACTACATATGTGTGTGCTGAATTTGTATAATTTGCAGCTGTCTTAACACATTCTCACTCGTATCTGACCATTTAACCATTTTGTCTGTAACTTTTCATTCACAAGTTCACATTTCATTCCAGATGTTTACTTTTCCTTGAAATACTTTTCAAGCTTGCTCTTTTTTCATGGACAGTAGCAGTATACATCTTCAGATTCAATAGGTTTGCTTTTCGGTAGACCATAAGGGGTTGTCAGTAGTTCCAATCACTGTCATTAACTCTGCAGTGTCTTGAATTTATTTTCTGGAATTGGTGATGTAACTTGGCTGCGCACTGTCACTACAGATGTTTCACAATCATGCTACAGCACGACGTGTTTATATTACTGCCAGTAAATTACATTTAAAGAAGTTGTTGGAATTGACCACCCACTTATCTCACGTCAGACCACTGTCCCCCCCCAACAACGTGGAACACCGTGTCACTTCGACTAGCATGAGCTTAAACTTCTTCAAATGTTATGGGCTGCCTTCGTTTGCCCCAGGTCCCAGGCAGTTGAAGCGGCAAGTGAGCTACCACATGCCAGTGTTGCCAAACGCAGGCTTGTGCAGGTCATGGAACAGCTAGGAGCAGTTTCTGGCTGCCCGATACAATTTTTTGGTTGTTGTGAGAGACTGAGTAGGGGGGGACTGGCTGACTGCCTCGTGGAAGAAATATGATCCCCCCCCCCCCATTGGCCATGAGGTTGCGTCATTCTGGTGTGTGAAATGTGGCAGAAATGACCTTGGAGATTAACCTGTATGACCCGACTGTGCCATTTGAATGCCGCATTCTGGAAATGGAACGAATGGAAACGCGGGGAAATTCTTTAAGATTTTGAAACAGAAAATGTATTAAATGGGTAAAAAAATTGTTTCGTCGTCAAATTTGTTGTTTCTTAGGTGGGAAATTTCCTTATGCGGGGATGTATTAAAAGGGCAACCTGTAATCAAATGGGAGAATTTTGGTGCTTTTTTATCCTGACTTCTTAGGCAGGAAATTTTCTTAACCGGGGACGTCTTAAACAAGTTTTACTGTGTTACCTGTCAGAACTGAGGGCAGTATATGTACTGTCTGATAATGTGGAATATTCGATGATTCAGCAACTGTTTGGTCCTGTTTGAGGTGCATTAAACCTTTAAAGACGAAGCGTATCTGTTTTCTAGAAGGACTCAGTGTGTACCGCGCTGTAAACACTCTCAACTTCGGTTATACAAAACCAGTCTCTTAATGTTTTATAAGGCAAAAGTTGCTGTTCTGAGATCCGTACAAAACACATAAACGCAATGTGGGCACCACGTAGAATTTTTTAGTGTTACTCCTGATGGTATGTAAAGTTACTGGTAGGCTTTAAAAGGCTAATGGAGTTTTGCTACATACGTGTGATGTGTGTGTGTGTGTGTGTGTGTGTGTGTATTGCCTAACACATGTGTTTTATTGGAAACTAATAAATAGTGAAATAATGGAACACATAAAAATTTGAAATAATTAGTCAGATAAATGATAGGCATTTTTTAAACATTTAGTGTGATTAATTTTTAATGTCAGAACAATTTGGGATGCTGTGGCATGTGTCATTCTACTGTTTTATGTTCTTTGCTGGCAACTGGCAGTGCGCATGTCCTGTGGAATCGTTGGATCTGTGTGGGTGATCACAACCAGTTTGTCTGAGAACAGCTAAATCATTTAACCCTTACGGGCCTATAGCTGTAAAATTATTCAATTTTTCTATAGATAGCAAGATGACAGATATTCCACAGGCAGAAGAGAGGATAATCATTGGCGGTGAAAATGATGTGGCGGTTGGGCAGTTGCCACCCAGCAGGCTGCCGTCAGAAGTGCTGCGTAAGTTTGAAGGAAAGTCCAGAGAAGTAAGTGCAGTCTTCAGATTCTTTCATTGCTTTGTCAGTACAGTGCTGTTTTGGCTGTCCATCTCTGAGTTATTCCTAGTGATCTGTTTTTGCTGCCCAGTGAAACACTGCATTTAAGATGCGGGTTTTTCATAGCGGTGATTGTGAAGATCGCTGTCTGTGGTATGTGACCGTATAGTCTGGTAGCTAGTTACTGGTGTTGGTGGAAACTGCTGGCTGCATTATCAGGGTACAAAATGTTCTTTTACTTGAAGAGGGATGCAGCAGGTTTCCCCACAACACTGGTAACAAGGTATGAGAATATACAGGACATTTCACAGAAGATGATCATGTTCGCTGTGTTTACATACACTGCCACTGTCGCTGTAACATGTTCTTGTCTTTCATCCAATGGATTCCCATATGTTGTCACTTAGAAAAACATGCGAGGATCTTTATATGAAGCCTCAATGCAGTTTAATTCACCTTGTCATATAACACAGGGCCATTGAAATCTTCTAAATGCAAAGTATGTGTGATGCAGAAATTATCTGTGGTGGCACACGAGATGCAAAGGTGATGTGTGTTATGTTACTTCTTCTCACTCCTGCATCGCTGTCTACTCAGAATTGACAATGTGATGTGTAACCTTCAAGGTCTCTAAGCAAACAAAGGCATTTAAATTTCATTACCAAACTGAGATACAGATTTAATGTAGGAACTGACTTTAGTTCACTGAAAGGGTGTGTAACACTAAAATGAGAAATTTGGGGATAAGTATACATTATTGATATGCAGGCTTTGGCTGGGACCACAAAAAATGGACAGTGAATGTGGGAAACTAGTAGATCAAGAACTTCATGTTAGGATTGTGTTGTGTCATACTAATTTAAACACGGTAAGTGAATTTCCATTTCAAAATGTTCTGAGCTTGTCGAGTGAAATGTAACTGATTTCTGTAGGACCTGATAGAGATGATCTGCAGGCTGGAAGCATCTGTGGAACATCAGTCCAAGAAACTGAAGGATCTTGAGGACTACTTGGATAACCTGCTGTTACGTGTTATGGAGACAACACCTCGCATCTTGCAGAACCCTTACGTCAGCTGCAAGGCACAGGCTAAACTGTGGTAATATTCTGTAAGGTGGTTTGGCGGTAAGACAGTGTTGGACCGTCATGGAGAGAGATCAGCATACAGATTGAAATCTTCACTGTTGCTGAAGATAATATTTAGAAAATGTGAAGAATACCAGCCTGCTGCCGTGGTAACTTGTTTCAGACCCACCATTAAGCGGGGAAATACAGACCCCCCCCCTCACCCCCTTCCAGTGCTGACCGTCATTCTCGTTATCACCACATTATTTTGGGTAACAATGTGGCCTATAGGTGCCACCATCTGAGAAGATATTCCTTCCATAGGTGATCTGTGGCCAGAAAGGTCAGCACAGACATTATGTAGAGGCACTGTATGAATGAGTTCAGTGAGGCATCCTGATCAAAAGTTCATCAGAGGCATTATCTGGAGACTCTAGATGAATGCGCTCAGTACAGCATCCTGATCAAAAGATCAGCACAGACATCATTTGGGGGCACTAGATGCAGGGGCGTAGCTAGAGTGGGTGGAGTGAGTGGTGTCGCCACCTCAGGCAACAGAGTAGAAAGGGTGGCAAAGTGAATGTTTTAAATGACAAAGGCTGCAAAATGAATATTTTTAAACGAAATCTGTGCTGAACAAATTTTAAATTAGGGAGACAAATAAAAGTAAATTTAGAAAATCAATATGATTTTTTTAAAGTTCATAATTTCTGTCAGGAGTGGCCATTGTGTGTGCTTGCTGCAGGCGTCAAAAAACCTAGCTCTGCCTCCGACTGGATGAATGTGTCCGGTAAGGCATCCTGATTGAAAGTTCAGCACAGACATTATCTGGAGACTCTAGATGAATGTATTCAGTAAGGCATCGTCGTTGAAAGTCTGTGGTTCCCTCTGGCACTAAATTACTAACATACCTTCTACAGTAAGCTGTGGCCTCCTTCCCCACCACTGAATGGTGTCAGATGTTTTGGTATAGTGGTGAGTACGCCTGCTTTGTTCAAGGTGGCACAGAGCCAGCTGGCACTTTTTGACACAAGAAAAAAGGTTTGGAATGAAATGCACCAGTTCAATGTACGAAGGAACCAGTTTATTACATATTTGTTACTTTGATAGACATCTTGAAGGTGGCTTCCTTAATTAGCAAGACATTGTCTTATATGATTCACGAGATTGTCAAAAACTCCGCTAACGAGCTCTTGATTTTGTTTGAATTTTTATCCCAAATAGGACGCCTGATCACCTGTGCTGTCTGTGTGCGATTTCTGCGTATGCATTCTTTCAATTATCCCCATAGGAAGAAATTGGGGACCGTGACGTCTAGCAAATGTACAGGCCATGGGATACCTGATACATGAAAATGCTGTTCATCCATTAATTTACATGCTACGTACTCTGTGACTGAACAAGTTTTGAGATGGCATGACAGTATCTTCTTCTTGGTACGCAGGTTCCTTTCCCACTCCTTGTAGGGCGAAATTGTGTTTTGGAATGTGTCAGTCAGCTCTGTGTGACCCTGTATGATGATGGTTTGTCGTCAGTTTGTCCAAGCAAGTAGTGGCGCCAAATGTTGTATGTTTGTAATTTGCAGTGTGATGTTCAGGGCACTGAACATTATGTAATTGTGATTGCACTGATGCTTTCCATATTTAAGTTGGTCTGCTGCAGATCACACTGGGCAATTAATTCCAGTGTCTTAAGGGTTAAAATGGGCCCTGACTTCATCCTTCCTCATCCCTGTCAATCGTCATTTAAATCATCGTGTTACATGATGGTGTATAACGTGTACAGTCGAAAAGGTATCAAGAAATTTATTTCTCAAATAGAAAATTTGTCCAACCAATGCATTATATTCTAATGTCTTTACATGACAACATTTGCAATACTTATGTATTAATCCTACATGTTTCATTCCTGTAGGATCATCCTCAGGGACTCATTCAAAATAAAAAATTGAAAATTAAAAGTTACACAAACAGCATTAACCCTTTAAAGACGAAGCGTATCTGTTTTATATAAGGACTCAGTGCGTACCGCGCAGTAAACACTCTCCACTTCGGTTATAAAAACCAGTCTCTTAATGTTTTATAAGGCAAAAGTTGCTGTTTGTTCTGAGATCCGTACAGAACACATAAACACAATGTGGGCACCACGTAGAATTTTTCGATGTTACGCCTGGTGGTATGTAAAGTTATCGCTAGACTTTGAAAGGTTAACAGTGTTGCGTATGTTACAAACGGTTGGTTAAACATGACGTTCGTCTTGTATTGGATCTCTGTTTTTGCTGCAGATTAGGAGTTGAATGTTTTCGGCAGGAGGCAGAGACGCTAGAATATAGTGCATTAGTTGGGCAAATTTTGTATTTGACTAATCATCATGCATGATATGAGCAATATAATATTTATTTTTGGCTGGGAGGGGCTGTCATTGGTCCTGATAGTAAGGGAAGCTTTGTTCTAGTAGTTTATTAGCTTCCAGTTTCTTTTCTTTGCTATTTTCAAGAACTTACATGCTGCAGTTGCATATCACATAAATAGGGAATGCTGTAAAGTGGAAGTTCTACTGAAGAGCTGTAAACCTGGTTATATATATATCGGACTTTCACATCTGTTGCCAATGACGCATAACACTGGTGCATAGAAGTACTTTCTTAGGTCGTCATTCAGATTTTTATCCCATATTAAGCACAGAATCAAATACATTGTATATGTGTTACTGCTTCTCCTAAGCACATTAGCTACCTCATTAGATAAACAGGTCCTTCTGTAACCTCCATTTTAGCAGCTGACATTGCCTTGTTTTATGCTGTGTTGGTCAGTGCTTGCTGTTGGTAATGAGTAGCCCGTATTTCTGTTGCTAGTGGAAGAGTACATTTGACAATTCGTGTAGCAAGCCCTGAGTTACGTTGTGTCTTCAAATGCCCTTTGTTGGGCAAGTGCTTTAGTACCTATTAACCTTAACCAATATATTTATTTCCCTCACTCCTGCCAGGTACAAATTAATGTGTGCAAATGTGATAAAAAAACAAAACATGGGAAAATATAAAATCCAGTCCGTCTGTTGTTCGTGTATGTGATCTCAGACAAGAAACGTCAAAAATGTGAAGCTGAAAGACCGTGAAACCTGCTTTAAGATGACCCTGCTTAAGAAGTTTTTCTGCCCGAGACATTCACGATAATGTACCAGAATTTCCTCACACGATAAAATATATATGTTCCACTTTTAATATATTTCTTGCTTAAAAAGAATTTCCTGCCTAATGAGCATGGAAAGTTGAGGATGCAGTGCATTTTTTGCTTGTTTTGCATGTTTGTTACACCAAAATCTTAAACGGATTGATATATAGTTAACTGTTGTTTCATAGGAGCTTGCTGCCTTTGTCTTTTTGGTAGTTCAAGAATTACCCTTAACACTTCAATCTGCAGAATAGATTCTTTCAAGCACTGGACTGTGTATGGCAGTTACAGTATGTATATGTGCTGCCATCTGCATCCCACTCGTATTATTGTTGGCATGCCCGATGGCTGTTGGCCCCTCCTGTTATGAGTTTCTCCGTGTGTGTGATATGGTCATCTGCTTCGCTTTATAAATTTCCTACTGGTAAGTGCCTGCATGGGGCATGCAGTGGGACAGTTGGTTGAGGCGCTAGACTTCAAGCCGGAAGGTCGTGGGTTCAATTCTTGATGTTATTGGAATTTTTCATTGACATAATCCTTTCTGTTGCACTGTGCCGCTGGGGTCGACTTAGCCTATAACAGAAATGAGTACCAGGAATATTTCTGGGCAGGGGGTAAAGGCAGCTGGTGCGTATGGCTGACAACCTTACCACCTCCATGTGTCAATTGTCTCGAAATCTGGGAGCCTTAACCCCCTGGAACCATTGGGGCCTGTCCAGGCCTGTAATGGGATTGCTTTACCTTTTACCTTTTTTAAGTGCATGCATAAATTTCAAAGATAAAGAAACTGTTAAGCATTAAGCAGTTTGCACTGCAGTGTGTTCATCAGTGCAGTGTAGTGTTGATTGTCCAGGGTAATGGTGGGGAGGGGGGTGCATGGATGTTTGAGAAACACACATAATCCAAACATATACTTCATTGAGCCACAAACGAGAAGTGAAACTAATTTATTTATTGTATACATAATACATACATAGTTTATGCTTATTGTTTATGTAAATAGTCTGTAAATGTTTTTTGTATTGAGGGTTTTGATCAAGCACTTGGTGCTAAATTTCATATTATTTCTCACATTTGTCGTTTGTGCACAGATAATCCACAAACCAGTAATCCATGCCCGGATAATCAAGAGTACACTGTATTTGCATACATAAATGAGATATAAGCACACGTTTGATAAGTGATAATTTCCACTTGCAAATACATTAACTGCTGATTGTGATGCAAGGTACCAGACTGCAGACTGTGCCAAAAGGATGCTCCATTTTAATTGTATAGTTCGTGTACAGTGGTCTCTATTTCTGTTGGTGTGTGCTGTGCTGTTGTTTAATTTATAAAACAGGCTGTGCAGCCACCTTGCAGCCTTATGTCCTGTTACCCCAACATCCATCATACCAGACTGAATAGTCCTGTAAGACACTCCCCCCTCCCAATATTCTGTATATAGGTTGTGTTACTCCAGTCTTAGCTACATGCTCTGCCAATCATAATGTACTTAATTTTACTGTTGTAATAACACCAGGTGACCTGTAAAAACTGTTGTTTTCCCTGTAATTACTTTGATGTTTTGCATCCTGTTGCATTTGGAATTCGGTGATTAAAATTAGTTTGTATTACGATCTGCACAGCTTTTATTGTAATTTTAGTAAGTATGTATTCACATTAAAGAGCTACATGTTAAATGTGGATATATAATTACTAAACCACAATTACAGTTGTGTAGATGGTATTACCAACTAATTTTAATCATTACTTGTTATTTTTTGTCTTACTGTATACTTGGTATCTTTTGGCTCAGATATATCTGTGAAGTTTTGTTTGCGGATATGTCCCTCCTTAACATTTAGAGACCTTATTTCAACTGTACTGAAAACAGCTGACAAAGTTAGTAATTTATACTTCTTATTCTTTAGTGTGTTGGTAGGTACGTGCACGTTTTTTATTTTAGCAAATAAGCATTCATCTAAAAGTGTAATGCTTGTTGTTATTTGCTTCGTGTTAAAAGTTGCTAGTGTCCTAAGAATGGAAATGACAGGTATCTGTGCTGAAGTTGATATTAGTATTAGACCTTTGCCTCCTGGACAAAAAGTTGTGCACACATTCAGTTAAATCATGATATCAAGTGTTGCTTAAAGACTGATGTGTAATAGTGTATCAGTGAAAGGGTTACCTGCGGAAACCATGGCTGAAGATGGAATTATCAGATCTTCCTGTTTTAAATTTTAATGCTTTTTACTAGTGTGTTATTACAAAAACAGGAGTGTTTTTTGTAAAGACATTTTATATTTATTTTGTTATCTTGTGACAGATTAGAAGAATATTTATTTGTTAGATCACATCACAAATTTTGAAGTATTTTAAACTTCTCAGGTTTTGTGGTTTCTGTACCAGATCTTATATTTGTGCCTAGTCGGGAAGCAGAATTTGCTCAGAGGTGATGCGGCCCAACAAATGTTTAGCTCTGGAATGAGTATTTGGAATTTAAAAACCTGGGTCGCTTGACTAAAGTATGAGGGTTGTTATCTGCACCATCACCCTTCATGACACTTCCACAAGGGTTGGCCATCTTATGATAAAGCCTTCTCAATTTTCTTTTCCTTCCATGAAGACTGTTCTTGTACCTGTTTACAGTCCATGCTGTCTTGGATCTTTTCCGTCGCTTCCCAGGTTCTTACCTAATCACCGTTCATGAATGGTTTCATCTCGTTTGACCCTTTATAAATGCTGCAGTTAACACTTTTAAGGTCATGTATTTATGTGGTCAAGGAACCTTGTTAGGTAAGGAATGTTTGCAATATTAGAAAAAGGTGCAATTTTTTGTGTTGCTGTCATTTGGTTACGTATTTTGAAGAGGGAGGCAAGAGATGGCATTAGCTGTGGGTTTTTAGGCACATTTGTATAAAATTTCAAAAAGCATCTATTGGCTTTGTCATGTTTGTCTGTCCCCATGGAACAACCCAGCTTCTACTCGACGAATTGTCATAAAATTTGATATGTATGGATTTTTTGAAAAGTGTCAAGAAAATTCAAGTTTCATTAAAATGTGAGAAGAGTAATGGGTACACACATGAAAACCTATGTACACTTACGATAATATCGTGCTGAATTCGTTTCAGAGTCAGAAGTGTTTCAGACAGAAGTTGTAGAGAAAATCAAAACACACACTTCAATAACTTTTTCCAAAAATCGTACTGTTTGAGATAAAGTGAAAAAATATGGTAGAGCTAGGTAGGTCATGACAATATAATAGGGCACATACACTTCACATGCTGGGTAACTTAAGGCAAGAATACAGGCACACACTCAGAATATGTATTACTTACTGCTTTTCCACGGCAACAGTGGTTATGCAAACGTGCGACAGTGTTACCTTACATTTACATTGCTGACATTGTTCTGTTTGTCACTGATTACCAGGACAGGAGCAGATAATTCAGAAAGTCAAAATTGCAAGCAGGTGCACATGTCCTGTGAGGACCACTGTTTGTTTTGTGACTATGAAAGGGTGGAAAAAGTGTTTATCATTATATTCAAGGCATAGCAATAGCAATTTGTACACACATGACATTCTGTTGGAATAACCCAGGTTTATTTTCCACATGCCCAGTTTATTGTAAAACGTGCAACATTTTACACCTTCACTTGTTTTATACCCTTTTGTATTATGAGCACAAGACTGTATGGGAGTCAGCATTTCCAGTCTTGTTCATTTTCAATGATGGAAGTCCCCCCACAGCCTACTAAATTAAGGGAATGGAAAGTTAAGCACTGCTGCACCCAGGCACTACATCAGTTTAACAGGAAATGGATCAGCAGTTTATTAGAATTGTTTGCATATACTACTCAGGTCTAAGAGTACACATAAGAAATGCTATTTTTAAAGAAAAACATATTTAATAATTTTAAAAGTATTTAAAACATAGTTTTATATAGTGTACTGTGATTTTAAACTAAGTATATGCTAAACCTTGTTAGCACCAACAAATACACTATAGTGAATACATATATAGCATGTATTAAAAACTTTAAAACGCCTACATACATTTTAATATTTTAATATCTTAACACTGTATCTTATGATTGGTGATTGTGAACTTGTATGTTTTGACTTAGTGTGTGATTTTTAACACGTCGGTGGCTGTGAAGACCTCGTGCACCTTTGATTGAAACTCCTTGATAATGACAATAACTTGTCGAAACATACATAGGGGTTTTTGAAGTTTTAAGTACATGTTGTATATGTATTCACTGTTGTGCATTTGTTGGCGCTAATAAGGTTTATGACATGCACGATTAATATAATATAAAAAATAAATGTATGCTGTTTCAGTTCTAATGTCACTGCAGTGTGTGGATAAGATCATTATGATGGTTAAAATATAGCATAACCATAATATAAGAATGCGGTTTAACCTTAAAATGTTAACAATTATTGACTTATGTTCAAGATTTTAATATTGTAACAAGGAGTTACTGGCACATTACTTGAAAATGGCCTGTGAAGGCCAAAACGTGTAGTCAGTGTAAAAATCCTGTAAAGATCTCCCAGGAACAATATAGCTGTATTAAAAAGAACTCTGAATCAACTTTAGTCTTATACACTGTTTGAATAAAGAGAGAAGGGGCATATGTTGATAAACCAGAAAGAAATGACTGCTTCAGAGGTAGTTCTCTGCTGTGCTCTGAGTTTTAAGGCTTGATTAGTGATAGTGATTATGCTCTACATCCGTGCCTTTGTGCAGCTGATAGATGTCAGCAGCTTAGGCACCCCACAGCAACCAGCGGAATGTCCCTTAAGACAATGTTGGTCAACTGTGGCACTCTCCTTAATGAAATGGTCTTCCGTGAAGTTACAATAAAATATTTTTTTACAGCCTGTGGCAACATCAGGGACTTTTTGCGTTGTTGACTTGCTTCAGTGTCCATGGTGCATTATTTTCGGTTGTGACACTATGTAGACTTGTAGGTGGATAACAGAGTATCAGTTCTTGAAGTTCTCACACTGACATTGCTGACCTTTCAGTGGTTTTTGAATGTGATGCTGTGTCAACAGGTAAACAGTTACTTAACTGTACACATTGTTGCGACGCTTGACCTTGCAGATGATGGCGCTATGATCCATCAGGATATCAGTTAGCTACAGGTGCTTCCTGATGTATGAACAGGGTATGTTCTGAACGCCTGGTTGTAAGTCGGATTGGTTGTAAGTGAAAGATAGGAAATGAGGTGGAATATGCACCCCCCAGCAGGTTGAGTGGGATTCAAATAAATAGTCTTTCCTTTGCAAAATAATAAGAGCAAAGTTTTTTCAGTGAAATATAGAAATGTAGTTTGAAATGAAACTTTTAATGACATTTTTATCATAGTTTGATTTGGAATTTTCTTAAGGAAATTTTTGTCCTAAGTCGGGGAGTGGCTATTTTTACCAGTTGACGCAGCATAACATCCCAGGACACTTGAACGTTTGTTACAGAACATGCTCGCTGCCTGCATCTTGAGGGTTGAAGTAACCCTGAAAATGAGGAAACTAATGCATCCAAAATGTTGGTATCCACCTCACAAGACTGCACAGTGTCACAGTCCTTAAAACTCTCATCTGAAGTGTCACTGCCATGCAAATCTGGACACTTGAACTACTCCAGTGCCCCTGCCAAGTGCCATGAGAGGGCATGTTTCGTTGGTGGCACCAAGAACACACCGTATCAAAGTCCTGATGCATTTATTCGTAGTCCATGTGTGTCATGTTATACCATATCTTGCACTGTGTGGTTTTCATGTGTATTACAGAAGTGGAACACAAGTGGTATGAGTATATAGGTGGATATGGTGGAGCTCTTACTCTCTTGAGGCGTTCCTTAAGTAATTTCATGGACTTTTGTTGTGTTTGTGGGTCAGGCGCAATATTAGTGCCCAATTGGTTTATTGGTTAAGCTTGCTCAGTTCAATAAATATGTGCCTAAACCCTGTCATGTCATTCCCTTATGTACTTGTAATACACAACTTCATGTACACTTGGGTACCGAGATATGTTATTGCACATGCTGCAGAGTATATAAAATGTTGCCAAATTTATTAGAAGGCGTGTACATACACACACACATGCATGGTTATGTTGTTAATGCTCAGACATAAAAACCACTTGTGAAAGTTTTTGGTGGTGTCAAAGCAAAATGTACTTATTCCTTGTTATGTTTTAACAAAAATATTTATATACATAGTTGAATAAAGTGCTAATACCATATCTCCTCTAATTGCATTACAGTGCGTGGTTGATGGAGCAAAGTCTTGTGTCAAGTGGGGGTTTATAAATTACTCAAATGCAGTGATAGAAGTTTGCAGTGAGGGTATTTCAGTCAGTGAAGTCACTTGCTGTGGGTTGAAGAGCCTGATTGTGGTTATGGGCATGCACATTTCTCTCTGCATCCCTTCCACACCTTCAGATTATCACTAGGCCTCAGTACCAGTGAAGTTTTGCGAGTTGTTGGAAAGCTGGTGCTTCAAGCTGGCTGCTTCCTGTCGAGTGCAAAAGCACATGAAAGGAGGCTTTATTGTACTGACATGTTCCTCACAAATAGATATGTGTAGTAACATGTCACATGTTTGCATTTAACTATTAAGCCTGTTACATGGTAGAAAGTGAGCACATTTTTGAGTTGTACAGTACTTGCTCATCATAGGTGAATGTGGGTTTGTAGGCATAGACTTGGCTGGGTTTACTGCTTGTACACACTATACTTGGAGGGTACACAAACTGACACGGTTAGGTGACAAGCCCAGTAGCTAAGGTCCAGAAAGCTACTGGAAGGATGTGGGAATATGTGAATCAGTGGTCCACAACCCTTATTCAGGGATTCATTCATTCAGTTATTTACATTCCATGGATCCTTACATGGTTGGAAAAACCAGTGGATATAGAAATAGTCAAGGACAAGAGCAGTTACATCTGCTACATAAGTACAGATATACGTAATCAGCCACAGTAACACGTAACACAGACACACAAGTACAGAATATCCAAGACAAGTCACAATAAGTTAAAAGATATGTATGCCTAAAGCATGCATTGTATTAACAACAAAACCATATTTGTACTAGTTGTATCAGTAATATAAAGTAAGTACATAAATGAATCAGGGAGCGACCTTCCCAAATTTACCTAGCTCTTATGTATACCAGGGAGGTGTAGTGACGTTTCACCTACCAGTGTATGTGCGAGCACAGCACCCATTTCTCTGTCCAGTGTAACATGAATGAAGATTTCTTTCAGCGTCAGGTCCATATTTTTCTTTTGCAGTTTAAATTAACTTTACTTGGTCGGTGAATGGTCGATCATTTCTAACCCAGCAGTAAAGTACTGAAAGTCTTTTCTGTTGTATTGATGTAGTATTCCTTTTGCTGTAACATAAGGTTCCTAATTGTTTTGTTTGAGACTAATTAAAATTAACCCAACTTTATTTTATGCTGATGTTTGAATGGCCAGAAATTTTAGTTCATTGCGACCTCAGTTATTTTCTTCTGATCCAGTAACAGTAACTTACATTTTATGGAGTCCTAAGTGGTCTACTGACAAAAAGATGCTACACACTAACTGACTGCTTTTTGCTGTTAGCCATTTGTGTTTGACCTTGCAGCTGGACCGAAATTGATATATATATAAATTATAGTTGCACCCTTTCTTGGATTTCATTTCTTTTCGAAAGAAAACGAAGACACAGGCACAGTGAGAGTATTAAAGTCACACGGTGTATGTTGGCTGGCCAAGCAAGAAATGATAACATTCAAAAATTTGTCACACCTCCCAGAGGACTGGAAAAGCATGAGGCTCCAAATATTGTGAAAGACAGCTCATCATTGGCTGTACTGATGCTGCTTCTACAGGCATTTTTCTGCTGCGGGTGGAATAGACTAAATTACGCTATTGACAGTACTTAGACGAACACATCAGACCTAGCCACCATCCTGATATTACATTGCCCCACATGAGAAATTTTCTTACCTTGGCGCTTGATGGGACATGATCTGACAAAGTACGAGACTGCTGGCCTAGGTTTGAACAGTCTTATGCTTGAGTGTGTAGTGAGAACATGAAACAAATAGACTCTTGTATGTTGTGTGATGTTTTCACTTTGTGGACAGTTCAAGAAGCCTGACCAAGACAGAAGAATATGACCAGTTATGAACTTTGAGAACAGCCCTATTCAAAATTATATAACTAGATGAAACATTTGGCAGTTGATGAGACAGTTGTGATATTCTAAGCTAAGTAATTTTGCAGCACCATTTTCCCAAGAAAAGGAAATGTTACAGCACCAAAATTTACAGCCTGTGTGACGATTAGGGCAGGCCTGCTCCACCCATAGCTGGCGGGCAGCCTGTTGCCCATGAAAACATTTGAAATGAGAAAATGTCGTTTAAATCTTTCACTGGTAAAGCTGAGATGGAGTGCCAAAGCAGTTTGGAAACTTAGAGTTGTTTGTTTGTGGAGATGTACATTACATTACCAATTCATTTTGTAAAAGTATGCAAAAAATAGAGACACCCTAGCCAAAACCATGAATATCAATGTTTTTTATATTTCCAAGCATTATCAGGATATTTTTGTTGCACATGATGCATAGGCAAATAATTGCACATACAGTGAAGCCCTGTTACAAAAATTTTGAAAATTCCAAGAAAATCCTACTTCTTAAGGGGGATATTTTTTAAAAGGGTAATTTTAATGAAATGGGAGAATTTTGGTGCTTGTTTATCCTGACTTCTTAGGCAGGAAATTTTATTAACTGGGTTTTTCTTAAGCGCGTTTCACTGTAATTATACATGCACTTCTTCATTTTTCATTCTGTATATTGAACTTCACGTTGCTTGTATGCAGACCAAATTTTGCCGAAGTTACGTGCACCACCTAAAAGGTTGGGTGGGCCTGGTTTAGGATATACATGTGACATGGGATTGTATGTGATAAGGTTGCAGAGACTGCCACTAGTGACATGATGGATGCAAAAATTAGAAATCTGTGGCAGAAAATTTGAAATATACTTATGTGTTTCAGGTAACAATGATGCCCCTTCCCCCGGTCACTTTAATTTTACTTATCTCATTCAAAACAAAACCATGACAGTTGATGAGTTTGTGTTTTAAACCTACATCACAGTTTACAATAAATTACAATCAAATCCAATTCTGTATTAAGATTAATATGAATATTTAAAATAAGATTTTATTAAATGTTTAATACAACATAATGCAGAATGTAATTATAAGCAATCACCCGACAACAGGAGCAGACCCGGTTCCCATAACATGATCTGTATTGAATATGGCCAATCATGGGACAGTGAAGCATATGTAATCACAAGCCCTTTTCAGTTTCTTTCCCACATTCATTCGCTGTGGTGACACTCTTCCAGTCAGTATGGCCCAGCAGTGCGGTTTATGTTTTTGTGGAGGTCACATTACTAGTCTCTGTTGTTCCGGCTGCACTATTCATGTCTTCAGTGGCTTTGTTGCCATTTTTGTAAAGCTGTTGCAATTCCGAAGTACCGTGGTGTTTGTCTTCCACTGGGTTCGGAGTCATCCACTGCTGTCCAACTGCTGAATGTCTGTTGCCTGTCTGGAAAATAAAGCACACTTGTCATATGAAGGTTTTGTCCCCGTAGTCTTTTGGACCATGAAGTCTGAGCATTTAATTTCTGCTGTTTGTAGGCCAACACGTGAACTACAGAGTTAAATGATGTATGAGTTGTACTTTCAGTATTTTTTTACTCAAAATTTTCAGTCCAACTGAACATCACGTTAGCATGAGAAACAGTTAAAGTCCAGGTCGGTGTCAGTTTGCTTTGAATTGCCTTCAGCAATGACAAGTTGTTTCTTTTTCCTGTCGCACAACAGCCCATCTCGCATCTAAGCCATCTCATTGTTGAGGTTTCTAGATCACGCACACACACTTTCTCTCTCTCTCTCTCTCTCTGCAGGATTCCTCTGAACAAGGGATCAGCTTGTCGCAGAGGCCAATACCTGCATAACACAACAAACACAAGAGACAAATGTCCATGCCCTCAGCATGATTTGAACCTGCGATACCAGCAATTGAGTGGCGGCAGACCAAGCCTTAGACTGCGCGAGCACTGGAATCGGCTAATGAGGTGTTTGCCATACTTAATTCTACAGAACATGGCTGTTCATTTGCTCAGCACTCTTATATATGTGATTTGAGGCTCCGACTGTGGTGTTTCTGAAGTTTGAAGTCTTTTTGGATGTTAACATCATTTTGACTGGTAAATAGTTCCTGACGTTTCAAAGGACTGTAGTACCTTCATCACAGACAGACAGAGAGAGTGATGCACAGGGAGAGAGAGCAAACTGTGACATACTTTTGAACTCATTATTCATAGTTGTCATATCGTGTGAGGTTCAGGTGTCCATGGTGGTGACTGTGAAGAATACTGTCTTTTGGAATGTGTGTTGTAGACATATATGACGTTTGGAAGCACCTACTGAGGATAGAGAAGGTTTCACTAGAATAGACGTGAATTTGTACCACACTACATGTGCACCACTTCCCACAAGACAGTATTTATCATATAATTTCCTAGTGACTTAGAAGTGTCATGTATCCGTACTGCATCCTGTGTGTTGACTAATGCCGAGCGCCATGAAGACAGCCATTTTCCTCTTGAAATCTGTGAAAGTACTTCCGATTTTGTTGCTGGCATGACAGCAAGGGCAGGTGGCTGGACTTGTCGCCGTATCTTGTTGTCTGTGGCAGCACTGGGACTCTGTGTCTTGTTGTCTGTGGCAGGACTGGGAGTCTGTGTGGTTACCTGCGGACCCAGTTCCAGAAGCACCTGGAAGTGTGCGTGGTCACCCAACCGAAAACCGACACCCACAGTGGAGTTTGTCCCTGAAACAGACACTGAACTAAGGACCAGAGCAGTCGATTGCACAGGTATTTGGCATTAATCAGTGACAGTGGGAAGAGTTAGGCTTTACTGCAACAGAGTGTCATTAAAATATGTTCCATTGTGGGTTTAGGCCTTTGTGTTTATTTACTGCATGGGGAAATTAGTTTTACTAAATGCAAAGACATTTACTGATAAAAATATTGTCTAGATTAAAAATGTATTTACTTTAATTTATGTAAAGGGTAATAATAGTCTGTGGAATTTACAATTGTGAACAATAAAATTTGCTGTCATTAGGATTAGATTATTTTGCCATCTATGCACAAGTACAGCACACTAATGCATGATCTAAATTGTGGTTTATGATTTTAGAGTATAAATTTTCAGTACCTAGATATGACATTAATAACACATTATTAGTGAACTGTGGTCTATACAGGGTAATTCAGGAGGAAAGGTAAATATTTTGGGAGGTAATAATATCAGTCATAGTGAGAAAAAAATTTCATGTGAACGTGTGTGTCTAATTCCAAGTGGCTACCAACATAGCTGTTTGAACCTACAAATAAAAAAGCATTGTGAATGGTAAAAGAAGATTTCAATTTTATTTTAATTTTTAATTAATGTTTAAATATCAACTTTGTTACAGAAAAATGACAAATTTGTTACAGTTCATAATAAATGTTCGAAAACCCCACCGTCAACCTCAATACACTTCGCAATTCCTGTGCGGGAAGGTCGCGTGTTGTTCGTCTGA
Organism: Coptotermes formosanus; assembly: GCA_013340265.1. Lineage (NCBI taxonomy): Eukaryota > Metazoa > Arthropoda > Insecta > Blattodea > Rhinotermitidae > Coptotermes > Coptotermes formosanus. Next base: position 570,124 of record BLKM01000278.1, on the reverse strand, counting down.
GTTGATTTCCGCGTTTCTTTATGCGGGCAGCGGCATCAAAAATGCGAACGAGCAACTCGTCTTAACGCTCGGCTTATGTTGCGCCGTGCCCCTATGGTGCGGGCAGCTGCGCGCGCATTAGAGAAGAGGGCGGGAAGAACAGTGCGCGCCAGATTCAAACAGCTCTACTTGGGTAACCATTCAGAATTACATACACGTTCATATGAACATTTTTTCTCACAATGACCGATACTGTCACCTCCCAAAATAGTGACCTTTCCTCCTGAATCCGTCTGTATTTTGCTTCGTACCGCGCAGGCGCGGAATTGCTAGCAGGGCAGTCAATGCGTGATTTGTGGTGGTCAGAATGTCACTAGGCTTCTCTCCGAGCACTTCTCTTTGCCCTGTCAGTCGTCATGTCACATATGCGCCATATTTATTCGTCTGCCATCCGGAGGATGGGTAATAGGCTCGCTGGATTCCACAGAAGAGGCGCAGAGTAACCGCTCCGCGGGGGGGAATCGGATTTTAAAAGTCGAGGTGTGCTGTGCACGCTTGACAGGTGCATTCACTTTAACATTATTTGTAAAACCGTTCAGTGACTGAGTAATTAAGAATTCGACGGCACTTTAAATTTGCATGCAACTATTTTTAGACGCGTTTGCAAAATTGCGAAAAGGGACTATAAGCTTCACGATGCTTGTCTGTGTGTCCGTCCGTCTGTACCATCGCACGGAACAACTCGGCTCCTAGTGGACGGATTTTCATGAAATTTGGTATTTCAACATTTTTTGAAAGTCTGTCGGGAAAATTCAAGTTTCATTAAAATGTGACAAGAATAACGGGCACTTTACATGAAGACCTATGTACATCTATGATAATATCTAGCTGAATTCCTCCTTACAGTGAGAAATGTTTCAGACAAAAGTTATAGAGAAAATCAAAACACACATTTTATGTTCAATAACTTTTTCAGCAAATCGTGCCGTTTGTGAGATAATGTGGAAAAGTATGGTAGAGCCAGACAGGCCACAGATGACAATATATACGGCGCATGCGCTTTGCATGCTGGATAACTGAGGCTACAGACACACACTCAGGATATGTGATATTTATTGCCTTTCCACCTCAACACTGTTACCTTGTACGCACATTGCCTCTCGTGTTATATTAATGTCACTGCCATGTGTGTTCAACCGATCACTTATCCACTCATGGATCTCGTATGCATTAATTCGCGGACTGTCCTTTTCAAAGGTGCACATGATCGTGTTCTTACGTCTGTACACCGTCATTTCCCTGCTCTCTGCCCGTTCTGTTGCGTATTATATTAACCTTTTAAAGCCTAGCGGTAACTTTACGTACCACCAGGTTTAACATTAAAAAATTCTACGTGGTACTCACATTGCGTTTATGTGTTTTGTACGGATCTCAGAACAAACAGCAACTTTTGCCTTATAAAACATTAAGAGATTGGTTTTCATAACCGAAGTGGAGAGTGTTTACAGCGCGGTACGCACTGAGTCCTTATATAAAACAGATAATCTTCGTCTTTAAAGGGTTAACAGTCACTGTACAAGGCCACGCGCTAACACCAAGGGGCCCTGTGCTGCTGTACCCTCACTGTGCACCTACTCAGGCCAGACGCCATTATTGCACGGACTCCGAGTGCGGCCTTCAAGTAACTGTTACATGAAATATCAGTTCCTACCTCGCACTAAACACGTTGCTTCGTCATGATGAAGGCCAGTTGGTAGATGTTTTAGGGTGGGAAAATCAGTCTTTATTCTGATTATGATACGAAACGAATAGGTAGGCTGCGTGGGTGAAGTGTACCTTTCATTGCAATATTTAAAGTTCAGGTACTCCGCCACTTAGAACGGGAGACATTCTGAGCACCTGTTCGTTAAGTCGAGAAACGTAATGTGGTGGAACTTTCACCGTCCAGCAGGTCAGGGGGGATCCAAATAAGTTGTCTTTCTGTTGCAAAATATTAAGAACAAAGTTTCTTCAACGACGTATAGAAATGTAGTTCGAAATTAAATTTTAAAGACATTTTTGTAGTAGTTTGAGTTGAAATTTTCTAAAAGAAATTTTGGTTGTAATTTCAGTTGGTGGTAAGTCGAGGAATCGCTGTAGTTTGTACGTATAAACTGCTGTACGTTACAGGGTTATGTAGTGAATATAACATTGCCAAACCTTTTGTGATTTTCGGCACTCTACTGTACAAAAGCTCCATAAACGTAGCAAATTCCCTAGGGATGACGATGAAGGCACTGCAGTCTGTAACAAGAAGTGAGTCACTCCTTAGAAATATCACTCGGTCAGTAAAGATCGCTGTGTTGATGTGATTTATTGTATAATGTGCAAAATCTTTCACCAATCTATTAGACAACAACCTTACAGCAAAGCAATTACCTACCTTGCAGTGGCGAATTCTGATCCGGTGGCTGGATGTATCGGAAGGGTAATTGGAAGACATTTTGTATCCTTCCGCTGGGCCTGATTTCCGGATCAGGACTCGCCACTGATAAGTCTGTTTAGTTGTTCGTTTGTTGTTTCGAGCACGTTACGTCTTCAGAACGGCCATTTTGTATCCTTCCGCTAGGCCTGATTTTCGGATCAGCACTCGCCACTGATAAGTCTGTTTAGTTGTTCGTTTGTTGTTTCGAGCACGTTACGGCTTCAGAACGGCCATTTTGTATCCTTCCGCTAGGCCTGATTTTCGGATCAGCACTCGCCACTGATAAGTCTGTTTAGTTGTTCGTTTGTTGTTTCGAGCATGTTACGGCTTCAGAACGGCAATTTTCAACATCAATCGTACTTAACCAAGAAAGGAATTACTAGAGTTGATGAATTCCTGCCCATGGTTACTGTCACTGTACAAACCCCACGCCAGAGACACCTAGCAACCACAGCTCCGTGTCATTTTGCAACAACGTCCAATTGAACAACTGGACAACTAGGGCGATTGAGCTGTTACGTCACACGAGCCCCCTTTGCGCAATATCTATATTGGCTTAACGTCAAACTCAAGGTATATTGTACTGCAGATACAGGGTCTTCATTTTATGTGACAAATAGCTTTTGTCACTCTGTCGCGTGTGTAAGTGATCGGGTAAGTGGGTTACGTTAATACGATAAGTGGGCCAACAGAAAGTTGTAACCAATATTTGTCAGATAAAATAATGACCTCTGTAAACGTAAAGTCTTAAGGAGTTAACAACAATAGATATGGATACATTTAATAATACTCGCTGATAAATTTACTTATATCTGGAAGGCAATCAACCCATTGGCCAATTTTAATAATATTTTTAAATATCAAACAATTATAAAATTTTATTTCATGTATGAGAAATTTATTTACACGGGCTTGCATATGTTTTTAATTTAATATATGCGTATGTAAGCGTAAGCCCATAGTAATTTGCTTTGTAAACACAGTAAGGTCTGTTTTGTATACAACATGCACAAGTGTTTTGTATATTAATTGTAACACAAACAGGTGGAAACAAACCTGAGCCCTAGGCAGTGTTAAAAATGTGTCACTGGAACTGGGGATATTTTAACTGCAGCTTTATGTAAGACGGTGAATTTCATGTTGATGATGGTTATTTTAATGGGGCCAGAAATGTACATCTCAATGGTGACGATGATGATGATGAAGTGAATTTAAGTTCTTGTAAAAATATGGACTTCCTTACATGTGATCAGTAGAACCAGGTGGTAAATGTACGTAAGCATGGACATTTTGTCTGCTGTGCTCACGCTACCGTTAGTCAGATGCTACTTAATGCGGCTAGACGAAGAGATTACAGTCCTGTAAATAATAATAATAATAATAATAATAATAATAATAATAATAATGTGAACACCACAAGCATACCACCAGAAAATGAACAGAAAATAAATGAAGTGGCAGGACTAAGAAAGAAATAACAGACGTGGCTTGCTGCAGATTAGAAGAAAACGTTCTGAATTTCGGCACACTTTATGTGGAGTACCCTGTATGCTTGACTCAAAGAAATGCGTAACACCCTGTGTACTTGATTCATCGCAATGCGTAACACCCTGTATTACTTGATTCAAAGCAACCATTTCATTATGTAACAAACGAAACAATTTACCGGCTTATACATCTGCGCTCTGCTGTTAGAGTATAAAGCGTTTAACGCTGCCAATATGCAGATTGCTGCTGGATGCAGCTAAATCTAATGCTTCGTAACCTAAACCTATTTTCTTAAAATTAATCCGTACACCGTACCATCAACATCTACTGAACTAGTGTCTACATAGGCTTATGGTTGCTGACTGTATCGCACCGAATCCCTAACTATTCACCATTCATAATAATGTACATTCGAAGCTATAAGCATCACACATTCAAACACTGGTTTGTTTATGGCTCACAACAGATATTCGTGCACGCACGCACGCACAAACACGTTGTGCCAATCAGGTCTGGCACATGCTGATGCTACAGCTGGTTGACGTCTTGGCAGGTATAATGGACACTGCCAGCTGTCCGTGGTCTTCTTCAGACATTCCTGGAATTCATCCTTATTCATGCACAAAACTTTCGGCGCGAAGTGTTCTCTATAATTCACGGAGCATTATTGAACAGATCGTGAATTATAAATATTACGAAATTATTCCCTGAACTGCTGCATTTTCACAGCAGTAGTCAGCAGGTGATGTTCCAAGGTGTGCCACGTCAGATAATACGATATTTTAAAATACGTCACAGAAAACGCATACGTAGCTGTATTACGGACATTTCACAGAAGACATATACATAGCTATTTCAAAGAAATTGCGAGAAAGATACACGGAGAGCTACTGTACAGCCATTTCGTATAAAAATTACGCCTACGCATAACGACTCTCGTACAGAAATTTTACAGAGAACATAAAAATAAACAAATTCGACATTCTACACTCCATACATTATTCTTACAAGTAATTACAGTAACCAGTTACTTATAAACGTTGCATAGATATTTTGACAGACAACATAAAATGACATAGCTACTGCATAAACATAAGAATAACAATGTCACAGATATTTTATAGAAGAGACACACTCTTTTCGTATAGACATTTCAGTAGACAAAAGCCTGCACGTAGCTATTTTGTAGACACTGCACAGAAGACGTACGCGTAGCTACGGCGTAGACATGTCACAGAAAACGTACACACAGATATGTTGTAGATATTTTATGGAATACTTACGCATTTACTGACTGAACCTACAGTAACTGTACTAGAAAAAGCATAGCTATGGTCCTGTAGCAATTCCAGGTGCCGGTTTTGCCCAGTGTTTTCAATACGTTAAGACGTGTCTGCCATTCAAAAGGCAATAACGTCGGAATATTTCGTTGTGAAGACGTAGAGACACAAGAGACGTAGGCAGGTGCTTTGTGTACAGTTGTCACTTGGGTGCTGCAATAAAATGAAAGAGAAAACCAAACCTACAGGTTATTTCTCTTAGCGAGTCACTGTAAAGCGTTGACTGCTCTCTGCTTTCAAATACACAACGTGATTAAAAATGCAAACAAAGTAGCTCTGTTGAATTGCAAACCCACATTGCGGAACTTTACAAACGACAACAGATGTATTGTTTCACAGGCCAGGAGAAAATACAGCTTGAAGAATGGAGACGTGTCGAGAGTAGCCAGCCACATTAGTTCAGTGACCAATACGCTGTTGGGCACCTCGGCTTTTGAAGAATATTTGCAGTTCACGTGAGTTGGCACAAACAGGGACTTTTGAGGTTAGAGTGCGGGGCACACGCGGAAGAAACAGGAAATGTAGTAATAATTTTGTGTGGGAAACTTCAAATTGGGAGACGGAATGGTAGGTAGCGTTATACGAAAAAATAAAAGTACGCTGATTTTAAAGGGACGGGTAGTTAAGATGGAAACCAAGTTTATACGCGACTCAGAAGAGGCAGGTGATTGAATGGCGGAATTTGGTGATCTCATAGGCGTGTATTTTCATTATATGAAGAAAGAAAGAAAGAAGGAAAGAAAGAAAGAAAGAAAGAAAGAAGGAAGGAAAGAAAGAAAGAAGGAAAGAAAGAAAGGAAAGAAAGAAAGAAAGAAAGAAAGGAAGAAGGAAGGAAAGAAAGAAAGAAAGAAGGAAAGAAAGAAAGAAGGAAGGAAAGAAAGAAAGAAAGAAAGAAAAAGAAAGAAGGAAAGAAAGAAAGAAAGAAGGAAGGAAAGAAAGAAAGAAGGAAGGAAAGAAAGAAAGAAAGAAAGAAAGAAAGGAAGAAGGAAAGAAAGAAAGAAAGAAAGAAAGGAAGAAGGAAGGAAAGAAAGAAAGAAAGAAAGAAGGAAGGAAAGAAAGAAAGAAAGAAAGAAAGGAAGAAAGAAAGAACAGCTGGCTATCGCCAGCGACCGTCTTGCAGTTTTGACTTGTATTTTTGAGGGTCCGCGTGCAGAATGCTGGGAAATCAGCCATTTTGCCTTAGGTTTTTGTGAATTTTCTTGAGCCTGTCTATGGAGATGTCGGTACAGCACATCAAATTACATCACGACCGCTTCCTTCCTCATTCTTTCCAATTCACCCTTCAAATATTTTCGTGTAATATGCCAACTGAATGCACTTCTCAGGTATACAACATTATAGTCACTTCACTCCGACATGTTTCGGCATGACAATGCCATATTCAGAGACTGCGTACCAAACTTAAAACCATCTGTAGTAAAACCTTGGGAATTCATACGTAACCTTCAGTACATTCCCCTGCCAATACCATTTTGTGTGCCTAAAATATGTGGATTTTCTAATGTATTGTACACGTTATATATAAGCCATATTATAGCACATTTAAATATAAATATTTAAAATATATAAAATATAATTAGAGACGGGACTCTTGACTTGTGGCAGTGTATATTCAGACGCCTACTGTAGTTCTGTATCCAATGCGGAGCGTGTCCCTGTGTGACAAGTTAAATGGTATGTAAGAATACATAAGGCAGAAAATTCACATATTTTATACACATACAAACTGTTATTAGCAGCAGAAAGTAATGAAGGCTAGAAATTCATAGATATAATTCATTTTACTGTAGATGGGTTTGAACTTGGTATTTACTCCCTGAAGATGGCATTGTCATGTCGAAACATGTCGCAGTAACGTGATTGCAATATCACGTATTGTTAGTGCATTTATTTGATACACGTACGTTAAGTGAAGATATTGATTCAAGATGCACGGAGTAAATAAATTAAAATTACTCTTCATTAGTCATTTCGCCGATCCCAGTGGCCGCGCGGTGTAAGGCGTAGGTCTGCGGCCGAGCGCTTGCTGGGATCGTGGGTTCGAATACCATCGGGGGTATATGGATGTTTGTCTGTTTTGAGTGTTTGTGTTGTTAGGTAGAGGTCTCTGCGACGGCCCGATCCCTCGTCCAGAGGAGTCCTACCGACTGTGGTGTGAGTCTCAGTGTGACCAAGTGAAAATAAATAACCTCGACACCTACTGTGGGTAGGTAGAAGAGGCGAGGACTACGAAAAGACGAATTAGTCATTTCATTATTCTCTGCTTCAAAATCATAATTACTGACAGAGTTTTCAAGTAACGTACAGGATTTTGGTGGGGAGACCTGAGGGAAGGCGACCACTTGGGAAACCCAGGCGTAGATGGGAGGATAATACTAAAATGGATCTTCAAGGCGTGGGGTGGGGGCATTGACTGGATTGAGCTGGCTCAGGATAGGGAAAGGTGGCGGGCTGTTGTGAATGCGGTAATGAACCTTCTGGTTCCATAAAATGCGGGGAATTTCTTGACTAGCTGAGAAACTCTTAGCTTCTCAAGAAGGACTCTGCTCAACGGAGTTAGTTAGTTAGTTAGTTAGTTAGTTAGTTAGTTTTCAAGTAACGAATTAAGTAACGACGTGCATATAATTATGTATACGAGTGTGTGTGCCAGTAACGTGACAGTGCGCACACGGTGCTTGAGATTGGAACAGCTCAACGTCATGTAGGTCTCTGAATTAGCGTTTTGTTATGAAAAATGGAAGTTAGAAGACACGTTTCGCTTTGTCTATACATTCAAGTTTCGTAATGATGCAAAGAAATGACTTGAAATTTGGTATCGTTGCCTACAGTGTAAGTTATTGGGCAACAGTGATAACTTCTTTGTCACCCAAATACCAATCCATTTCTTGTAAAACCTGTCGGGAAGTGGCCAGTTTTTGTTTTTAAAAACAACTCACCGTACAAGGGACCGGTATGACAACATAAATATACACACACGACTGCATAGACGTATATATTTTACTTGTCACGTGTTTCTAATGTAATTTATTACCACAAACAAACAAGAAACGCTTTCTTTCGCGTTGTCATATCTAAACTGTTCCGTCGATTTGCAAAAGTCAGTGAATACTGATGCTACTAGGATGTGAGATCGAATTTACAAAACATGTTTTTTTGTGCTGGAGTTTTTCCTCTTTAAAACACTATTCACGTAGGCAAATTTATGAATTCTTTCTTTTCGCATACCATTGCAATTTCCTGACAGCCGCAAAGTTTCAGTCAGTGTAGGTCTCTTTACTGAAGAGAGACCCCCAACTTTGCATTTTCTACTTCTAACATTCATCGCAATATTTCTCTTAAACACGCGCCAGGGAATTTTAAGCTTCTCCTTTACGAGTGTCCCTTTCTAAGATCAGTACGTTTCGCTGAAATTCCTTTACGAGTGTCCCTTTCTAAGATCAGTACGTTTCGCTGAAATTCCTTTACGAGTGTCCCTTTCTAAGATCAGTGCATTTCGCTGAAATTCCCTTACGAGTGTCCCTTTCTAAGATCAGTACGTTTCGCTGAAATTCCTTTACAAGTGTCCCTTTGTAAGGTCAGTACGTTTCGCTGAAATTCCTTCACTAGGGTCCCTTTCTAAGATCAGTACGTTTCGCTGAAATTCCCTTATGAGTGTCGCTTTCTAAGATCAGTACGTTTCGCTGAAATTCCTTTACGAGTGTCCCTTTCTAAGATCAGTACGTTTCGCTGAAATTCCTTTACTAGGGTCCCTTTCTAAGATCAGTACGTTTCGCTGAAATTCCCTTATGAGTGTCCCTTTCTAAGATCAGTACGTTTCGCTGAAATTCCCTTACGAGTGTCCCTTTCTAAGATCAGTACGTTTCGCTGAAATTTTTATGCTAATAACTGTACTTCTTTTCCTTTCTGTGGAGCTACAGCCCAACTCGTGCCCAGGCCGCCTCACTATTGAGGTTTCTAGATCACACACAATTAGACACACAATACCGGTTAGGACTCCTCTGCACGAGTGATCAGTCCGTCGCAGACCAACACAACACACAGGAACACAAGATACCAAATTCCGTACCTTCGGCGGGATTCGAAACCGAGATTTCACTAACCAAGCGGCTTCGGACCTACGCCTCAGAGCTCACGGCCACCGGAATCGGTGATAATTGTTCTGGAGGCTCCGGCAATTAAGAAACTGCATAATGACCGTAAAAAGACGTTAAGAACTCAGTGACTTCTGGCTCGTAACGGCGACGGTAACAGAAAAGCCTGTGCGAGCAACACCGGCTGCAAAGTTGTGCGAATTCGCTGATCTTCACCTGCGGCTTCCGAGTGAAAATAATTTGATACATGAAATAAATAAATAGGCTACACTGTATACATTCTCGTATATGAAGATGCTTTTATCTAGATTTTCCCTGCGAATGGCATGTTGCGACCGATAACAGTGGCCACGCCGTCCCTGGCGTTGGTCTGCGGCCGCTCACTTGCTGGGATTGCGGGTTCGAATCCCGCCGGGTCATGGATGTCTGTCTCTTGTGAGTGTTGTGTGTTGTCAGGTAGAGGTCTCTGCGTCGGGCTGATCATTTGACCAGGGGAGTCCTACCCAATGTGGTGTGTCTGAGTGTGATCACAAAGCCTCGATAATGAGGAGGCCCTGGCCCCACTGGGGGCTGTTGCGCCAAGGGAAAAGAATGACATGTAACATTTTTCATAATTAATAAGTTTATAAAACTTTTCAGTCCAATTTTTGCGACATAAGGACCAGACACCTTGCTGGCTGAGGGCCCTAACACTGTTCACAGCTGCAGTCGGCGCGGCGTGGCTGCTGCTTGGCTCACCTCGATACGTCCAGGCCGCATTATAACTTTTTCATAAATCTTCACACTGTTGTGAATACGTTCGCAGCTTCAGTCGTTGTAGAGGTTTTTGAAACTTACATAAAATCCTTATTGGTGCATGCGCAGTGCTTCGCCTCTTACCAGCTCGTCTCTTCACCCTTCCGCGCCAGCAACTAGCGCAAGTAATGTGGTCACTACTGCACTTCGCATTGTTTCGTATAAAGTGGAGACCGACCAAATATCTTGGCCCAGTAGTTAGAAAGCCTGCTGTGTACCCAGAAGTCCTGTCTTCAAATCTCGACAATGAGGCTTGTGTCCGAACTGGCCTTTGCCATGATTTTATCCAGTTGCATAATTTGTGTCATATTAGACATAATCTCGTCTGCCCATATCCTTTCCAGTCTGCGTATTTTGCTATAATCCTGCCCTTTCCAGGAGCCATTTGCCACGTACCCAGTCGCTAAGCGGTCTATTGACTTGGCCACGCGGCCCTCTCTTGCGACACGCTCTAACAATGTATCAAGTTTGCTAACTTGTTACAAAGAAAGATGGAATTATCGGCGTTGCTTAATTCGTGCCTTTCACTTTGTGCAAACGCGAGACAACACGGGCTAGTCTGTCGCTCGACAGATGTAACGGCTACAGTGGGTTCACTTCCCGGAGACTGCTAATCTACCTTACCGCAGTTTGGCACACAGTTCGGGAGTTAATTACCGTAATTACGCCAGTCGCATTGGCCGCGCGGTCTAAGGCGTAGGTCTGCGACCGAGCGCTTGCTGAGATCGTCGGTTCGAATCTCACCGGGGGCATGGATGTTTGTCTTTTACAGTGTTTGTGTTGTGAGGCAGAGGTCTCTGCGACGGGCCGATCCCTCGTCCAGAGGAGTCCTACCGACTGTGGTGTGTGCTTGAATGTGATCACATGAAATTACAAAAACCCTCAACACCTACTGTGAACAAGCAGGTAGAAGAGGGAAGGACTAGGAAATAAGGATTACCGTAATTAGGATAGGGTTGTTGTCGCTGGATATAATGTAATAGCAAAGCCATAATTCGCGTATGATAATTTAAATGTCAAAACAATTGATGAACTATCAGTTATACCAACATATTAATGAAGTACAGTAGAACCCGGTTATAACGACATGAGTTTATAAGCCACCTCGTCTATAGCGTCAGATATTCTGTGGTACCAATTAATTCCTCACTGTTAACCACGACATTATACTCCTCGGTTACAACGACACTCGTTTATAACGACACAAAATATTCAGTCCCTTTTATGGCGTTATAACCGAGTTCGACTGTAATTAACAAATTTGCTAAACTTATTAATCTTGCTGTGTCACTAAATCGCTAGTCAACAAAGTACCTACATTACACAACAACTGGCTAAGTATTACCCGACCCCTGAACTGATGAATCAACTGAATACGGACTAAGGGGTCACATGATATCTGCACTCTTCTGGCATGTTACGCAGCGTAGAGGGACAATTCTGTACCCACGTTTTGGTACAACCTATCGGTCCCATCTTGGAGGGCCACTCTGCGCTGCGTAACACCCCAGAAGAGTGCAGTTATTACCTACTTCGCGGAGGTAGCCTGAACTCACGCATCTAAGTGATTAATTTGCTTATTAAGGATTTGTTCCACGCGGTGGCGCAGTTGGTTGAGGCACTGCGCTACGAGCCTCAAGGTCGCGGGTTCGATTTCTGATGGGGTAATTGGGAATTTTTTCATTGGCTTAATCGTGTCGGTCGCAATATGGCCCTGGGGTCGACTCAGCCTCTAACAGAAATGAGTACCAGGGATATTGCTTCGGGATAAAGGTGGGCGATGCGTAGGGCTGACATTCTTACCACCGTCATGTGCCTATTGTCCAGAAATTCTGGAAGACTCAACCTCTTGGAACCCTGAGTGCCTGTCCAGGCGTTTAATGGGTTAGCTTTACCTCCCAATACAATTTGTGCACCTAATCGTCCTGTAATTCTGTGTAACTGCCAAATTATTCTTATGCGTGTTACGCCAAAAGGCACCGATTATTGTGTACGTTAGCCTGAATCACACTGTAATTGTGAGGAGATCTATGCAGCTAATCGTTTATCATATATAAGGACTGACTAACGAAACTTTTAAAATTCGTATATTTACTGCACTGCTACATGTTTTGGCCAAATTGTAGGCTACTGATTATGGTCGCATTACCTGACCGTGACCTACAATTTGGCCGAAACATGTAGTAGTAAATATATGCATATACAGTACTTAAAATTTGTGTTTTTCGGTCCCCATACTTGATAACTGATGTGATCAACACAATGGGTTGATGATTCCTAATGGGTATGCAGCTGATACACATAAAAGTCGGTTTGGTGTAAAAGTGCGAATGTTGGTAGCCCGATATATTGGAATTTTCGCTTTGTTCATATGAGATATTAAGTCTAATATCCCATAGAGACTGGGAATTAATTAAAACAGTTATGATGTTAATACATAGAGACTGGGAATTAATTAAAACAGTTATGATGTTAATACAGAGTTCAACGTATTGCTGAACATATTCTCAAAATCTAGACAAAGACCCGAAGCCGCCATCTTGTGTACGTAAGTGCAGAGCGTCAACACAGCAGCAAGTTGCTGGGTGGGCGCAGTTGGCACGGACGGGTTCGATGAATCAAAATGCACATACGACACTAATTACAACTCAAGACTAACAGATCAGTACCAGTTTCCTGGTTTATCCAGTTAGTTATAAATTTCCGGGAACTTTCAACTTGCTCCAAACATAAACAAAACCGTGTAAAGACAGTGTAAAAATAAACGAAACATGTTCAAACAGTAGGATGGCTGATTCATTCGACCTCTTCTTCACTATAAAACAACACCCAATATTTATTGTATACTTAAATTTTGCAGCATTTTTTACAACGACAAAATTCACTCTCCTGGGCTCAGTACATCGCGGTAACGTGGTTAGGACTGCCGCACTGAAAGCCCGCACTTGTGTTGGCTTTGTGCCTGGGCACTGATAACCTTATCTGGAATAGGCTATGATTTGACGTGTAACATACGTCACTCTACTTCGCAATACCTACATAACAAGTGGAATACTACCACCTGCCGCCCACGTGGAAGAAACGTGCACCAATAACGGTTATACACAAACGACTGTATTAAGTAACAAACCTGGATTAGCTGTTTTTAGATTACTGAACACGTGGCTACCTGACATCTAGCTGGTTAATTAACTGAATGACTCAGGATCTAGCTGGTCTGTGTGTTGGGTAGTTCGTATCCTGATGTCCCCGTCACTCTGTGTATATATATATATATATATATATATATATATATATATATGCATTTTGCAACACTCGAGCAGATTTATCAGTCTCGATGTAGCTGAGTGTTTGGCGGTTTAGTTTTGTTTCGAATCGGTCTATCGTGTGATGTTTCCGTGGTCTATAAAACTGGAAGGAAAAGTCATTAGAATGCTGAATTTAACGCATTTATTCCTCTTCTGTATAAATATTTTTCAGCATAATCACCCATTACATTGCAGCATTTGTCTCATCCTTGGCACGACTTTAAAATCCCGTCACGGTATATACAGAGCTCTTGATTTCGCAACCATTCACGAACAACCATTGCTATTTTCTCATTATTGCAGAACAAAGCTGCTATCCTTTTAGCTAGAGGATGTACTACATAAGTATAGCACGCACATAGGAAAACACCTCTAGAAAAGAAATTCTAGAAATTCATTTTTTTATGTTTAGGGAAAAAGGAAATTTAATGAATTTTTTAGGCATGCTGTATAATCTGTTTTATTGTCCACAAAATGCCGTTTATTTCATAACGTTGTCTTTTTCCATTAAATAAGCTTCACGTTATTCATAGAGCATGCGCTAAAATTTCATTACCCACCACGGCAGGATAAAATCAAATCTTGAGTTTTGCTTTGTTGGTTTCCGAAAATCAGATCCTTCACTTGTGCTGTGTTCGCACATTTACTTGATGTGCCAGACCGACCGCTGAACATCATCATGGATATCCTTTCGAAGATTTGCGAGCTCTGCACCATTTTCTGACACGCTGCACTCTCATTACGTCATCACCATACACCTGTATAAACTGACGATAAATTTCGATCAGGGAACATGTTTCGGCAATAAAAACCGAATGACAGTACGAAATTATTTGCGGAACAAAGTTCCCAGTGCCTTCCTTACTGCGCGTCAACTTGTCATCTGAATAGCAACGGATTAATTGTTGTGGCATCTGTTGCATGTTGCATTTACTACAATGGATGCTTCGTACCCGGAAGACAAAATGTCTGATTAAATTTTCACAAAAAGTTCTCCGAAAAATAACAATTTTTTTTAAAAAATTGGGCAACTATAAGTAATATTTTGCATAGGGACCATTCACTTCTTCGCGCCACTAGAGACTAACTTCTGTCTGTCTCTCTAAACATTTGCCACATATTGTTAAAAGCAAATTATAGAAACAAATAGAAAAACCATTTGGTGTTCGACAAATATTTCTGGAAGAAGAACGTCTCTCGAAATAACTAAATCGAGGGACATTTTCTGCTTTATCGCGTAAGCCTACAGACGTTGCTTTTGCCACCCACATTTTACGGTGGTGTTCCTTGGATGAGTTTGTTGAAGGTCAAAGCGTTTGTCTCTTTTTAATCTCGTAGCAAGGCCTAAATATTTCGTCATTTTTTTATATTTGATGTGACAGACTTTAAGTAAAAGTTGTGAATAATTTCAGTTTTCAGTCACACTGACCGATCATAAATGCCCACTTCTTTTAAGGCCATAAGTGTACGTTTTCCGGTATATCGTAAAATGTTAATCAAATGTTATAAGAAAACCAAAAGGCAGCTCACATAGTAACTAACTCGGTGAGTACAGACCAACTTGAGAAGCTGGTACACAGCAAATTCCCCGAATTTTATGTAACCCGATGTTTATTACCGTGCTCACAACAGCCCGCCATTTTTCCCGATCCTGAATCAGATTAACCCAGTCCACGCTCTATCATATTATTTCTTTGAAGTCCCTTTTAATATTATACTCACATTTGTGCCTAAGTTTTCCAAGCAGCCACCTGCTCTCCTCATATCCAATTAAAGCTCTGTATAAATTTTCCATCTCCCCTCTACGTGCCACATGCCGCACTTCTCTTATCCACCTTCATTTGACTACCTGAATAATATTTGGTGACGAGTACAAATCACGAATCTCGCCACTGTGCTGTTTTCCCCAGTTTCCTCTCGTCCTTTCCCCTTTGGACTAAGTGCCTTCCTAAGCACCCTGTTCTCGAACACATTCCCCCTGAATATGCAGACCAAGTTTAACACTCACATAAAAAACAGGCACAGTTATAGCTGTGTAGATTTAGTGTTTAATTTTTAGATAGCACACGTGAAGGCAAAAGAGTGTGCACCAAATGGCGGCTGGTACTGTCTGAGTTCAGTCTGCTCTTAATGTCTTCCTGCATGCAATTTTTCTTGTTTGTGTTTTTCCGAAGTATTTGAAATTTGTCACATATTCGAAGGATCTATTATCTACGACGTTTCAGGCTTTCGCCGCGGCGTGGTTAAGGCCTTCACCCTTCTCCGATATTAGGCGGCTTAACTTGGTATTGGGTTACCGAGTTTTTGGGACAGCCTGTCCGTCCCGTCTTCAAGAATCAGACTTCTTTATGTTGTGATTTTTGTTGATTGTGTTTATGAGATACGAATTTATTTACTTTCTCTCTGTATTTGCTTCTACACGGACAGACATGACGAGGCCAATAGTCGCTGTTAGCAATTTTGCAAACGCGCCTAAAGACCAAGAAATGACTCAACGCAGTCGGTTTTGCGACCGGAATTCAAAGCGGGTACTTTCGCTGTGTAAGCCACAGTCGCCACTGCTTGAACTCAGTTGTTCATTTGCCATCAGTGTTTATCCTTCCTGTTATACAGCCAGGTACTTTCCGGTTCATTACTTTGTCTCTGAGTTCCGCCGCTAGACTGTGTGTCGGTCTGCAGTTAGACACCGGCAACAGATTAACGGCTACAGAAACTGTTATCTTAATGTTTCGGTTAGAGGATAAAGGGAATTGTTGCTTCCGGTTAGCGACCATATGTCGGAAACACGTGACGTAGACAGCACACTCGACCGACAGCGTAATCAGCGATGTAATGCAGTTGGGGAGTGTTGGACAAGCAGTCGAGTGGTGTGCAGTGTGTTGTGTGTGCAGGAGAATGTGGCTCACGGGCACAGGGCTTGCTGTGACTTGAATTAGTGGAGTGTGTGATCAAACACGGTAAGAACTCTGAAAGTTGTACTTGGCAAGGAGGGCGCAGAACGTAAAATGGCGACAGACGTGAACGCACAACTTTGAGGTTATGCGATACAGAAATATTTAGTATGGGAAAATGTTTAACAGATTTGGAGGAAATTTGGTATTCGGAATCTACACCAATATATCGGACAAGTTTAACATGTCGGGCTTGTATTCGTTTGTTCTAAATCTCGCTGAGGATGGCATGGCGGTGCCGAAACATGTAGTAGTTTAACCTTTTAAAGCCTAGCGGTAACTTTACGTACTACCAGGTTTAACATTAAAAAATTCTACGTGGTGCCCACATTGCGTTTATGTGTTTTGTACGGATCTCAGAACAAATAGCAACTTTTGCCTTATAAAACATTAAGAGACTGGTTTTTATAACCGAAGTGGAGAGTGTTTACAGCGCGGTACGCACTGAGTCCTTATATAAAACAAATACGCTTCGTCTTTAAAGTGTTAATGCTTGTTACGTGTATTTTAGTAAGTGCATTTGTTGGTTGATGTGGTAACTACCGTGACTACAGTTTCAGCTTCCATCCAAATGTACGTGACCTTGAGAATGATGATTTTTCAAAAGCGGTTAATTCTACATAAAAACTTCTCTTCAGGTAGAAGGGAAGTGTAACTTTATTCTTGGGCCCATTAAACGCCGTCCGTTAATGCTGTACACAGAGGCTGTTAGATGGTTTGCGAACCGTTACGTCAGGAACGTTTCCAACACAAAAAAGATTGTGCACTCGGCGCCTAACACCAACAAATTTGGACCGACATTTTCCCCGCACAAAGCAGCGTATCTTGAAAACCCGCCGTTAATTCAGTAGACGGTACAGAGGCACAAAATCCCAACCGTTTATGCAACAAATGAAAATGTTGGTGAAGCCCTTTAGCCTAGAAGGCGCTATCAGTTACACTTGTACCAGAGTACACGGTATCCCGTCACAGAAGATAGTATTGCTTGTAGTCATCATATCGTGGGCTTTGAATCTGACAC
The DNA here is from genome assembly GCA_013340265.1 of Coptotermes formosanus. Lineage (NCBI taxonomy): Eukaryota > Metazoa > Arthropoda > Insecta > Blattodea > Rhinotermitidae > Coptotermes > Coptotermes formosanus. The sequence goes on along the minus strand of BLKM01000278.1, from coordinate 552,687 downwards.
ATTCCCACTCTGAATTTCCTAAAATACATTAAGTCAGTGTATACAGCCTAACCATGGAACAAATGTTTTCGTGCATATTGAAAGAAAGGCAACATTAACCCTTTAAAGACGAAGCGTATATGGTTTATGTAAGGACTCAGTGCGTACCGCGCTGTAAACACTCTCCACTTCGGTTATAAAAACCAGTCTCTTAATGTTTTATAAGGCAAAAGTTGCTGTTTGTTCTGAGATCCGTACAAAACACATAAACGCAATGTGGGCACCACGTAGAATTTTTTAATGTTAAACCTGGTCTTATGTAAAGTTAGTTTTAAAAGGTTAAAAAACGTAACTTTCGAAACAGAAATCTTATCGCGCCTTCCTCGTATGCAGTACGTGTTTATGGTCTAAGGTATCTTTATTCTGTCATTTTGTTCGTCGTCTTCTTATAATTTTATGAAGAAAAGTTTAAATAAGTACAGAGTACGTGTGTGTGCTTTGAAGTTACCGAAGTTTTAAAAATTCTCCGTGTTTATAATTTTTGAGATATAAATAATATCTTACACACGCTCTGTTGCTATCATTTTGTTCCATCTCCGCACCAAATATCACCTGGCAAACGAAAGCACAAATTAGTGTTGGCCATCAAAACGAAAGCTGTGGAATGTTTCGCATGGATGCCATGTTTTTATTTTATAGTCTTAGACAGGGGTTCTTAAATTTTTGTGTCGGAACCGAGATTAAGTTTATTAGTAAGCTTTGCGACCCACACTTCGGTTTTGAATAATAACGCATTTAGTTTGAATTTATTTCATGTTCTGTACAAATTCAGTGTATTATTTTGATTAAAATTTAACTAACCAGGCGCGCACCCAGAGTTTTTCCTTGTTGGGGGGGGGGGGATAACACTGAGCCTGTATATTTTATGTTTTATTTTAAAAATTACGTTATGAAATCGTAGTGTGTATAATTGTAACATCAAATTTGAATAATTTTAACTGTGTATTTTTACCTAGGCCAAGGCAAAGCTTGTAGTCTTTTCCGTGGATATTTTCGTAGAAACATTCTTACGTACACATCTATATTTTCATTTTTTATTTTCTCGCGCTAATGGAATATCAGCCCCCCGAAGGTGTCTCTACTTTGGCGTAGTGGTGGGGCTTGCGTGGTCAAAGGATTCCGAGAGTTAAGCCGGCCGTAGCAAAGCCACTGGTAGGGCCTCCCATGCCGGACAGGTCGAAGGTGATGACCCAGACAAAAAGAGACAACCTGGTCCTCCAGGTTGGGGGTTGGGCGTGGGGCTGCAACCCCATCCCGTAAAAGAATGTATGTTGAGAAAACCTCAAGGATGCCTCGGAAGGGACTGGTAAATAGACGACGACCCGGTTATAAGGACAGTGCTGTTCAGAGGCTTCACTACAGATACTAGGGTCACGGGGATGGAGGAGAAGAGCTGAAAATAGGGACGAATTGAGGTATTTTTTGAGGGAGGCCAAGGCCCGGAAGGGGCTGTAGCGCCATGCATGGAATGTAATATCAGTTAGGTGAATACACGCAGTTGTCCAGCTTCACGTAGCGCATATTTTCCCATGATCCTCTCAATTCCTCTGTCCTTGGTTGTGGTAAATTATCTTGAGTTTCCTATTCTTATAAACTTTTAGTCACATTTCTCCTTGACGAAAATATGATGCATCTACGTCTCTGCAGATAAATTTCTGTCGCAATGAGACACAAAGAATTGTCACATTTGCTGCCTGTTAAATGCCTGAAGGTAGACACACTCCGTGTTGCACCAGGCGGTCGGCTTTGTGCGTGGTCTGGACACTGAGGCATGTAAAATAACGTTATTTCCAACATTACAGATTTATGGGAAAGCATTGTTCGTTTGAACGCTCCCGAACGCTCCCAGACTTGATATCTGGGCGCGTCTGGTATATTACGCAGCGTCGAGTGGTAATACCTTACCGACGTTTGGTGACAACGTATCGGTTCAGTTCCCGTATCTTGAAAATTCCGGTGGGAGGAAGTGGGGAAAGACGAAAGGAGAGGGAGCGGCCGCTTTATGGCAGCAGATATCAGTACCAGTCCCAATTACATCGGCCGTTACAACATTAGCAGCTGGCACAGTGGCTGTAATGTAAGTGACAAGTGTTTTTGAACTGCTGATATTTGCTCTTTCATACACGCTGGCCACGCGAATACCTACCCCACCCTCCCGCATTCCTTAAATACCTTCCAAGTGTCAAGATACGGGAACTGGACTGTATCGGTCCCATCTTGAAGGTTCAAGATGGGACCGATACCTTGTCGCGAAACACCGGTGCAGAACTGCCACTCAGAGCTGCGTAACACCCCAGAAGAGCGCAGAACTTTTCAACATCGCGGCCGAAGCCAGAAATAACTGCTGCCAGACTTCTCCCACTTCTTATTCTGACGACAGCAGCATGGAAATGAGTACGAAGTATTGATGAAACGATATTGAAAGAGAAACGGAAGTACTGGGAAAAAACCTTGTGCAAATTTTCCTCTGTCCACCACAAGTATCACGTGAACTGGCCTGAGATCGAATCCGGCTTCGGCTTTCAGAGGTTGGAGACTGAAATCTGTCAAAGTAATACAATGAAGTTCCGTCTCTGCAGCGCTGAAAACCCTCCTTACTTTCATTTCAAGAACAGCCGTTATTTAATGTGTTCCATGTCCGTGCACTGTGTTATACAAAAGACATTAAACACCAACAAATGCACAAAGGGGGTTTTTCATCACTTGTAACACACTCCTACATGCTTCGACCCTGCTGGGTCATCTTCAGGGAGAACTTTCTGCCGTGGTTACACTATGGTTGCACTTTATAGTTGAGCTGTTGATTGTGTACTGCGTGGCCGTTTGGAGGCGCGAACTCTCTGTGGTCTCGGCTTGCACTGCTTGGCAGAAAGTTCTCCCTGAAGATGACCCAGCAGGGTCGAAACATGTAGGAGTGTGTTACAAGTGATGAAAAACCCTTTGTTCATTTGTTGGTGTTTAATATTTTTTGAACAGCCGTTATGTTATTGAAAGGAACAGTGGCTGTTGTTCATGAGAATCCAATGAAACATAAATATGGAGTGGGTGATAACAGTGCAGACTTCACTAATAGTACAGCAGGTGATGATAGTCAACACTGCGCTTGGTAAAGTTGCAACAGTTCGCTTTCGTGCGCAGTGTAACTGCCCCTGCATATGAAATAATTTGTCTGTGGCAATTCTGACAGAATTATGGGGGATATACAGTGGTGTAGCTGGGTTTGTGACGCCCGGGGCGAGCACTAACAATGGCCGCCTCTGACGGAGATTACGAACGTTAAAACAATTACATTTATTTATTGAATTTCCTTTTACTTTTCTCAGTAACTTAAAATCCGTTGAGCGCAGAAAGTATCATATTTTCAATTAAAGATATCTGTTTTGTCGCCCATTTTTCCTCCCCTTGGACTCTCCTGCCCGGGGCGGCCGCACCACTCGCCCCCTTCTAACTACGCCCATGGGGATATCTGTCATGGTGTCCCCCATCAGAACGCAAAGAGAGGTGCAAACAGCACATTTCTGTTTGTGAGGGCAGAAACGGATCAACTGGACGATAAGGTCATGGCAGACTTCCCTAATGCTCTGCTGTAGTAAAATAATAATGTTCACCCTATAACAGGCCATGAAGGCCCGTAGGGCGAGTAGTAGTTTATATCTACTCTTTCTTTAACCACGGCGCTAGACGGGTCTGGGTGGTTTACGCCACGCCCCTGTCGCTTTACTCCTGGGAATGACCCGCTACCCATTATGTAGGAGGCTGGGTGGACCCCAGGGTCACTCTGGAAGGGTCCAGAAGATCTCATCTCACCGGGATTCGATCCCCGTGCCGTCCATTCCGTATATCGAGTTACTATACCACCTGAGCTATCCCGGCCCACCGTCTGTAGCACCAGCGGCCACTAAGTATTTCTTGCTGCCAGAGAGAGACAATAAATTGCACTTGCCATTCCATCCCTACTCTCCGGTCCGTCAACAGGTGGCTTGTGAACACAACAATAGGAAACACATTCGTAATCCCACTTTTTGTGGTGCCGGTATTCACAGGTTGGGAACTGTGCACGCAGCGTCAAAACACACATTTTATAATTACATCCACAACTCAATTATGTCTGTATGAAACATCACATTTGTAAACAAAGGTTATGATTCATTTAGGGTGGTCGTTTTATGCAATATCTCATTCAGTTTGGGTGGGCCGGGATAGCTCAGTTAGTATAGTGACTCGCTGTGGTCTGGACGGTCCGAGAATCGAATTTCGGTGGGGGCGGGATTTTCCGCACCATTCCAGACCGGCCATGGGTCGCTCACACCCCCTGTACAATGGGGACTGTGTCATTTCCGGGGGTAAAACAGCCGGGGCGTGGTGTTGACTACCCACCCTCACATAGCGCCGAGTTTCAAGTAAGAGTACAGCTGTAGCTCTGCTTTCCCCATAGGCCTCCATAGCCTGTTCTAGGGTGAATTTACCGTTCATTTTGGTATCCCCATGAAACTGTTAAGGTTAGTAGAAATGTGTTCAAATGTAACTTGTAGTAAGTCGTGCCATGGCTCAGGCGGTTAGCCGCCGGCCTCCCACCGCGGAGGCCCGGCTTCGATCCCGGAGGTCAGTCCATGTGGGATTTGTGGTGGACAAAGTGGCACTGCGACAGGTTTTTCTCCGAGTACTTCGGTTTTCTCCTGTCAATTTCATTCCACCGGTGCTCCGTTACTAGGAAAAGGACAAAAAATAATAATCATCATCGTCATCTACATCACAGGGTTGCACAAGAAGCCTCAAGGCTGCGATGCGTCCGTAGCGTCTGCTGCGAGGCCCTTCACAGCTTAAAAAAAACTTGTAGTGAAGGCCGGATTGGCAAATACCTGTCTGATGCATATACAGTTTAGTCTGCAACAAGAAGACACTTCGTCACAATTTCCTTTCAACTGTGCTTTAGTGTACGCCATTAGGAAGGTCCAAGCAAACCAGCAGGGTTTAAAATTCCATGCCAGTTAGGGTGTTCTGAGCGTCACTTATATTTAGAGCCGCCACAGAATTGCATTACAGGCCAGCATAGCGTAGTCACTAGCCACTAGAGTACGTGCTGGATTATCAGGAATTTGAATCCTGGAAGGGACAAGAGTTACATTTCTTTTTCAAAACGTCCACACTGTCAGTGGGGCCCACACCAGCTCCTATTCAATGGGTACCGGTTTGTCTTTGAACCGGCACAGAGTGAGCGGGGCGTAGCGTTAATCACACACCTTTCACTAGTGTCTAGTTTAACCCTTTAAAGACGAAGCGTATCTGTTTTATATAAGGACTCAGTGCGTACCGCGCTGTAAACACCCTCCACTTCGGTTATAAAAACCAGTCTCTTAATGTTTTATAAGGCAAAAGTTGCTGTTTGTTCTGAGACCCGTACAAAACACATAAACGCAATGTGGGCACCATGTAGAATTTTTTAATGTTAAACCTGGTGGTACGTAAAGTTACCGCTAGGCTTTAAAAGGTTAAAGAGGGGATCCACACCTCCATTCCCACCATATGCCTTCATGGCCTGCAGAAATAAAACTTATGTTGTGTTCTTTGTCACAATTTGTCGTTACTGCTACAACCAGTCGACAGCTCCATTTTCAGTATTAACTGCTTTATTTACACAGTGCTTAATCATAATTTTACATGCCGCAGTAATCATTCAGTGTATTTGTACCGTCATTTTGTAAGTACTGTTAGTGATCAGACTGCTGACGTCGCTTTGAACTGCAATAGACTTTAGAATCGTTTATGTGTTGATGTTTTGTTTCTTCCATTCGAAATAACAGAATAAGCTGAGCTGATGAAATCTGTGCTCTTCTGGGGTGTAACACAGCGTCGAGTGGTAATCCTGTACCGACGTTTCGGGACAACGTATCGGTCCCATCTTCAAGGGTCAAGAAGTCCAAATCTTCTTGGATTTCTTGACCCTTGAAAATGGGACCGATACATTGTCCCGAAACGTCGGTAGAGGATTACCACTCGACGCTGTGTTACACCCCAGAAGAGCGCAGATTTCATCAGCATCGCGGCGGAAGCCTGAAATCAAAGTTGAGATGAAGTTGCCGTTAGTACGCCAGGGAAAGCAGGCGGGCGTGGAGTTATTATACGAGGAGCTCCGCGCATTGTTATATCCAGCCTTAGATGGAGTCATGTGCGAATTTGACGCGCCGGCCGCTTTACCCCCTTCCCCCCCAAAGGGAAAAACCATCTCTCCGTGGGGCACAGCGCCAGTCTGGAGACTTTTGACAAGAGAAATGTGTCTCCTACAGGATCGAACGACGATTGCTGTGTTGTCCAGCCGGTAACCCCGTTACTGTACCGACTGAGCCATCCGGCATACCACATATGAGTGTGTCTCGATTGTGTTAGTTGCTTCCATAAGCTGCACGTTGCGAATCAAAGTGACAGGAAGAATTTTGCTTCCCTTAACTGCACGGCCTGGATTCTATCTGCAGTCTGTGTTTGCACCAGTTGGTACGTTGTTTGATCTGGTTCAGAGGCATCTGCACTCAAAGGGACACGTAATCAGGTGGGCCATAACAACGACCGCTGCAGGCGGGGAAGGGAAACATTTGACAGCGCCATGAGATGGATGATACCGAACTTGGTTAAGACTGTCTGCCACTGCAAACTGTGAGACTAACACTTTTAAGAGAACCCTTCATACTGGGTCACTATCTGCCAGTGCAAACTGTGAGACTAACACTTTTAACAGGACCCTTCAGACTGGGTCACTATCTGCCAGTGCAAACTGTGAGACTAACACTTTTAACAGGACCCTTCAGACTGGGTCACTATCTGCCAGTGCAAACTGTGAAACTAACAGTGTTAACAGGACCCTTCACACTGGGTCACTATCTGCCAGTGCAAACTGTGAGACTAACATTGTTAACAGGACCCTTCAGACTGGGTCACTATCTGCCAGTGCAAACTGTGGGGCTAACACTGTTAAGAGGACCCTTCAGACTGGGTGACTATCCGCCAGTGCAAACTGTGGGGCTAACACTGTTAACAGGACCCTTCATACTGGGTCACTATGTGCCACTGCAAACTGTGAGACTAAGACTGTTAACAGGACCCTTCACACTCTGTCACTATCTGCCAGTGCAAACTGTGAGACTAACACTGTTAACAGGACCCTTCATACTGGGTCACTATCTGCCAGTGCAAACTTTGAGACTAACACTGTTAACAGGACCTTTCACACTGGGTCACCTACTGTACTGGGAGACGGATATTAAATTAATTTTCAAAAGGTGATTATTTTGTTGTAAATCCTGGAAAGTTGATTGCGAGACATCATGAAACATCTATGCCAAGAACACTGAGACATGAACGTTGGCTCCTTTTCTGTGCTAATGATTTTAATTTATTAACCTTGAACCTAGATGGACCTATGTGTGCCTATTGAAAGCAGAAAGTGAACTATCTTTTATTTTAACCACCAAATGCACACAATTGGCTGAGATTCACAATACTGTTTTTGAAATCACTTTATTGCTACATGTTTCGGACCCAACTGGTCCATCCTCAGGGAGTACATGAACTGTTGTTGCATAAAGCAATTACCTAACAGTACTTTGGTCCCTTGTGTATGTAGAGGAACTGATGGCAGTTCTGTGTGCAGTGGGTGTGTGTAGCGGACAGAACTGTTACCGTTACTGCTGTGACAGCTGTGTGCATTTGTTGGATAATATTAAAAAGGTATTGAGTTATATTGCACGGAATGGGAAATATAAAAACGACAAAAATGAATTTCATTTTTGTGACGGGAATGGAGGTGATAATGGTACGGTGTAGCAAATGAATTATTCAGAATTGCGACGAAATGTAATTATATGGGACAGAGAAAGCGTTTCCATGTCATTAGTTACAATTCATTATAATATTGAAGGCTATACAGACTGATGTACTTACAGCACCGTTGAATTAACAGGGAATCCACAGATGTATAAATACGTACCGTGATATCACGTACAGTTCCGGTTTCAGTGTATAAAACGGCGAATGAACAAATTCAGCAACACACAGCGGTCCGTTGCGAAAGCTGGTTACGGTGAGCTGCGATGAACCTCTCTCTCCACCAATTTGCCACCCATTTTTATACTACTGTACGTAGTTGCTCTGCCGATGCCAGTGGCAGCGCAGTCTAAGGCGTAGGTCTGCGGCCGAGCGCTTGCTGGGATCGTGGGTTCAAATCCCACCGGAGGCATGGATGTTTGTCTGTTGTGAGTGTTTGTGTTGTGAGGTAGAGGTCTCTGCGACGGGCTGATCCCTCGTCCAGAGGAGTCCTACCGACTGTGGTGTGTGCTTCAGTGCGATCAAGTGAAAATAAAAACCCTCTAAACTTACTGTGAAGAAGTAGGTAGAAGAAGGAAGGACTACGAAACGAAACGCAGCTACTGTGTGCGTGTGTTCAATTGAGTGTGTTGAAGGCGTTGGCCCGGGTAGAGGGGAGGGAAGAATTAAATATTTATCGAGAAGAGAATGTTAATCTTATCTTATTAACAGAATGTCACAAAGAAGCGTTTGGAAGTTCGCTATATCTCAAGCCATTCATCCGGTATCATTTATCATCTTTCTTATTTGCAATTTTAAGTGTCTAGGCCATCTGATAATCAAGGTCACTGTACCACACTGCAGGTAACTGTGCATATAACGCACACAATGACAAACCGTGTCTTATTACGTAATATAAATTCTCTTTGTGTTGTAAAATAAAGTACAGTTTTGGACTCTATAACCGACTGGTAGGTATCAGACTGTCGCATTTCATAAATGCAATCCAAATTGAAGTCGCAGTTGTAAGTGCAGTAAGATAACAAGTTAGGAACTGTACGCGTATTTTAACAGCTGTAACACCTTTGGTAGGGTACCGCCCGTTTAATTACCTCTAAAACTTGAACAAGTCGAGCAGAGTGAGCTTTGTTTGTAACGTACATATATGTTTCATCACTGTCTACAATTGTATCCGAAAGAATCTTTTGTGTGTGTGTGTGTATATGTGTGTGTGTGTGTGTGTGTGTGTGTGTGTGTGTGTGTGTGTGTGTACATACATATTTGTTTGCTATCCTTACAGCTGTGTATTGCATCAAAAGTTTCCCTTCGTCCGTATCCAGATTTCATGTTTAAAAAAGATTTCATGTTATGTAAATACGTAGAGGCCGACTGCGGTGCCCGTAGAGTCTAAGGCGTACAGTCCAGTTCCCGTATCTTGACACTTGGAAGGTATTTAAGTAATGAGGGGAGGGTGGGGTAGGTATTCGCCTGGCCAGTGTGTATGACTCAGCAAATACCAGCAGTTCACAAACACGTATAACTTACATTACAGCCACTGTGCCGGCTGCTAGTGTTGTAGCTGCCGGCGTATTTGGGACTGGTAGTGTTCACTGATGCCGAACCCAGTGGCCGCGCGGTCTAAGGCGTAGGTCTGTGGCCGAGCGCTTGCTGGGATCGTGGGTTCGAATCCCACCCCGGGCATGGATGTTCGTCTGTTGTGAGTGTTTGTGTTGTCAGGTAGAGGTCTCTGCGGCGGGCCGATCCCTCGTCCAGAGGAGTCCTACTGACTGTGGTGTGTGTCTGAGTGTGATCAAGTGAAAATAAACAACTTCGACACCTACTGTGAGTAGCTAGAAGTGGGAAGGACTACGAATTGTTCACCGATATCTGCTGCCATAGAGCAGCTGCTGTCTGCATACCGTGCCCCTCCCTCTCCTTTCGTCTTTCCTCACCCCGCACGTTTCAAGCTATGGAAACTGCACTGTAAGTCTGAAGCTGCTTGACTCCTGGGATCGCGGGTTCGAGTCACGCTGACAGTATGGATGTTTGTCTCTTGTGTTTGTTGTGTATTGTATAAGTAGCGGTCTCTGCGACGAGCTGATCACTCATCCAGAGGAGTCATACCTTGTGTGTGTCTCATTGTGTGTGTCTCATTGTGTGTGATCTAGAAACCTCAGACAAGGCCTCTTAGGTCCAGTTGAACTGTTACGTCAGGGAGAGAACGTAACACACACACACACACATGAAAGGTAATTTATTTAATGCCGTCTCAAACTTGAAATACGCCATGTTAATTCTCACTGGAGGTAAAACAAAATGGGTATTTCGGAATTTCCGCTGTTCTTCTAAATACTGTACGTGTATTAATCCTCTGAACCCTGTTTCGGAAGGGAATTCAAAGATTTTCCGCTTTGAAACTGACGAATGAAATTCAGTAGTCATATCTAACTGCAAGTTCCTTTGGGGGGTTTTGGAACAGACGTTATTTATGAAAGCCGCATAAAACACGTGGAATGTTATTTTCAGGGCTCTGGGTGGAAACAATTCATTTTAAATAACCTGAAGTACAAAAAATTTTGATTTAAATGGATCGTTGTATATGGGTCTACAGGGTGGTTCAGGACTGAATGTATAAGGTCAGATTTTAATCCTGAAGTTGTTTGTGTACACCAACACGTGCACACAATAACATTGTGAGTTACACACAAACACAACCCTTCTGTATGTTTCAGCGATAAATCGCCCTCATGAGGGAGGCGTCAATACAAATGAATATAAAATACTAACACATCGATCTCACATGCACATGTTGAGAGCATATGATGCATAGATCATCAGCTATAAATACAGCAATATGGACACTACGGATATTGAGATGTTGACACTGCCTGGCTAAACTACAGTGATGTACCATCGTTTATAATGTAGTTATGTGTATACCAACCAACCAACCAACCAACCAACCAACCAACCAACCAACCAACTGAACTAAACTAAACTAAACTAAACTAAACTAAACTAAACTAAACTAAAATAACTAAACTAAACTAAGGTAAGCTAACTGACTGACTGACTGACTGACTGACTAACTGACTGACTAACTAACTAACTAACTAACTAAATAACTAACTAACTAACTAACTAACTAACTAACTAACTAACTAACTCCATGGAGCAGAGGCCTTCTTGAGAAGCTAACAGTTTCTCAGCTAGTCAAGAAATTACCCGCATTTTATGGAACTCAGAGGTTCGTTACCACATTTACACGAGCCCGCCACCTGTCCCTATCCTGAGCCAGCTCAATCCAGTCCATGCCCCAACCCACTGCTTGCAGATCCATTTTAATATTATCTCCATCTACGCCTGGGTCTCCCAAGTGGTCGCCTTCCCTCAGGTCTCCCCACCAAAATCCTCTATGCATCTCTCTTTTCCCCCTACGTGCTACATTCCCCGCCGATCTCATTCTTCTTGATTTGATTACCCGAATAATATTTGGTGATGAGTACAGGTCATTAAGTTCCTCGTTATGTAGTCTTCTCCACTCCCCTGTCGCCTCGTCCCCCTTAGGCCCAAATATCCTCCTCAGCACCCTGTTCTCGAACACCCTCAGTCTTTGTTCCTCCCTCAGTAGTTATGTGTGTACAAACATCTAATTTTGGACATCTTCGATCCAAATAATCAAGTTCGTGTAACGTGTATTGATGTGTTCTGTGCAGGAAGTGATGTATATAACTTCTTGTATGCAGTGTAATTCGACCTAGGTATATAAGTCGGCGCTATAGGATTGAGATAACAATCGTGCAATCATAGACGCTTTATAGAACGGCTGAGGTCTCAGTACCATGACACTGGTTCATGTAACACCTGCAATCTCATTTATATATCTGTAAAAGAGAGTGCCTGAGGATGACCGTTAACTGTTGAAGCATGTAGCCATGTAAGAAGTAACATGTTACTTTCCAAGGTTAATAGACGTTTTGAAGACGCAAACAGTTTAAGTTCCTCTAGAAATACAAACACAACGGGTTGCATAACATTGAGGCTGACGTGCTGTTACAGATGGTGTTCCAACTCAGTCCATGGGGCCAGGTGCTGTACATGGCAATTGGAGCGCTGGCTTTAGTGGTCACGCTGCTTATTGTCGCCTGCTTTGTGGGCCCTGGGTGCTGGGGGTACGAGTGGATACATCGCGGTGAGTGTTTCTCAATATTACTGCATTAGGGAAGGTGGTTAATGTGTGGGCCGTGTCAGCTGCTTGCTTGTGATAGAGTGTCAGTGTGGCGCGTGGTGATTAATTGCTTGGTTATCTAATGTCGCTTTCCAACTGCAGAAGATATATAACTTCGATTGTGTGGTGATGGTTTTATGGACTTTGTCCATCGTCCGAAGAATGAAATATTAAAAATTAAAATCACGACGTTTCGGAGGCTGGCTCTGCTTCCGTCTTCAGGTGAATGGGTGGGGAAAAGAGAAGAACTCCTACTCAGTTGGGCTCCTTAGACAGAGGTAGCCAGTGATGGAGGCTAGCTGTGTCTAAGGGGCCCAACTGAGTAGGAATTCTCTTCTCTCCCTCCAGTCACCTGAAGACGGAAGCATAGCCAGCCTCCGAAACGCCGTGATTTTAATTTTTCATTTTTTAATATTTTACTCTTCGGACGATGGATAAAGTCCATAAACCCATCACCACACAATATTATACACCGTCGTCAAAACCTTTTAGAATAACTTCGATTGTTAATAATGAATTGAAAACACGGCAGTTGCTTAGAAGGAGCAAGGTAACCCGCCAGAAGGTTCAGTCAGGGCGTTCTCTCTCCGAATGCAAATTGCAAGCATCAACCTTCCAAGCGGTGTACAAAACACCGAGCCGCGAGGCCTGGTGTGACTATGTGGGTGTAGATGTATGGCTGTACAATGTTTGTTGGGCGATCCACTGTGTTGAGTGTGAAGTCTTAAGGCTTTCGAAGCGGTGCATTTCAGTCTGCATGTTGCTTTTCGTCTTTCATTGGTCATCTGACTGGAACGTTTGGCCACTGAGCACTCTCGAAATGTCGGACAAGCACTCAGTGACGGAACGCAATGTAGCAGAAGGACGAACGGGTGTTCCCATTATAACCCGAACATTCATTTACGACGGGAGTTAATGAACGCCTGCAGCCTTGCGGGGGAGGGGGACGGGACGGGTGTGCACGCTGTAAGAGAGAGAGACTATCCTGACGTCTAACCGAAGAGCCTTTCTTAAGGAGAGGGACAAACACACGTGACGGTGAGAGACAAGCCTAACAGAATGACGGAGCACAATAAAGCGGCAGAATGAAAGGATCTGCCTTGCTACAAACCCACCGCTGCTTTAATGACGGGACTTAATAAGCGACAGAAGTGAGATGTCTTGGGAGATCCTGGTTAAGAGTCTACGGAGATATTAAGATGTACATCATGGAATTAACTAAATAACTGACTAAATGCATGGAGCACCGTCCTTGTTGTTAAGCTTAGTTCAACTAGTCAAGAAATTCACCACATTTTTCGAAACGCCGAGTTTTATTGCCGAGTCCGTAAGGGCCCGCCACCTGCCCCGATCCTGATATCTTACGCAGTTGTGTGTGGAAATGTAAACTGTGTTGGAGTGGCTGAGGGTGTGGTCCAGTGGCAAGCCTTTGTTGAAGTGGCGATGAACATTCTGGTTGACCACCTGTGGCACTGCAAACTGGTCACTGAATTATCTAAAGAAACATAAACTGAACATGTCTTGCGTTTACGCACCTAATCGCGGACGTTAATACCGTAAGGATCGTTTGTGACATCATGATCTGCTGAACTACCGGACGTATCTTTTCAAGATTAACATTTTTATAAAGCTTATTATTCGGCACTAATGGCAACATATTTTGCTTTTATTAATTTCTTTTCAAAGTTTTTTTTTAGAACAGCAGCTAACGTTAACAGTCGACAGTGCTGCCTTAAGGAGAAGCAATAGGCAAAGACATTTTATGTACTTCCCTTGGCCTCCGCTTGAGGCAAGACTCTCAACTTCAATTTTTTTTTCATATTCACACGTTGCTTATGATCCGTTGGTCTCCGACAGAAATTACCCAGCATCAAGCATTAGTAAGCACAATTTTTAATGTTTATTAGAATTAAGATGTAATTTTTGTTGATTAAATATTTTGCTGTTTCTACATGCGAATTATTTGCACGCGTACAACTGGTAAAACAATTTCGATACCGCCGGACAGACGTCTGAAACAGAAATGTAACGTACGTGAATTTGGAGCAGTTTCGTAAAAAAGCTTTTTGTGCTTAATATATATAAAATATATAAAATACATATATAAAATATATCGGGGTGTGTAATGAATGTATTGAAATTTGAAATTAACCGTTTTGTGAAAATAATACATCAGTCACAACGCTCCGATAAACAACGCCTTTATTCTGATGAAGGCTAGTCTTAGTCTGATACAGTATTACACTGGCAAGCTGTGGACTACGGCAAATGTACAAGTCATTTCGCAAGGAAATGGAAGAGATCTGAATCACTCTCTCAGGAGAAGTCTACGGTAATTGACGGGCTGAATGGGCCACAGTTGTTGCGTAGATATTCAACACTAGTCACAACAGACTGTTCCTACCTTCTGGGCCACATTGCTTTCTTATTAACTGTCTTACAGTCTGGCATTTTGTGTTTGTATCCAAGCCAACTGAAGCAATCATTGACTGGGATTTGAACCTACGGCCATAAATGAAACACTGAACCATTTATTTTCGCTTGCTAAATCACTTGTCTGTCACCCCTCGTAACTGTGGGGTACGAAGTGCTCGGATTGACACAAAGTATGAACACGTACACAAGGCCTCTTTGGACAGAACCGTAAGCTATCGGCAGCAATTTCACGTCTACGCAGTTGAAATACTGTACGTGAGAGATAACGTCGGCTGATAAGAAGGAAAGTTAATGTAGACGGTGACAGTATGAGTTTGTCACAATTAAAACAGGCGACACTCTACATTCTGAGGGCTCAGCAAGTGCTAACCTAACCTGTAATATTGAAAACTGGACAGATGCGCTGCGATATTGTCACAGGAGGTGTCAGAGATTGGCTAGAAACCAGCTGGCCTAGCTGCCATTGCATTAGATCGGCAGTGAACAACAGCAAGTAATGGTGTTGCTGGTTTGTTAAACACATGATGGCAACCCTCTTTCTGTTGCAAAGATGGGACGCTTGAGGATTTTAAAATGTATAAAAGTGCAACCAATCTTATGTGCGTCCCCTCTGTGAGGTATATTTGATACGCACGATGTTGTGGGATCCTTAAAGCGGTTACTGCATCAGCCTGGCATTGGAATGATCTTGAGTTCTAATACGAACTTCACTTTTAATATTCTAAATATAACTAATTGTACTGCTTCTAATAATTCTCACGTAGGAGACATGAAGTATTCAATCAACAAAAATGTATTTACATTTTTCAAATTTTAAAGCACTTCTCGATTTTTATACTTTGTCGATGCCCTGCAATACTTGCAAGAGTGACATCAAATGAAGACGACAAAAAAGGTCACACAGGGCCGGACTTTGGAAGAGAAACTGGAGACCGTAGATATGCGCGTATTCCTAGAAGTCTAAGCGTTTGCCTTGAGCCTAATAGATTGTGACAGCACATTCGATGTTTGTAGGAAGTTTGTTATGCTGTAAAGATTTGAACAGCTGCAAAATGAGGAGCGTAATAACAAACGTGTCAGCAGAGTCCAGTGCCATGCAGTGGAGAACTTCAAGTATAGTGCTGTTGTAATCAACGGATCATTCTCACAGCCTGAAAGCACTGCCGGTTTTAACCCTTTAAAGACGAAGCGTATCTGTTTTATACAAGGACTCAGTGCGCACCGCGCTGTAAACACTCTCCACTTCGGTTATAAAAACCAATCTCTTAATGTTTTATAAGGCAAAAGTTGCTGTTTGTTCTGAGATCCGTACAAAACACATAAACGCAATGTGGGCACCACGTAGAATTTTTTAATGTTAAACCTGGTCGTATGTAAAGTTACCGCTAGGCTTTAAAAGGTTAAGAATGAGTTGAACTGTTAGAGTCCCTCTTCTATATGACGTCATGGCGTAGACAGGGACAATTTTACGTTTCGAAAAATATTTCAAGATCATTTAATGGTTATAAGGTGTGCCAAAAAAATTTGGTGAAAACGCAAACCACTTAATAATGATCTGTTTTCGAATTGTCTGTAGCTGTTTACGGACAGGGCGACAGAGTTTCGGTATCAATCCACGACAGTAATTTTTATTACTTGACCTTGCTTCAGATCAGTTCTGGGTCAGACTGAAGTCACCTCCATCTGGTGTTAGGATCTTGAACTGTCACAGCTTTATATTGTAGTACTTAAGCACAGGGACTGTTTATCTGACATACTTTGCATACTGGCAGTCAGAGCTGCTGAAAGCATAAACTCGTTCTTTGTGACTCTGCTCTGAAATACTTTTTTCGATTTTTCAGAGGAGCAAGAACGTCGACGTAGAAGGCAGGGTAACTGTATTGCGGAAGACGCCTTGAAGCTGTCGGATTATGGGTATCGATGGAAACGGGATCCTGTACCCTCCTATACTAGCTATGATACAGGTGAGTTGACAGTTGTGTCTCAAGGTAACCAGAAATGTTGATAACAGACACATACATAAAACGGCTGTAAGGACAATTACAGTCAACTACAGGTATAAACACTTTAGGAAGAAATTGGTCAAACTTAATGCAAAACAGTCCCATTACAGGCCTGGAGAGGCCCTGAGGGTTCCAGGAGGTTGAGGCTCCCAGATTTCAAGACAATCGGCACATGAAGGTGGTAAGGTTGTCAGCCCTACGCACCGGCCACCTTTACACCCCCCCAGGAAATATTGCTGGTACTCATTTCTGTTAGAGGCTGAGTCGACCCCAGGGCCATAGTGTGGCCGGAAAGTTATGTCAATGAATGTCAGCGACACCATCGGGGAATCGAACCCGCGACCTTCCGGCTTGTGGCGCAGTGCATCAACCAGCTGCGCCACCGCGTGCCCCTCAAACTTAATGGGATTTGTTACTAACTCATGTCACTCTGCAGTTCTTTATATTCATCTTGTCTGTCTTTGTGCAATCAACAGTACCAACGTGGCTGTCGTGCGAACTTGTGAGGTGGGAACATAAGCGCTATTCAAAGTGCGGTGTGAAATTCTGTGTGACAGTAATAAAGGCAGTTTTCATTGAGTGTTTCTCTTTTAGGGAAGGGGAATTAACTGCACGTATGACACAGAACTTAGCTAAATGTGTTGTAAGTTAACAGATTGAGTGATTTAAAGATAATGTTACAACACGAGTAGATAATTGGTATACTGACAATGTGACTGAACCATGTGACTAACAAATTGACTAAATCTTAGATTTATTGTCTGAACAAGTGACTAATTGAGCGTCTGGTTAAATAAATAAATAAATATATAAATGAGTCGTCTATTCTTTAGCGCAATGACTACAGATCAGACTGACAAATAGAAGGATTTGTTACACAAAGATATGCATACCAGTTGACAGCAAGTTGAATGATCAACTAATTTCTTATCATGAAACGTGATAGGCTAGGTACGTATAACGCCATATTGTGAACCTTTCACGTAACTTTTGTTGCAGTGGAAATGAAACAATGCCTTCTGTGTGTATTGATTAGTTACATGTCACTGAAAAATATAGAAATATTGAGTGCTGCCTAACAATGCTTTTTATGGCAAATTTATTTCGCCGGTAACAACAAAACGTACTTAAGTCTTCATGTAATGTGCCCGATATTTTTGTCCGAGTTTAACCAAATTTGGAGTTTCTGGACAGATTTTCATAAAAGTACTCAAATGTCAAATTTCACCGAAATCCGTCCAGTGGGACCCTCGCTGTTACATGAGGTCAGACGGACAGACACACGGCGATGACGAAGTAATAGACGCTTTTCGCGACTATGCGAACGCGCCTCTCTTGGTGTTCTTTGTACCTGTGTTTCATTAAACAACTCTCTGTTGCCCTTCAGTAAACACCTGTATATAGCCCGTTTCAGTGATCTAGATGTATATAACTAACTAACTAACCAACCAACCAACCAACCAACCAACCAACNCGGAGGTTTATTACCGCATTCACAAGAGCCCGCCACCTGTCCCTATCCCAAGCCAGCTCAATCCAGTCCATGCCCCCCTAACTCACGTTCTATATGTGTATATGTTTTCTTAAACTTGTCTGCACTCCCCTTCGCTAAACTGCCGTGTATTTTCCCTCCCACTGCCACATTCACGTGTGTGTTTCAGTAAGCTCTACCGGGTCACTGATTGGCCGCACGCCCCATCACAGGGACTCCGCATACAGTTCCATGTCAGAAGCCACGGACAACCGCTCTGTTCTTTCCATGAAGGTACGTGACCGTCTTCTTTCACTACGGACCAATTGGTACATGAATTGCTTTGCAACTGCTCTATTTTCAAGATATTACACTTTGTCAACACCTAAACGAATAGAAACTTACAAACCGAACTGTAACTTAATCTAATCTTGGTGTTTTCATTTGCTCAAACCAGCTGTAATATTTATGCTGCCATGACTTCGCCGTGGGGAATCAGGATGTTTCTGCCTTGTTATTTGCAGTAGGAAGGACGCACTGTGGACAGCGGGGGGGGGGGGGGGGGGGTAAATAGCCATACGTTAAAATTTATAGCGCTGTACTGAAAGTGACAGTGTATGTAAATAAGACAAAATCGGTGGTGGTAAAGCAGGAAGGAGCTATAATTGAAAATGATTTGGAATTCGGAGGAAATGAGTAGAAGTGAAGAATGAGATTAAATGCGTTCTTTAACCCTGAATAGAAGAGAAAATTGGAGAAAAGAATTGGGGTGTTGGTAACCGAGGGTCGTAGCAGTATTTGTGTCGTGAGAGAGGAGCTAGATTGTAGATATATATGTCACTGATGGGGTGGATAGTGTTGACAGGAGTGGATGTGGGGGTTACAGGGAATGTGGAAGGTTGTTGGCTGTTTACGTGAGAAAGGACTGGGAAGAACAAGCTCTGAATTATTGGTACAAACGATGGAAAATAGAACAAATCCAGTAGGCGCTGCACTAAAATATACTGGAACACTGCTTTATCAATCTTTTTATTTCCGCTCGCATTTTGAATATATAGTGTGTTTTGCGGTACTTTTGAAGTAATGTGCAGAAGAAAACCACCACACGATACACGATATCTTAAAGAGATAACTTTTACATTATTGTTTGTAAATATTACAAACTTATAATTTTATATTTAAAATTTGTTGCGTTTAAAGTGAAGAAGGTAAGAGAGAAAAACTTGTTTGTTGTCAAATCACGAATCTTATTTTTGCTGCTAAACTACGTATCAGATTTTACACCTCCTTGTAAGTATAAAAATACGTTTATATCGGATGTCGGTGTTTCTTATTTATTTCGCTGATAACAGGACGTATACGTGACAACTGTGATTTTATTTTCGATACAGCTAACTTGCCCCTATTTTTGCTCTTATTATATGTGAGTGTTGGAAGCCCCAATTCGTATTCGTTGCGTGAAGAAAGCTGCGTCAAACGTACCCGGGATTTTCTTGAAATTCCAGGGTGTTCTCCTGTCACAAGGATCCACACTGTGTCGAGAGGCGTGTCAGTGTATTTTATATTGAGCCTGCGGTCTGCAGAAATAGGAACTAATTCTATTCTTTCTTCTTCTTCTCCTCCCTTTCCATGTCGTAAGGTAAATACGGACCTGGTGTCGCAGACAGATGGGTCTCCTACCGAATTATAATTTTATGTATTTAAGGATGGAATTTTTTTTTCATAATTGTTGCCCACTATCTTCGAATATTCCATAACGATAGACAGGGTTTCTTTAAACGGGATTTTAAGTGTTAATCTGGAAAATTCGATATTCTTCCGTTTGATCCACCATTACCAAAGGAAATTTTCTGCGGTGTGAGAATGTTTTCTTTTCGACTTTGTCTGCTGTTAATAACACCATTATGGTAATTAAATATTTCTACAAAATAGCCAAGCTGTTACTCCGTATTGTGTTTTTAAGCTGTTTGCAGAAGTTTTTTATTATTTCTCAAGCAATGTTAACATTTCGTCTTGAACTTCGAACTCACGATAAGGAATTCTGTGTGCAAAATTAAATATTCTTGTTCAGTATCCATAGATATGCAGGGCTGTCGAAAAATGCGAGTTTTTAAGTTTTGATTGAACGGAATTTTACTTATTGAGGGACTGACTTAATACCAAATGTAAATCAAAACCTAAGATCTTACTCTGAAGGACCTCCATGCGCAAGGAGCAGTGACTGAGTGTTGTATGTAGGTTGTGTTGTTTTGAGCTCTTGGCAGGTACCATCACAGACAAAGCACCGCTGGTGCAGAATTCAATGTATGATTTCCGAGAAAATTACAAGTGTTACAAATTTGAAGACAAGGAATCAGATATTTGTTAGCTTCTTTATTTGTCTAGAAGCTCTATGATCATTTCCATTCCATTAATACCAGAGGACCGTTCCCTTCAAATAGACTAATCGCTCAAACTACTTAAATTCGCGTCTGATTGACACAAACGAACGTAGCAGTGCGATGTAACAGCTACGTCAGCTGTTTATAATCATAGTATACGTGTACTTCCAGAGCGTGACGACAGAGGGCAGCTGTGGTGCCGACTGCAGCGCCAGCGATGGTCCCGCTGTACTGACGATGAGCCTCCAGTACGTGGCTAACGACGAAAACGGTACAGGAAGACTTGTGATACACATCAAGGTACGGCCTAACAGAGGGGTCCAAAATTTTGGTAAAAGGGCCATAAGAGTTACTGTAGGCTGGTTCGTGGGCCGCACGAGTGAAAATCGCAATAATTGGCTTATCTAACCTCTTAAATTATTGTGATTTTTATGATATATATATATATAGATACATACAGTTTTTAAGTGTAGGTCAGGAGCGCATATCATAATTTAGCGGACCCCAGGATGGACACCCATAACCTATAAAGAGGGGTAAGGTTAATATACAGCAGTTTCTTGTTGATTTATTTGATGCACAGGTCAAGTATGGTGGATACGAATGCATTATTGCAAGTATGGCCTCTCTTAAGTATAGCAGGATTAATTCCACAAAGTCTGCAGCTTCAGGCGCAGGTATCGATAGCGCGACTAGGCCGATGTCAGAAGTGTGGAGAGCGCGCGAAGGCGTGTGCTCATAGATCGGTGTGTTTCTGCAGTCAGAGCAATGGAGTTGCCAGTAGTCGTCTTCTTACATAGTAGCTGGAATCATGTGACTGACGTAGGAGGGCCCTACAGTTTGTGAGACTAGCACCGAAGGATGTCATAAAAAATGACGGGGACTTTGTGGATGTAATCCTGCTATATAACTCTGCATAGAGACAGGAAATATTGTGCGTTATATTTCATTACATATTACACATATTTGTGTTTGAAAGCAAATTGGACGATATAAAAAACGGGCATATTTTACATCATAAGGTTATTCTTATTTTAGTAAGAGGTTCTTTTAAAATAAATGGATGTCTGTGTTTGTAAAGTGAAGTATAAAAGCTAAAGTGAACTGAATGTGTTAAAAATTTAATTAGACAGAAACTGTCGTTGCACACCCCAATAGTAGCCTGAATGAAATGCTTTCGGTGTTGACGGGTATGAAGCATTCGGACTTAACTTTGACGCACTTTGCATGAAAAACGTGTAACACTGTTCTTTTTCGGTGATCAGTGAAGTGACGTAATGGGAGACAGCTGAGCTATTTGTTTGCTTCGTAAGATGTGGTCTTACAATACAGAACAGTGTGTTGGCTGTTCCTTTGTGTAAGCTGTAACTAAATTTTTTTTTACAAACATTCAGGGGTTGTAAGGGGGTGAAGAGGGGGGAAGTTTGAGGTAGGGAACATGTGGTCCGAAACGTCCGCTTTATACCAACATTGGCTTCGGTACTGCGGCAGGGAAAGTAAGCAATCCACGCGGCATGAAATATGCCACATGCCCAGCCCATCTTATAACTGTAACAGTATTTGGTGAGGAGTACAGAGCGTAGAACTCGTCATTATGCAGTCTGTTCCGCTCTCCTGTTCCTGCCTCTTAAAACTATAGATAAATTTCACCCTAGAACAGGCCATGAAGTCCGAGAGGGGGGAGTGCAGGTATGGCTCTATACTTTCTTTAACCTCTGTGCTAGATGGGGGTGGGTGGTCTACGCCACGCCCGGACCGCTTTACCCCCAGGAAAGGGTCCCGGTACTCACTGTACAGGAGGCCGGATGAGCCCAGGGCCGGTCTGGATGGGTGCGGAAAAATCTCACCCCCACCGGCATTCGATCCCTGGGCGGTCCAGCCCATAACGAGTCGCTATACCGACTGAGCTGTTCCGGCCCACACTTCCTCTCTCTTAGGCCCAAGTATCTTCCTCAGCACCCTGTTGTGGGACACCCTAAATCCACGAGTATGTTCGTTATTTAATGTGATAGACGCAATTTTACACCCATACAAAACAACAGGCAAAATTATACGTTGTTCTGTTATGTTCTAACTTATGTGTTTTTGGTTACCAAACAAGAAAATTAGGGATTCTGGACCCAATTATAGCTGGAATTTCCGAAATTTGCTGATCTTAATTTGTGAGATTTGATGGTTCCAGAGGGTTAACGTTGATGACTGTAGTCGCTATGGGCTGCACGGTCCGGGATCGAATCCCGGTGTGGACGAGACTTTGTACTGCAGTCCAGCCGGTCCTGGGGCCCACCCAGCCTCGTATACAATGGGTACCAGGTCTCGATGCGGGGGTAAAACGGCCGGGGCGTGGCCTTAACCATCTACCCCAATTTGGCGCTGAGGTTAAAGAAAGAATAGATCTATAGTCCTATTCCACATCTGTGTCTTCATAGACGTTAATTGAGCGACTTTACTTGACGGTGATGATTCAGGTCTACAGGGATGTTGCGCTGAGTAGCAGCGTTATGGATACCCGACGTTTCGAAGGAACCTACGGCCTTCATCTTCAAGGGTCAATGTGTTCTAGGACTCTTTGATCATTGAGTACTAAAGCCATTTATTTTTTCAAAATGTCGGGTTTCAATAACCCAGGTACTCAGTGCAACATCCCAGAAGAATGAAATGTTCTTCATTTCTTCGAGCATGAAACTGAGATTCGTTAGGGCAGTGCCCGTTTTTTTTTGAAAATTGCCACATTTTCGTACGTTTGGTAGCTATCTGTAGATTGCAATTTTGTCCTAAATTCTGTTGACGAGACGTGAACGTATATCAGGTGCGATATTTAAAAAATGGAGATGATTTTCCACCTATTCTCATAAAGAGATTTGTTATGGAAGATAGGCCTAAATGTTTGTTAGATACAAATTTTGACCACCGTAATTTCTTGAGATAGGCACTGAATTTGCCTCTCCATTTGCGTCACAAGTAATTATTTGTACACACATGCACACTGTTTGACAGTCTGCCGTTTTGTTTACTAACGAATATCCCGTCACTCTTCCAGGACGCAGCGTGACGTCACACGCACACTCCATTGCTGACAGGATGTAACAGTTGGCCCTCTGTTACAGGATGTTAAAAGTTTGCCGCCTCGCGAGTACTCTGGCGGCCTGGAGCCGTACGTCGTGCTGCAAGTACTGCGTACCACGTGGCCGCTACACCGGCGAGCAGGGCCGCCACTGCATCAGCTTCGCACCCGAACCCTCCGGCATTCATATAATCCCTTTTTTGACCAGACATTTGTACTGGATGTGCGGCGGTCAGAATTAAAGGTGCGTTTATGTCGCGTGTTGTAAAGTCGTTTTGAGTGTTGCGGCAACTGCAATTGTTTGTGCATTAACACATTTTATTCGATTAAACATTTTTCATTATGGATTATTTAAAAAGATCTGCGGCCTTTCGCTTGCTGGGATGGCGGGTTCGAATCCCGCCTGGCGCATGCATGTCTGTCTGTTTTGAGTTTTTATGTTGTCATGTAGAGATCTCTGCGACGGACCGATCCCTCATCCAGAGGAGTCGTACCGAGTGTGGTGTGTCATTGGGTGTGATAAGGTACAGCAGTAACCCACTACACCTACAGTGAATAGCTTAAAAGGAATCAGAATGAGTAAGAACGGATTATTTACGAATGTTTTGGGTAGCTCAGGGTACGTAGTGTCACATAACAGGATAATAAAATGGAAAGTACGTTACAGTAACGTCAGTTGCGTAGTTCAATTTGTCCGGAGGGACTGTGAGTAACACTTACAGTTGGGTCGCGGTGGTCTGTGTTTGTGCCTGGATGTGAACGGGGCAGCTGCACAGTCGGCCAATTGAAGATGTGCAGATGATGATGACATAATGTACCTCTGATAACAGTTAGGGACAGATAAGCACACACATATATACAGGGTGTATCGCAAAATGATTGAGCAAAATTTAAGGGGGAGTTACATTAAAACAAAGAGAAAATTTCGTATAAACACATGTCTGGAATTGGACGATTTTGAATTTAATTGGAAGATTAGATTCAACGATAAATGTCTGAAATATGTAACATTTCACTTACGGCTGATACATTTACATTACACGTTTTTGTAATTGTTTGTGAACTCACAGTTCACAACGCCCTCTCAAATCAGTTCACGCATGGACACGTATCGTCATGGACTGTTGCATCGCTTCAAAGTTCCCCGGGCGTTTGCGAATGGTTCGCAGATATGAATTTACCTTCAAATTAACTTTATATTACACTATAATTATCATTACTTCGTGTTAAGTAACATTGATGAAATAATACAGGGTGATTTCTGGATGAGGAATGGGATGCATAGGAGGAAATAGTCATGACGTCATCACGTCTTTGGAAGCGAGCCACAGAACTGACTTGCAGGCACAGAGGGTAGCTGTAGAAGAAATTCCTTTAAATACTTCTTTGCGTAGCCACGTGAAACATGACTTTTACACTGTTCACAACAAATTTCGCCTCCATTAGAAAGACAAACTGCTTTATGCTATGTTGGAGGAGTGTCTTTATGTTAAGAATCATATAAAATCTGTGAATATAATTTGTGGGTTTAAATACAGAGCGTTTTAATGTCAGTGCAGTTAGGATATATAGAGTGACAGGTTCAGTATTTTTTATAACCTGTTAAGAAGGACGTAGCTGCAGTCACTCAATCCAAGCACTCACTCACTCAGTGGACTTTGTTTCGGCAGGAGTGGTGTCTGAAGCTGACGGCGTATGACCAGGACAAGTACTGCAACGCCACGCAGCTGTGTGAGGCCAACCTGGCACTGCGGGACGTGAAGAACCTGACGACGACAACAGAGGCCCTTACCGTCAGCTGCAACTTGACCAGGTCGAACAGGGTGAGCTATGCCGTGCACTCATATGCGATACAGCACGCTGTGTGAAGTGCTTCAGCTGTCAGTTTGTTGTGCCCTGAACGTGAAACCTGCACGTGTCCACCTTGATATACCAGCCTTCCATAGCATGGTTAAATCAGGCTAACTCATTATTTTCCAAAATTTTTTGCCCGCGGACCCTATTTGTCTTCGAAAAATAACCACAGATCCTCACATCCTTGCTCGCGTAAATACAGTGTGTCCGGATGATAGGTATCTAGAATTAAAAGTTATTTCTCAGAACTGATTTTAGATAGCTACTAATGCATACCAGTAGCATAAATACAGTGTGTCCGGATGATAGGTATCTAGAATTAAAAGTTATTTCTCAGAACTGATTTTAGATAGCTACTAATGCATACCAGTAGTATAAATACAGTGTGTCCGGATGATAGGTATCTAGAATTAAAAGTTATTTCTCAGAACTGATTTTAGATAGCTACTAATGCATACCAGTAGCATAAATAACAATGCACTGCGTGAATTGGCCTTCATTAAACTGACTCTCTCTGTCTTTGTGTGTGCAGGGGGTTTCTTAAGTAGAATCATACGAAATAAACACATCGTCAATTAAGAAGTTCCTCTATTATTTTTAATTGATATTCTTCTTTTAATTAAAAGATAAGTAAGCTTTAACCTTTTAAAGCCTAGCGGTAACTTTACATACCACCAGGTTTAACATTAAAAAATTCTACGTGGTGCCCACATTGCATTTATGTGTTTTGTACGGATCTCAGAACAAACAGCAAATTTGCCTTACAAAACATTAAGAGATTGGTTTCTATAACCGAAGTGGAGAGTGTTTACAGCGCGGTACGCACCGAGTCCTTATATAAAACAGATACGCTTCGTCTTTAAAGGGTTAAAATAGCAATTACAAAAATGAATCCACGGATCATTTGTTTCATGGTCGCAGATCCCTTGCGATCCGCGGACCACACTCTGGGTGCCACTGTGCTAACCGATTAACAGCTTGTCTTTGTATGAACCAGTAATTGCCTGAGTGTGTGACTGTATGTGGCAGACTGGTGGGCTAAAGTGCTGACTTAGTAAGTAGGGGAGACCGGGTTTAGTTGGCTACACGTGTAAGTTGGCACAACGTTAATATCTCGCCTCTCCTTTGTAAGAGCGCAGCACCTGTGGGGCAGTATGAAGAGCTACATCTTTCATTGGAGGGAAGTTAGTTGGCGATGTGCTGACAGCTGTATCGGAAGCAAAATTTCATTGTACGTGTTTTGCACAACGCCGAGTAATTTTACAACAGTTTGGTAAATACGTATTTTTGAGAAGGCTGCTAGGGATTTATCTGAACTAAAAGTGTGTAGTTACGTAGTATATATGTGGCAATATGACTGAGAAATAACAGCGTTCCTTGTGCATTTAATCTCAGTGGAAACTAACCTCAAAACTGAAAGTTCGTGTTGGGTCTAGTTGGCACACTTGCTACGGGGCAAGTTGGCTCACCGTGCCACCTTACTCCGCAGTCAACAGTGCAGTATTCTGTACGCTTCTTATTACTTCCATCATTTCAATTTTGTTTAAAGAACTACAGTTATACCAAGATCGTGCAAAAGGGAATCTGAAATGCAAACATTGCCCCAGATACAGCTCTTCGAGCCGTTACGGCAGCCAGAATAGAAAATAGGTCGATTAGAAATTAGCAAGAGATTTTGGAATCCCGTTTTTTTCTCCAACGACATATTGCAGCAGAGCTTTTGAGGATGCACGAGGAATTGCACAGAATCCGACCTTCAGTATTGAGTACAAGAAAACTCGCCAGTTGAGTTCACGTGTGTTTCTGCTGTATGGTATAAGTGAACAGGGAAAGAAATCAGAAGTGCTCCGTAGTTTTATTTTTGATAAATGGGTCGCTACACGAAGTAAAACGTTCTTGTATCTTTCACCATATTTCTCATTAATTTTTAAAAACAGGATAAGTGTAATTTCTGCACTCTTGTTCACTGATGGTGATTAAGAAATCTCAGAGAAATTATTGTAAATGGCATCAGACATCTACTATGGCTTGTCTGCAAGGGAGGTGAGAAAGTTTTCATTTCAGTACGCAATGGGTTTAAATGTAAATATCCTCGAAGGTTGGAGGGATACAAAAATGGCAGGCATAGAATGGTTTGCAAAGTTCTTGAAAAGGCATAAGAGTGATTCGCTGCGCAAACCTGAGGCAACAAGCATCAGCAGAGCTTAGCAGGACTGATGTTAATGCTTTTCTTTTATAAATCTGAAAGAAGTGTTTGGTCGTCTGCGGCTTGGTTCGGGCGACATATGGAACATGGACGAAACGGGTATAAAAACGGTGCAGATATATGACAGAGCTTTGCGCGCCGTGGTTGCAAATACATAGAGACACTAACGTCCGCTGAACCTGGAAAATTAGCAACTTCAGCCCTTGACGTTTCAGTGGCAGGAAACAGAGTGCCGCCATGTTCTATTTTCCCTAGGGTGAAATTTCATGCCAATTTCTTGAATGGTGTTCCTGCAGAGATTCAAAGTGATGGTAGTCGTCCTGGATGCATGAAGGCGGAGTAATTCGTGAAGTCTGTGAAACTTTTTTTCCCATGTGATGAAACCTTCAAGAGAACGACCAGTAATTCTCCTTTGGAGAGTCATGATTCGCATTTGTCAGTTGTTGCACTCGATTGCTGTAAGGAAGACGGCGTGACAGTTCTCTCCTTCCCACCTCATTTTAGTCACAAGCTGCAGCTCATAGGCGTGTCTGCGGGCCACTAAACCTATGTCAGTGGTACATGTGAAGCATGGATCACAAACCACGCAGGAAACACGATGACGATTTACGATTGGCCTGGAATTATCAACATGTCTGTCAACTTTACAGCTACTCCTGCAAATATCAAGGCTGGATACCTGGCCACTGGAATTTTTCCCTACAACGGAGATACCTTTGTTGATGAGTTTTTGTCCTCCTCCAGACCAGCTCCAGCCACAGACACTGCAGCATCGAGCTGCAGCAACGAAAACATTAAACATGATGAGTCTGCAAGACCAGACCCTTCAAGAGTTGATTTTCCCGAAGCGGGTCCTTCCAAAAGAAAACATGTCGAAACAAATCCTTCCTCAAGCATGTCCTTGACTCCTGAACTTGTCCGTCCTTTTCCTAAAAGCAAACGCTACTAGAAACAAAAGATGCATAGCTGTCCTGACTGATACGCCGGTGGAAGCTGCCTTCCGAGATACGCAGAAATTGAGACAAGTGACAAAAGAAAAAGAACATCAGAAGCGAAGCAAGAGGCGCCTTTTGATAACCCTGAAAGAGATTCTAAGAAGAAGAGGAAAATAATGAGGAAATTTCAGACAGACTGCTCAGACAAAAATGGTGGGGAAATATTTTGTTTGGTTTGCATGGACAGATACTCAAATAGTGTAGCGGGGGAAATATGGGTTCAATGCACCCAGTGCCAAATGTGGGCCCATGAAAAATGAACTTCTGGCGTTTCCTGGGGATATATTTGTCCTAACTGCGAGTCGGATATACCAGACGAAAATTTCTGAAGTTTTGTGGATATATATATATCTATACCGCTTTTCATTTTCCAATGTAATTTGTAATGTTTGTCCTTAGTTTTGTACGGACTGTAAATCAGTTTCATTATGTTGTTAACAGTTAAATATTTTAGCGTCATTCACGCTGCCTTGGAATATTTTGACAATAATAATAAATCAGGCTGTACTATGTGCCAACACACCCCATCATATGTGCCAACCTAACCCATATATGGGGCAAGTTGGCACACGTGCAGAGGTTAGAAGAAGTTCATTTTTCTTGGATTAGTTGTTGGTATAACTTCTTCATTATATTTTCGTGCATAGTCTAAGAATGACACGTGCCACCAGTACCATTTTCTTTTTTGTATCATTTGTATGAAAATTGTAAAAAATAAAGAAGTGAAAAGTGTGCCAACTAAACCCGATCTCCCCTACCGGTACATACAGTAAATGATTAACGCCATATGTGACTACTTAATTGACTACTCAGGCCAAAGATTTTTATACGCTCCAAAATACTCAAAACAGCTCTGGGCTGTCACACATCCTGCTATAAAATGGGAACTCCAGCTCTTTCGTAAGGGTAAGGCGGCCGGGACGTGAAATTCACTACTTATTTCTATCTGGTTGTGAGGTCAAAAATGCTTAGAATTAATGTTCATCTCTCAGTACGTGTGCGTGGTCTTGCGTTTAATTAGGCACGGGGAGAATTGTAGTGCACTAACAGAGTCGTACCTCCGAGCAACTGCGTACATGTTGAAATATTGTCAGTCATGTATTGCGTAAGTATACAGTATACTGCCTTAATTAACCCTTTAAAGAGGAAGCGTATCTGTTTTATATAAGGACTCAATGCGTACCGCGCTGTAAACACTCTCCACTTCGGTTATAAAAACCAGTCTCTTAATGGTTTATAAGGCAGAAGTTGGTGTTTGTTCTGAGATCCGTACAAAATACATAAACGCAATGTGGGCACCACGTAGAATTTTTTAGTGTTAAACCTGGTGGTACGTAAATTTACCGGTAGGATTTAAAAGGTTAAGTTACGTGTTTTTTGTGGGCTGTATTTTTTTGAAATATCAAATTTTATGGAGTTTTCGTTACGTGTATGATTATCCTTTTATATTCCACGAAATAACATGCTATTGCTTATATTATACCCCCATAACTTACGTCATAAACATACACAAACACGTAACGTAAGAAATGTAATTTTCGCCATTATTCCTTCTTTCTTTCGCCCATCCGTTTGAAAGGTGAGAAAATTTCGAATCTTTTCCATTACACGTTTTACTGAAATATAAAAAGTTGATGATGACGAAGAAGATGAAGACAACATTTTATTTAACGTTTGAATATAGAAGTTTATTAAGGTAAATTCTGTAACGTGAAGTAAGTGAACTGATGTATTTTAAACGGAGAGTTGTTCCGCAATGCCTTCACCTGATTTTTATTGAAGAGTTGTGTTTAACTGACACAGTGACTGCATGTCCGTTAATTTCCTCCTTACGGCACCAAGAACTTCAAAATTCTTACACTATTGAGCCGTGTAAAGTTACGTCACAGTAAAATTTTGGTTTCCTTTCAGGAGGCAGGTGACCTGCTGTTCGGCATGAGCTACCTACCCACAGCACAGCGGCTCACCGTCAGCGTCGTCAGAGCCAGAAACCTGAAGTATCTGGAGGTTGCTGACTCCGTAGCTAATTTCAGTTAGTATCTTTAAATGGGACCATAATGAAAACATTCATACACAAATATATGTGCTTGTCAAGGAGAGTCAGATGGACTGACCACGTAGAACGAATTTCAGGAATAGAAAATTTGCACTGTGTTTGTAAAAGAATCTTAGAGGGAAGTGGCCACACTGGACGGTTATATTAGCAACAGATATACAGGATTTGATATTATATATCTGTACATATATACATATTTATTACCTATTATTTACACAACTTAACATGTATTACGTTCGAAACTCTGACACGTTTCGTGTAGTGATAAACGGCAATTCCAAGGAGTAGCATCACACACGGTATTAAATGGTGTAAATACGTACGGTCTTAATTGGTAATTAGTAAATAATAGATACAGAGTGCGTGAAGTACAGTATCAATTTCCATATTATTTACCATTTACAACGGACGATGGTACGCTTTAACCTTTTAAAGCCTAGCGGTAACTTTACATACCACCAGGTTTAACATTAAAAAATTCTACGTGGTGCCCACATTGCGTTTATGTGTTTTGTACGGATCTCAGCACAAACAGCAACTTTTGCCTTATGAAACATTAAGAGATTGGTTTTTATAACCGAAGTGGAGAGTTTACAGCGCGGTACGCACTGAGTCCTTATATAAAACAGATAATCTTCTTCTTTAAAGAGTTAATACCCATACACTGCTTTGTGTGATGGTCCTCCCTGTGGATGGCTGTTATCAATAGCCGAAATATGTGTAAGTAATATATTTATGCATGTAAATTAGTGCAGTTATTTGGTAAGAAATATATATCCTTGCACAGATATACAGGGTGTTGATATCTGTAATGATAATACGAGATTACATTCCAAGTCATATATATGCAGGATGTTTAGGTATGTAATGTTTTAAATTTACTGTGCGTGATTTAGTTATTATGGTGATGAATGTTTGGGTTCTATAAGAGCTGAGAAACTGCGCAATAAGCACTCTGTATATTTCATGCTTTTCACTGTTACGTGTCAGTAAGTATACAGACTTAACAACACATACTCTGATACTATAAGCCGGCTTATAGCAGCGAAGTACCGGGTTCAATCCCAGGGCAGTCTGTGAGAGATTTATTACAAACGAAGTGGCACTGGTGCAGACGTTTCCTTGAGCAGCCTGGTTTCCTGCTGTCGATATTGCTGCGGACCATCACAGTTCACAGCACACCGACAGCTGTCCCTGTGCTGAGCCAGACTAATTCAGTTCACCCCCTCTCATCTTATTTATTTTGGTTCCATTTTAATATCCATCTTACACCAACGCCTTCCAAAGGATCTATTTCTACCGGGTTTCATCACAAAATTTCTGTATATATTTCTGCACCCCCACACATGTCACATGCCCCGACCATCTCATATTTCTTGATTTCAACGCCTCAGTAATTTTTGATCACGAGTGCCAAATGTTATTCGAGTGATCAATTGATAAAACAGGCTGTTTGAGTACCGTACGTGTATAAAAGAAGCTTCCCAGTCATCGCATACAGCAGTTCTCCTGATGTTAGGTGTTATATGACTTACACAGCTGACATAGCTCCGTTAAATAACCACAGAATCAATGAGTCGATAAATTTTTCGCACCTTAATAACATACAAACAAACCAACCAACTAACTAAAGAACTAACTCCATGGAGCAGGGCCCTTCCTGAGAAGCTAAGAAGTCCGCAGCTAGTCAAGAAATTCCCCGCATTTTATGGAACCCAAAGGTTCATTACAGTGCTGACAACAGCCCGCCACCTGTCGCTGTCCTGGGCCAGATAAATCCAGTACATCTTCCCCATCCCACTAAGCCCGAGGGTTTGTGAAGTACTTCGTGAAATGGCACGGTTTTAAAGTGAGGCATTGCTAGCACCTCGCCGAACCCCAAGGTGGGGTGAACCACTCCTTTTCAGCTGTCCGCATCTACCGTCCCTATGTGCCGGCCATTCCTCAATCCGTAACCAGAGAACGTTCCATGCTGAGGTGACGGACCTGCTTATCTTGGTACCACGTGAATAAATGGTTTAACACATTATTACCGTAACTGTGTTGGTTATAACCTGTAAGAATTAGAGGTGAATAAAAATAGCTTACATAGCTTTGTTAACCAAGTCAAGAAACAACTAAACTATTCGTATCTTGCCCTGTTTTCCAGATCCTTATGTACGCGTCATCCAGTTACACGGGTCCACTGGTCGAGCCATTAAGAGGAAGAAAACGACTTTCAAGCAAGGCACGGAATGTCCGGAGTTCAACGAAATTCTGACGTTTGATCTCTACCCGAATCAACTGGACACAACAACATTCCTTTTGCTGCTGTGCAGTAAAACGTTGGGTGAGGAGAGTATTGGACAAACGGGTAGAAAAATTAAGGATAGGTGTTTGGGAAAGGTGGCTCTAGGCAGTCATGTTGCTGGTAAAGAAGAGCGAGATCACTGGCTAACAGTGATACAGAATCCTCGGAGAGTTGTATCGGCCTGGCACACAGTCAAATGACAGTGAAGATGGATGGAACAATTCTGACTGCCTTCTGGACGTCCACGCACAGTGTGTCACGTGATGAAGGGTGCTAATTCGGGCCGTCTTGACTAGTCGATCGGGCTGTTAATATTTTAAATACTATGATCGACATTTAACGCTCAAAAGATGGGTGAATGGGGTAGAGTAGTCCTTTACCTCGGAAAAATGACACTCGCGGGTCTGTTAACGGAAGTCAAGTGATGTTTATTCCGAGCCAGAAAGGAAGCGCGTGTAAGTTAGTTCTGGGTACGAAACTCCGCGTTGTGAGACTTTACAGCATGGGTAAGTGTAAGCGAGTGCTTTTTATCAATGTGCTGTCCGTTTGCGGTGTAACTACTTGATTTAGTTTATTGTCAGGTTAATGTGCGTGGCATTAGCACCTATATGCTGGTTGTACGTACGTTTGTTACACTGCCTTAACTTGCAACGACTGTATTGAAAATTTGGAAATGGTACTTCACTACAATTTACTAGCACCAAATTTATAATTACTTTCTTATTTTAATTTCGTTGTAAATAAAATATTTTCTTGCAAAACATATTTATTCTGGCTGATAAAGTTACCGAATATAGTGAATTAGTGGTGAATAATATATCGACGGGAACACAAATGATGATGTAAGTAGGTTTAGACTTTATGGAATCGAAAGATACAGGGTGTTTCTTATATGACTCTGCGTAATCCCGGCGTGAGCGTTAATTTGTGCTGGCTTGCATTTACAAACATGCTCGCAGCGTCAGAATTTGAAAATCCCGCAACGTAATTGGGAAACAATCTGTATTTCATGGAAGGGAGTGGCCATGTCGTGATTTGGGGTACCGTACAGGCATTAGCCTGGAGATCCTAGGGAAAGCCACGATAAAACCTCAGTAATAATACCTTTAGGTAAGCTGCAGGACAACAGCAAGCAGATGATTTCCCGCGGCCCATGCAATGGAGGCAAAACGAGATGTTTCAAATTCTCACAGTTCTGCTGCTGAAGATTCTAGTCTTCTGGGGTGTGAGGCCGTGTCGATTGGTAAGTGACAACAGCAATCGGTAACCATTTACCAGTGACGGAGTATGTTCACTGTGAGGTAGGAAATAGAATTTTAAATAACATTCTAGTTTAAAATACTGTTGACCCACTTATGACCGGACTAACAGGTGGATTGGGTGGTCCGGTAACGCCGATCGTCCGGTACTTCCGAATTATGAATATATATATATAGCCAAGAAATTCACCAAAGCGTTAATGCAATATTGTATAAATAACTTTAAAGCATATACATCATACACAAATGTAAAACACCTTGTACGACGTAAAGTTTACCCCATAACCTGCGATGAAAGCCCAGACGGGTAATAGAAGTATAGCTGTACCGTTTCTTTAACCTCGGCGCTAGTTTTACCCGTTGTATAGGATACTGGTTGAGTCTCGATTTCGGTCTTGACGGGTGCCGGAAATCTCTTCTTCACCGGGATTCGATCCCCAGACCGCCAAGCCCGTAGCTCTACCGGCTACGCTATGCTGGCTGCCCTTCTGTACTAGTAACCCTTGAAGATGGAACCGATACGTTGTCCCGAAACGTCGGTAAACTATTACCACACGACACCGCGTAATATTGCAGAAGATCGCATATCACAAGATTACCACATCCCTATCCGAATGAACCGTACCAAAACTGTGGATGTGAGTAACTTACATATTTACTGCATTAGAAATAAAAGAATATATTGTATAAAAATGTATGTATACTGCATATAAATTGTATATACTGTGTATACGGCGCATACATACTCTGCATGTCCGAATGTCCACTAGTGGTGTAGTCATACACTAGGCAGCATGAGGTTGTCAGCACCCAAACCCACGGGGCAGTACATTGTTTTAAATGGGAATTTTGTACTCGATTTGCGCGACGTTATTCAGGAACGTAACCCTGGCGTAAAATGAGGGTTACCTGTACAAGAGTCTTATAAACAGCTTTATGCTACCTGTCCAGTGCATAAAGCGAGTACAAAGGTAGTAACTCATTTCTAAGTTTCTAATAAAGTCACCCGTTATTAAAAATTTAGCCTTAGGATATTTTTTCACCCTTTTTCGTCATCTTCCAGTCCGTTTATAAATTTCGCATCGAACCACTTTTCATTACATCGCGGCTGTATAGATAACTTACGCAAATTTGGTAGCTGAATTGGCTTATTTCTAACACAAATCCTTATTTCTAACACAAATCCTTATTACGTAGCTCCGTCATTTTTGTTGAGATTTCAATCACATCCTTACCGGTGCATTTCTTAAGCAGGATTTTTTCTAAACCTTGCAGCCTTATATCTTCCTGTACCGAAACCCTTGTACCCCGTTATTACCAGAGCGTCTGTACTACTACACCTCCTTGTAATACATAGCATTTTCTTTACTGTGAGCAAGTCTCCGGTTTCTTGTAATTTAATTCACGTTCAGCCCATATGTGTTTAAAGAACCTAACCTAAATTCTCCTGCGGCACAATTTCGGTACCTGTGTTATCACTAATTTCTGTAATCCCTTTCTTGTTATTAGTGCTGTCTTATATTCTTTATTCTTGGCATTTTGAATATTGAACCTTCTTCCACTCAAGCTTCAAAAGACGCCTTCGCGGAACGTTATCACACAGCTGTCATCTTAATTAGTTTGACATAGGTCCGTTCTACAGCAGCCTGCACCGTCCTTCATTCCCACAGCTGAAGACTGCGTCGAATTTCTACTTCTCCTCTTCATTTTGTTCATGTTTTTAGTCTGTCTTGGCACTGATTTTCTCCACCTTTTCCTCTCTCCTCCCCCTCAGTTAAGCAGTAGTGCCTGCACCTTGTAAGCGTGACGCGTGTTCATTCATACGTTTGTTGAGCACGCGTTGAGAATTGTCTTACTGGGGAAACTGTCTTTGGAAAAAAAATAAAATTATTCACCTTCCTGCTAATAAACAGTTTATAATTTGTATTATTTGGATAAACTCCTACACTAATGCACTACATAAGTGTACGAGTTGCTCCAAATAATACAAGTTAAATTCATACGTACAGCGTATGGACAGTTTCAAACAGTTTATACTTCTTAAAAATCTGTATTGTCTTGGCCCATTGCATGTTCGAAGTACGTAGTTAACTGCTGTCCCTCTCATTTCCTATTTCTATATTGTTATCCTGTGCATTATTAATACGTTTCAAAGCAATTCCTTGTCGCCCTCAGTACTTATATTTCATCCTTATTATAATCGGACGAAAAACTTTCATTGGAGTCGGAGGAGTCTCTCTCTTTCTACCGCTGACGTCACTGTCTTTGCCCCACTGGAAAGCATCAACTCTCAGCTCCATGTTCATAACACCCTTCGCATTTTTCAGTATGTCGGTGTAGGAGTGATATGGGCATTCCTTGACACCAAGAATTAAAAGGAACTATTTCGACATCAAGCATCAAAGAAACTTGTATGATCTTACAATTCCTTCTGCTTCTCCTACCAGTCATTCGCCACAGTTTCAACCTTTTAAATCCTAGCGGTAACTTTACATACGACCAGGTTTAACACTAAAAAATTCTACGTGGTGCCCACATTGCGTTTATGTGTTTTGTACGGATCTCAGAACCAACAGCAACTTTTGCCTTATAAAATATTAAGAGATGCATCTTTTTGCTACATTTCACGGCCCCTGTGGGGAGGAATAACTTATTTGGCGCCAAAAATAAAACCACTGCAACTCTTAATCTTAATCTATCCTAACAAAGCCGAAAATTTTTCCATTAATTTCATTAACCTGGATGTTAGCTATGTAAGCGGGGAACAGGCGGCATATACAGCACCCATCAATATTTTGGGAGGTAAATCGCAAAGGACTTGAAGAGGTGCATCCACTGGGGCATTAATGGAAATGCGTGAGAAAGAACAGAAAGTTACAAGGCGCTGGAGTTGAAAGAACGGTGGAAGCGCTATTTGGAGTTACATGACACGCAGTGAATTTACATTGTAATGTGCTTCACGAACTTCTGCCTTCACTCAAATGAGTTAAATGTGTATGCACAGTTGTTAAGGCAGCTAACTCACACCGTGTTCTGTGTCATCGTGGCGTTTGTAGAGCAGCTAAAAGTTTGCCAACAGTCGTGCAATCAGGGACACTTCGGACTGTATAAACATCCCAATGATGTAACCAGTGAGGGCCAGAAATGCAAGTTTCGACAGTTCTCAGATATAGCCTTAATAGTATAAAGGCGTTTGTATAGGATATTTGAGATCAGGCATGTCGAGGGAAGAGCAAAGACCTTTCATAAGACTGAACTCTGCACAATCTGACATCTTTATGAGCCGAATTGTACACATAAACTGATCACTACAGGAAGAAATAACTGCATTTATGGCTATTTGAATTGCTTTCGAATATTTCGCTGAAAGGGAACTAAAGAAATGAAGCTTCCTAGAATTGTCCTTATTTTAAGATTTCCTATGTTTGGATTCGTTACGGCAATGTGCTCTCAGACAACTGTTTTTGGCTGTAATGTACTTACCCCTCCCCTGACGGATACTCCATCTGGAACAAGAAGCAAACTTCATCTCACTTTACATAAACGAGTGCTATAATTCTGTAATTGAAAACGATTTAAAAATATTTGCTTCTTATATACTGTGTCTGGTATTCTGACATTTCATATCGAGAAGGAAGTGTTCTCCTGTAAGTCTGTGCTCTTGTCTTGTAAACGGAATCAAGAACAATATCGTATTTTAAGGGTAACTAAAGCAAGTGTCAGCGAAAGAGTTTTACTCCTTCGAAATAATACCCAAAACAAGTGCATCACACTTAGAACGTCAGGCTTATATTAGTCGATAGAGGAACTGTCAGATGTTTGTTTCAAATTAACCGGCTCACAGTTACTGCGCATCGTTTCTATTAGGTGCCATTAATTTTGAAAGTGCCTACCACACAAGCAGAGTCGGGCTGTTGTGCGCTTGGCGAAAACACAGCTGTTAACAGAGGCGCAGCCTGAATTTCACACACAGTTTCACACAGATGTAAGCATCACAGTAAAACGTGCTATTAGTGGTTAAAAATTTTGTATGGCTTTTGAGTCCATCCGCAGAACGTAAACTCAAATCCAGTCTATGACACACTCAATACATAGGAGTTAAAGAACTGAATGTGGTGGCATTTCTTCTTGGGAGGGGCAGGTGAATCTAAAATTTTCTCCACCCTACTATGACATTTAATTTCTTTATGTCCAATGTTCCTTCTTACTTATTTCTTGTACGACATCAAATGTCGGGTGTTTTGAACTACTGACATTTAAAATTTGTTGGAAAAAGTTCCTAGCCTTTTTAAAGTATGGATTACTTACCAAGTAAAGTGATGCAAGCAAAGAAGAAATGGCTGTATAATATACAGAAATTAGTTGCACTACATGAAGAATTAAATGAAATTAAAATGTTTCGAACAGCTATTGTGAATTCGCCCACGGAGCAGTGAACGCTGTATTGTTATAGCAAACAAGACAGACACTAAAATTTCCCTGTAAATTGAAGTCTATAATTCAGATCGCTGTGAAACGTGCAGTGAGACTCTAAGGCCGTCCCTGGTTAGTGTTCAACCCTCGTACAGAGGTTCCGAATGTAATCTATGGAGTTGTCGAACGTGCAATATGCGACTCGTGTACCCTCCTTAATATCTGTATATAGACCCTCTATGAAAATATTACTCTGGTGTAGAAGACTATTAAAAAATTAAAGCTAGTTTCGAAGAATAAATAGTGGAGTTAGGATAGAATATTCGAAGTAATTTAACAAAGTCGTAAGTACAGTTCATACCAGTTTAAGGCGACACATCCCGCTGTGTTATTAAACAGAAATGAATCTTGCAGTCAGTGAACACAACACTGTATTCTGGAAGCATAAGTCTACTTGTTTCGGGTAAAAATCATTATCTACCAACTGGCACAATTACATGATTATTAACGGGATGTGTTTTACAATTGCGTTTCCGTTTTGAAATCTCAACCTTGCCGACATAAAATGCACATGTAAGGTAGAAAATATAGAATTCCTTAAATGTATAATTTGAAGTCTATAAAATGTTCGTAAGTTATGATAAATAGAATCATATGACGTATGCAAATAGCCATAAATGTCTTGGAAGCGACATGCGTACATTGCAGTCGGATAGTCAGTGTATAAAATTGCCTATAAAGCAAGAGCCTACTGTCCTGTACAGGATATCCAGTGTTTCTATGGTTCTGTTTTGCACTGGGTTGAAGCCCTTTTCGCCTTCGCCTTATTATCTGCAGCCTTCTCACCCGCAAACTGGTATAATCACATAACTTGGCCGTGCCCACTCCTCCTGGGATGAAAACTATACACAGCTGCATCTGCCTTTAACACTGCTAAACACGAAGTTACTCTGGCGACACTATTTGCAGTCATCTTTCTTTTTCCTACGGCGTCACTGCTCCTGATAAAGGGAGCACACAGGAGTTGCTTTCTGCTAAGTGTAACAGGAGTTGCTTTCTGTTAACTGTAACAGGAGTTGCTTTCTGCTAAGTGTAACAGGAGTTGCTTTCTGCTAAGTGTAACAGGAGTTGCTTTCTGCTATGTGTAACAGGAGTTGCTTTCTGCTAACTGTAACAGGAGTTGCTTTCTGCTAAGTGTAACAGGAGTTGCTTTCTGCTAAGAGTAACAGGAGTTGCTTTCCGCTAACTGTAACAGGAGTTGTATTCTACTAAGTGTAACAGGAGTTGCTTTCCGCTAACTGTAACAGGAGTTGCTTTCTGCTAAGTGTAACAGGAGTCAGCTGAAGAAGAAGAACTCGGTTAAGCAAAACATCTTTCGGGATCCTCACGTAATGACCTTCAAGTATATCCAGGAAAGCACTGCGCAGCCATTCGGGGTCGGAGATTTCTTGTTTAGTGATGCTGGACGGAAGGTTTAAGCTAAATTATTACGACGCTGGAGAAATTATTTTCGGATTGAGCGTTTTATTACGCGTGTAACAGCAAGATTGGTCGATCCACGCACTGGAAGTTTTGTTACTCGCACTTACGTCTACCAATTAAAAGAGGTTGCAGGGGTAAGGGATTGCTACACGTGCTGATCTGCATGTTTCATCGAGGGTTATATTCTGTGTCACGTGTAGGTAAGAGTGCAGCCCAATTGTGTTACGTAGCGTGAGGATTCTCTCCTGACCACACATGAGAACTGCGTGTGTTACGGACGCTGTCGCGACTGAGTTGCGCTTCTTCAGCAAACAGGATATAAGGGTAAAGTGGCGACCCTCATTTGTCCAGTTACAAAATTCCAGCCTCGCAGCCAAATCCCTGCGTGTGGTAAGAGTCCGTGCTTTCTGCATGCAGTGTTTTCCTTACTGTCTTATGAAAAACATCAAGACGTCTTGGGATTCTTAAAATACTGCACCTGGAGTAAGCTCTGCCATAGACACTATGTTTGTGTTCATCGACATCTTGATTAAACTGACGCTCAGCTGGAAACGAGAACGCTGGTGAGGGGGTACCGGCATTCCTCAATGTACGGTAAACTTGCGTAAACACTCTTCGGACTGGTAGTCTTCAGCTAGGGAAACGTCGCCGGGGCTCATCTGCGGCATGAAATGCGTACCGTAAAAAATCCGTACTCAAAAACCCTATCCTCATACTTTGCAGCGACAGTGTAAATGGCGCTTTGGACGTTAACAGACTCAAGGAGACACGGGTACCGACTGGACAAAACCTACTGCACAGTATATAACTTCTACACCCCTCCCCCCGGCCCCATTATGAATGGGTTTGAGTTTGATGTACTGACAGCACCGTTGAATTAACAGGGAATCCACGGGTGTATAAATACGTACCGTGATATGACGTACAGTTCCGGTTTCAATGTATAAAACAGCGAATGAACAAATTCAGCAGCACACAGCGGTCCATTGTGACAGTTGGTCACGGTGAGCTGCGATGAACCTCTCTGTCCATCAGACTGTCACCCACTTGTATACCGCTGTGTGTAGCTGCTGTGTGCGTGTGTTCAGTTTAGTGTGTTGATGGCGGGGGGGGGGGGGGCGGCATGGGGCCGATAAAAAGTTACGTATTTATAGAAAACAGGGAAATGTAACTTTATCTTATTAACAGAGTGACTGTAAGAAATCTATCAAATGCTTCAGGCGGATTGTGCTGTCCAGTCCGCTACCTGTGAAGGCACTGTACATTTATCATCCCTCTTATCTTTAATTTTAACCTGACAATCAAGGTCACTGTTCAGACTCTGCAGGTAACTGTGCATAGCTCAGAAAGGCACAATGATGAAGCGTCTCTTATTAGGTATTTTAACCTTTTAAAGCCTAGCGGTAACTTTACGTACCACCAGGTTTAACATTACAAAATTCTACATGGTGCTCACATTGTGTTTATGTGTTTTGTACGGATCTCAGAACAAACAGCAACTTTTGCCTTATAAAACATTAAGAGATTG
The DNA here is from genome assembly GCA_013340265.1 of Coptotermes formosanus. Lineage (NCBI taxonomy): Eukaryota > Metazoa > Arthropoda > Insecta > Blattodea > Rhinotermitidae > Coptotermes > Coptotermes formosanus. Next base: position 511,188 of record BLKM01000278.1, on the reverse strand, counting down.
GTTTTTATAACCGAAGTGGAGAGTGTTTACAGCGCGGTACGCACTGAGTCCTTATATAAAACAGATACGCTTCGTCTTTAAAGGGTTAAATACTCTTTCTATCTTAAACTGAAATAAAATTTTGCGTTCTTATAGCCGGCTGGTAACTGCCGTAGCCGGTCCGAAGTTCGGTTGATAAAGGAGGAGGCTGAGTGGCTGCATCGAATATTTGTCGCTAATAAATGCCGGGAAATGCTGCAGTTGGCAGACTTTTCCTTCTTTCACAATCAGCAAATCCCATCCCCGACTGAGGAGGGGCGATGGCGAGCGTCTGTCGACTTGAAACTGGATCTTTTATACTTAGGTAAGGTAACACTAACAGAAGAGGCCATGGCCCTCCAGGTTGGGGGTTACATCGTGGGGCTGACTCCCCCACCTCTGTAAAAACACTCCTTGTTGAGAAACCCAAAATGACAAGCCGTTAAAGATGGATGTCATTAGGGAGGCTAAGGTAAAACTGTACGGACCGTAAGGTTATAGAAGAAGAAGAAGAAGAAGAAGAAGAAGAAGAAGAAGAAGAAGAAGNAAGGTTATAGAAGAAGAAGAAGAAGAAGAAGAAGAAGAAGAAGAAGAAGAAGAAGAAGAAGAAGAAGAAGAAGAAGAAGAAAGTAACCGGCTGGTAAAGACAAGACTTTAGCATTTGATAAATGCAATCCAAACTCAATATGCAGTTATTGTAATTGCATGAATAAAATCATTTAAGAATCCTGAGCATGATCTAACAATTCTGACTGCGGCGGTACCTCCCACTTAATTAGGTGCAGCCTTCTACTTAATGTGACTCAACTAAGAATAACCCGGTGTTCAGAAGGCACAGCCTTCTATATAATGCGATTTAACTAATAATGACTAGATATTAAGTAGGCACAGCCGTCTATAGAATGTGACCCAACTAATAATAACCAGATGTTAAGCAGACACAGCCTTCTATATGTGACTCAACTAATAAATATTTAATTTTGATTTAAGTTTTAAGTTTGTTAATTTTAATTCCATTTACTCAGTGACTTTGCAGAATGCGCTATTGGAAAATTACACAACTTTTTGTAATATTTGTGTTCGTTAAAGTGTAACGCTTGAATTTTTTCCACACTTGTCGAGACAAGTTATCGGATTTCAAATCTTAGCTGAGAGAGCAACCATTATAAATCTTTTCACCAAAACAACCTCGAACAGAACAGTGGCCAGTTGGAAGGAAGTCCTTTGCAGGTTCCGGGACTCAGCGTCAATTTCGCACCAGCACTGGTGAAACCGCTGTCGGAATAGATGGAGCCTGGTGGGTCTGTGTATCCTGTCTTTTGTGGTGTTCTCTTCCTACCTTCCAGTGGGAAGACAAAGGAACGTGCAGGTTCCAAGTTCTTCCAATCTGTGGATGAGAGGCACCGGATCTTTATACCGTTCATTCCGTGCACTGTCGGTAACCAGTGTACAGCACTCAGACCAACAAAATGCACAGTGTTGGTCCTTAGATATTTATTTCATAATATCACACTGAATATTCCTATATGTTTCGATTTTCAAAGGTATCATCACCATGGAACCAAAAGAAATTAATTTTATTCCAATGCCGTGACAGCCCCTAGTAGGCCAGGGTCTCCTCATTGTTGAGGCTTCACACAACACATTCTTTAGGACTCTCCTGGACGGATAATCAGACCGACGCAAGACCTCTAATTGACAACACGGAACACTAACAAGGCACAGACATCATACCCCGGCGGGGTTCGAAGCCACAATCCCAGCAAGCTGGCGTCTGTACAGTGGGCCCCGATCAGTTCCATGCGGACGGTCCGAGCGGCCGAGAGAACTGAACAGTCGCTTTTGGCAATTCTGCAAGTGCGCATAAAAAGGAAACAGCAGCAGGGAGGGCAACACAGTAGATGGAAAAGTGGTGCAGGAATGGCAGACAGCTGAGTTGAATTTCAAAAATAAAGGACCAAAATGGGACTCAGGGGGGAGGTCATTGAGCTGAATATTCGTCCCAAAAGTACGAATATAGACAATGTGCTGATTGTAAGCGGGACAGGTAAAAGTCTGGCTGGCTACTTCAGAGAAAGCAGACAGCCCCATGCCAAGGAACGGTTGATACACTCGCTGTCCCTTCAAGGGACGGAGACTTTCCTCTTGTCATTCCTTCATTGCAAGCGGAATGCCAAGTGGAATGCGTGTCTTTGTTGGTAATCTCTACATCTAACTTTGCTGTGTACAGATAGTGGTGCACTCTATCTTACCATTTCAATTGTTATTATTCTTACATTTAATAACACAATTATATGATGCTTGGACAGGCATTTCACCTGCAGCCAGCGATATTGCTCCTGAGTTGCACGTAGTATTGCAACGGAGAATTCTCTTTCAATAATCAGAGGAATTAATTTATAATATCGTGTAAACATATCATCTCCTTCTCCATCCGCTGGCACAACAGCCCCCAGTGGGCGAGGGCCATCTCATTATCGAGACTTCACAATCACACTCAGACACACCTCACTCGGTTGGACTCCTCTAGACCAGTGATCAGCCCAACGCAGAGACCTCTACCTGAAAACACACAACGCTCAAAACAAACATCCATGCACTCAGCGGGCTTCAAACCCACAGTCCCAGCAAGCGAGCCGTCACAGACCCCCCGCCTTAGACCTCACGGCAGCTGTGATAGGCACCTACAATGAACTAGTACGATATGATATCGCGTAGATAACGTCACACCCGCTGTTCCTACCCTTCCACAGCATACGAAACCCATTACCATTCGCCTAACAACTGGCGGAAACACAGCGGAAAACCCAGCTCCAGAAGAGTACGTAGAGCGATATCAATCGATATATATAATTACATGCAAAGTATTGCCCATGAGATAAACTAATCGGACTGTAACTGTTCTTACAGATAAATGGCACTTGTCTGCCGAGTAAGGTAGTTTTCAACGGACACGTTCAACACACCATGACACAACAGATGGAAAAAACGCCAGCATTTTATGAGGACAACAAGCAACAATCGCAATTGTTTATCCTTGAAAACACACTTAACAGACTAAATCGCCCACAGAATTTGCTGCTAAATGTCACGTGCCTTTATTCCTTTCTGTTTATTAAAAATTGTATTGCCATGCATGTTGTAACACCAAAGATTGAGATAGATCCTGCCAAGCGCGCCGCCAGGACCGACACAACACAAGAGTCTGGGCAGACTCCAGATAAGGAAGTAAAATTGGGCTACTCTGTTGCTTACGGCAGCGGTTGCACTGAACGCGATCCGACTGGCGTGTTTTCTCCCAGCAACTTTCGACTGACGGCTCGAAACAAGCTAGGTTTTTTCAAGTCGACTGTCTGGCCAGACACCTGCTGCAGTGAGCACATGATTCAGAGTGCAACGGACAAAACTAATCTGATAGAACTTGTGACAAATATGCGGCTTCTTTGGGATCAAAGAGACAAACATTATCACAACAGGGATCTCAAACGGAAGCTTTGGGAATAAAAAGGAGATAAGTAAACGTTACAGGTAAGTACTGAAATAATAAGAACAGGGAATTATTTTAATAATTATTTATATATATAAGCATCATTCATTTTTGTACATCGTGCTTCAGAATGTTACCATTTGCTATGAACACCTGTTACGTACTTCATGCATAAGCAAATGTTCCATCTTGTGGTTCTAAAGTTAACATCAGCGCAGAGGTTCTGTGATGGTATAGCTGCAGCAGGTCCATTAAGATATTCTTTGAAAGCATTTCTTATATCCATTGCTCCTGTTGAGGACCGACTGAATGATCTGCGGCTGACACTTGTACTGGTACGACGGGAGCCACGAATTCGTAAAGTTCATTGAAGAGCAGAAGTATCGTGTGTTTTTCCTTCACGATCTGTGATGGTGTCATGCAATAAACAGATACACCTTACTGTTCTTTGAGCTTTGTTGACGTTCGTTTCTATTGCTTTATTTAACAATCGCCATTGTGCAGTTAGGATACCGAAGGCACACTCAATGCACCCCCTTACTCGCGACGCTGCTCTAAGCAATACAGTAGCCCATTTATGCTTCCTTATCTGAAGTCTGCCCAGACTGTTGTGTTGTGTGGGTTCTGGCTCCAATGTAGCCACGGCCTAAGGTGCAAGTCTGCAGCGGTGATTGCTGGGATTGCGGGTTTGAATCCAATTGGAAGTAGGGATGTGTGATCGTGTTTGTTTTGTGTTGTGTAGGTATCGGCCAATGATAGGAGATGATCATTCGCTTTGTGTCCTGCTGTGTGTGTTGTGTGTGTGTGTTTGTGTGTGTGTTTAATTTTATGTGATGAAGGAACTTCAAGAGAGAATTGCCGTAGACACGATTTGGGCTATTTCGCTACAACGCAGAAAGTAACATTAAGTCTCCTTACAGAACTTCGAAGTGCACTCTGCGTCTTCTTCCAGCTCCTGGAGAGTGCGGTTGTTTCAGTCGCATGGTTGATTTTATGTGGCAGATCTCAGAATAGGTTGTGCGTGTTGAAGTCAAACGGGTCTTCACGCGAATACCGGACATGACAAATAATCCTGTTTCTTTCCTAGTAACTTTGATAAACTTGCCAAAATGAGGCAAGATTAGCTTCTTTTGTATTTTCTAATCTCCACCGGTCAACAGGCGGTCAGTGTGAATATCGAAATTTAAGTCTTTAAATCTTTAGTCAAGTTTGACTTGTAACAAAAAATGTTCCGCCTGAAAATGTAAATGTCCTACAGAGTTGCATAGCTGCTCGTTGCCATGGTGATGGCTTCGTGCTGAAGTAAGTTCCGCAGTTCTGGCAGTAAGGCTGACAGAAGGGACCGAATTCTGCGGTTATTATTGGCACCGCCATGAGCGTTATATATATATGTATGTTCTCACACAAATCGCTGGGCACAAGTGTGACAACTGTCTTTCGACTCAGTGTGTTGTTGCCATTCTGACAATTTGTGTGAACTGTGGTAATTGTCGTCACGGAATGTGAGTTTGATTCTACATAAATTGAGGGGGGGTTCCATCTCTTCAGTGGTGACATCTGTGAGGCACTCGTGCACACCGATCAGCGAGAACGTGTCTAAATCCTCCGAAGTATCGTTTCCGAAACTGTAACGCGCGCCACTGCTGGTACACCAGCCATTGTTTGTTGGTAAGCAGCGTTAATAGGGATTCGAAACATGAAATTATTATCAATATTTCAAAAGTAAATAAATCAAAGCCACACATATTTACTAACATGCAGCATTGCTGGCAGCTTTATATATCAAACTGCAGCTGTTAGCCAGTATTTGATTTCATATTTCATGTATATAGAAATAAGAATTTTTGCACTTGACTTCTCTCAATTTATGAAACATTGTTTTTTTTAATTATTTTAATACTTAATTTCCTTCCAATTTTTACAACAATATTGGCAACATTTTATTATTTACTTTAGTTTTAACATTCCACTTATGCTGTATATACACAATACTTCTAATTGTTTCATACGTTAGCAATGTATTCACTAAAGTAAAAGGGCAGACCTCCTACCCGCAAGAGAGGGGGGGGGGTCTCCAGCAAACAGTTTTTGTTACGTCCTGATCATGGCTCCCTTATAAACCAATAACACGCGTGATAAACGACTTGCTGTGTTCGATTGTAGAGTTTCTTTTAGTGGTGAAGGGCCCCGCAGCAGACGCTACGGACGCACTGCAGCCATGAGGCTTATTGTGCAACCGTGTGATGTAGATGATGATGATCATTATTATTTTTCGTCCTTTTCCTAGTAATGAAGCACCGATGGAATGAAATTGACAGGAGAAAACCGAAGAAGTCCGGAAAAAACCTGTCCCAGTGCCAATTTTTCCTCCACAAATCCCACATGGACTGACCCGGTATCGAAGTGGTTCCCCCGCGGTGGGAGGCCGCCAGCTAACCGCCTGACCCATGGCACTGTGCCGATTGTAGAGTTAAATAAAGTACATACCTCAGCACCCTTATTGAAGTAAAGTAACATATTGAAATTTTCTAGATACTATTTAGTGTAACGCCAGCAAATAATTTAGAGAACTCCCGTTATGAACAGAAACAAACAAACGAACACTTGTCCTGTTGCCTTACATACGGCTGTAAAACTGCAGGTTTGTACGTCCTCTGGTATTCACCTGTCCATTAGATGGGTGCAGATAGGTTTGAGGCAGTTCTATACGTGTGTGTGAGGTTTGTAGAATGTTCGGAGTGAAAGTTTGGTTTCGTAGTCCTTACCTCTTCTGCCTACTCGCAGTATGTGTCGAGATTGTCACTTTTACTTGATCACACTCAGACACACACCACAGTCGGCAGGACTCCTCAGGATGAGGGATCGGCCCGTCGCAGGGACCTGTAACTCACAACACAAACACTCACAAGAGACAAACATCCATGCCCCCGACGGGATTCGAACCACGAACCCAGCAAGCGTTCGGCCGCAGAACTACACCTTAGACAGCGCGGCCACTGGCATCGGCCAGAGTGAAGGTACTGCTGTCGATTGATTCTTACATTCACTGTGTGTAATTGCAGCAGTCGTGCCGGTAGCATTAGGTAATGTGAACATGCGATGAACGTGCTAAGCTCGACAAATACCGTAATGTGGCCAATACATTTCTTCAGCTTGATCAGGCAGAGAACGTAGAATTAGATATGATTCAACTGATGTGTCAAGTTTTTAACCAAGTCAGCCTCACGTGGCCTGCGTCACATGTTCTTGTGCACAAAATTGTTTTTATGTGGGGGAAAAACTGGAGCCTTAGTAACAAGATGAGTAACAAAGGATCTGTAGAAAGCTGTCCGAATGTACATCGCTAGTATAGCAAGCCTGAATAAGGCACTACTAACTTTGTATATTTGCACATCTGTTTCCTAATTAAATTTTTCACATTTATTGTGACATTTCTTCAGCGTATCTTCTGTGAGCCCCCTGACCTCTCTAACATTTGCGTGACAGAAAACATTTTAGTTATATTAGAATATTTAAAGTGTACTTCAGGACATGCAAAATACTAGAACGACTTACTGACTCGCTGAATGACAGACTAAGTGACTGTCTGATTGACTGACTGACTGACTGACTAACCAACCAACCAACCAACCAACCAACCAACCAACCAACCAACCAACCAACCAACCAACCAACCAACTAACAAAACACAGTAACTCAGTTCCGATAATTATTTGCATGTACGGAAATATCAATGCATTTTAAAATATGTCAGCGGATATCCCATTAAAATTTAATAACACCGCATCAAATGTTGATTGTCTGTAGGGACATGAAACCTACTTGCAGAAACGCAAGAGCATAAAGTAATACAGACTGCGTGTCTCCGTAAACCAGCTGTGGAACGTGTTATAAGTTGTGGAAAGATCGGTTCTGTGTGGGGATGTTTAGAGCACGTGTGGGGTAAGTTGTGTAGGCTTAGGTTTGGGCTACTTACTGTACAGTTATGAACTTAAGGGCCTTCAGATAGCTCAAGTGTTTAGTCGCCGGCCGCTCAACCCTTGGAACCGGGATCGGAACCAGGCTATTCCACGCGGGATATGTGAGAGCCAGAGTGGCAGTGGGACATGTTCTGCTCACAGTACTTCGTTTCCCTCTGTCAGTATCATTGCAGCGATGTTCCATAGTCATTTATTAATCTATCACAGAAGCCATACAACCTTAACAATGAGAAGCGCAGACAGGGCAGGCGTCGTGCACAGAACGTAAAGAATGGTTTTCATAAATTTGTAGGATTTTTGGGAGAAGTGTTAATGGGGCGATATGGGACAGGGAATTTGTGGTGGGGAAAGTAGGCAACCCGCGATTTCTGAAATGTGGGCCCAGAATAGCTGGTGAATGAAGAGGAAATAATACTATCACAGTGTCTGTATACCGGCCTGCTGTGTCCTTTATGTGGGGCGGGCAGCTGCGGCAGAATGTGGACTGCAAGTGAGCAACATGAAAATAAATGCACAGAATGAAGAATGGATAAACACACGTATAATCACATGTACTGTTTTACTTGTGTGTTTGTTCGTATATTGTTGCAATAAGAATGAGTTGATGGCGATGGGAAAAATTATAAAATATGGAAAGTACAGCCTGGGCTGTGGTGTGTTTATTTTACGACAATTTTAGGCGCGTTCTAAAAATTGCGAATAGGAACTGTAGGCTTCTTCATGTCTGTCTGTCCGTCCGTCCGTCTGTCCGCATGGAACAGCTCGGCACCCACTGGAAGAATTTAAATGAAATGTGAAATTCGACTATGATTCGAAAGTAAAAATTCAAGATTTATTGGTATCTGACAGGTAGCGGTTACTTTACGTGAAGACGTAAGCATATTTATGATAATCGCTCTGTGATTTCTTCTTAGATTGAGAAAATTTTCGGGAGGGAATTGTACAGAAAATCAAAACACACATTTTATGTTCAGTAAACGTTTGGATGAAATCGTGTCGTTTTGAAGCAATGTGGAAAAATACGGTAGAAACATAAGGGCCACAGATGAAATGTAATACGGCACATAAAGGATGACATTTGCATGCAGGATATCCAGAGCAACAACACAGACACACACTCGTAATATTTAACACTTACTGCTGGTAACAACAGTAGGCCTACGAAATGTTTGTGGCTCTGCAAGAGTGAAAGGGCAAAGCATTGTTGTACTTTTTTGACAACAATGAACACTTCATATAGTTTACAGCTACATGTATGCCACCAACAAAAAAGGAAGGTATTGTTGCGTTTGCATAACAAAACTTGTTAAGCGAACGCTCCACAACGTAACGTTACACGTATATTTGCTATCTTGTTACTAAATGAATTACAGACGTACCGTGCGTCTCCATAAATAAACAGCTCTTAAGTTTCCACAGTTGCTTCTGCGTTCTGTCTTGGCTTTGCCAGGAATCGGATAAGAGATTTTCCTTATTTGAAACATCTGCACGCGTAAAATAACATAGTGTCGCTGGCAACATGTTGCTCGCGACCTACAAATTGATCGGCGCTGCAATGCACAATTGACAAGCTAGCTGGCTGCCTTCTTCCCCTACCGCAGTATCGATGGCGATGTCGGTAGGACGCAGACGTTTCGGACTGCATGTTTCAGATCTCTATTTCACCCCTGTCCCGCCCCCTCCCCTTTCCCAAGCCTATAAAAACAAGACATTTATAAAAGATCTCAGATCCACCATTTACGTAGTTACAAAGCGCCCGGTTAAGGCTGATGTTTTCTGCACGTTTCTTCATCGCGTGATTAAAAGGAAAGTTTGAACGAATTTTGTGAAAATGTTTTACGCATATACAAGCTTTTATTACCAACTACTGCACATTACCCTTTAACACTGCTACATGTTTCGGCCGATTATTACAGCCATCACCACGGAGTATCGCCTTTAGACATGCACAGCGTGCAGTTTGTCATTGTATGGTACCATTGTTAACGTGTATAACAGCCGTAGCGACTGGCTGTACAGCGTAAGATGGAACCCTGTGTGTAGTGCACATACCCTTAAGTATAAAACACAAATACAAAATCTACACAAAAATGTAAAATCTGTCTTCAGACATGATTTGTGCTAACCGTATAACGTTCCGGGTCTCCAAACCGACAGTAACTGGAAGTGGTCGAGAGAAATATGTTTTGAGGCAGATTTCACATTTTTGTATAGATTTTATATACATATATATGTATGTGTTTCATACTTAACGGTCCATGTAGAAGCACACCGGATTCCATCACATGCTGTATAACCAGTAGCTACGGCTCTTATATTTGTTACCATCCAGTGACAAAACTGCACGCTGCGCGTGTCTAAACAGGACACTCCCTGGTGATGGCTGTAATATTCGGCCGAAACATGTAGGCGTGTAAAAAGTTAATGTGCAGTCGTTGGTAAATAAAAGCTTACATGTGCAAAAGAACTGCACGGAAATTATATAATACCGAGTTTTGTCACAGTTGCTTTCAGAGTACGTGTTGGTTTACAGCATGCCTTCCCAGTGACACTGGCACTCTACTCAGTTCTGAAAAACCAATTTCCAAAAAGTTAAAATTTGCTTCATTGGAGCCCCAATTTGATGACAAATGAAGGCGGACTGTTCAAATTTGGACTCCCTTCACTGTCCGCTGGCAGAACGAGATAGATGGCACTGCACAGTGATTAGTAAAACGGACTAACATTTCTGGATTCCGACAATTGTTTGCTGAGGTATACATGCGTAATTAAGGAGTTTTAATATCAAATATAATGGAGGATTCTTAGAAATGCAATGGCAATAGACAAGCGACGTGTCCAAAGGTGTTAGGAATTTATTGGCTACCCAAGTTATGTTTGTGCCAGTTCATTTACATATGAACAGGATGAACTGATTGCCATAGACACTCATTATAACAAGCAACAGTGCATTGCGTACCCTACACCAGCAGACCAATTTGACAGTCGTCATCACTGGTCAGGCTTATAGTTCAAGTGATCGCAGCGACTGCTATTCCAGCTCTTCAGCGTGTCAAAATCTATTCCGTTATCACTCAAGGCCTTCTTCGCGTCGTTCAGTGTCGCTTCGTCAGGGTGTCTGTCTCGATATCCGACGTAAACACGCACTGGAAACGGATTATAGACATCAGTAAGAAGTAAACTGCCTAGAAATTATAACTGAATATACGAGTTTAGTAAATAAACAGGCGGCTGACTGACCACCCCCTCCCCCTGCACATTTCTCTCCAGCTGTCACGCTCCTCGTGATAAGTGAGTCCGTGTGAACACGGCACGGCAAGTTCTCAGGTTACGGCTGGAGGAATGTCCGCTTGACAAGGACAGGTGTGTAGCCGTGAATATCTTGAAGAAACAGTAAAGAAAAGCCGACAAGGGGTGGTCCGCCAGGTGGGGGTTGGGCAAGGTGGTAACAAGTTTCCACCGGTAGGAGGGCGAGGTAACAGGGTAGTGGAGAAGACTACATAACGAGGAGCTTTATGGTCTGTATTGCTCTCCAAATATTATTCGGTTGCTCAAATCAAGAAGCATTAAATTGACTGGCCATTTAGCACATACTGGGGAGAGGAGAAGTGCCTAGAGGATTTTGTTAGGGAAACCTGATGGAAAGAGACCACTTGGAAGTTCCAGGCTTATATAGGAGGATATTATTGAAATGGATCTCCAAGAAGTAGGATGGGGAGGCATGAATTGGATTGAACTGTATCAGGATAGGGACGGGTGGCAGCCTGTTGTGAATGTGTTAATCAACGTTCAGGTTCCATAAAATGCTGGGAGTTTATTAACTAGCTGAAGACCTGTTAGCTTCTAAGAAAGGAATGTGCTGCATGGAGTTATATTCTTCGTTATCACGTTAGTTAGTTAGTTAGTTAGTTATCATGCTTCCGCCTCCACGCGTGTTGCCATTCTGTTCACTCAAACGGCGACCGAGCTAAACTACGGACCGGTTGACATAGGTCACAGAGGGGTACTGGGGAAGAGATCAGTACTGATTGGCAGGGAAGTTTACTGGCTTGCGTGTTGCGTTAGTCAGGGGTAGATAAAACCCGGGCTAAAGTTTAGCATGACGAAGTAATGCTTTACATTGGCACCTAGTGCTTGTGGGTACTCAGTTTCGGACTGGCTTCATATCACCCTCCTGGCGCCTAGAATTTTGCGGTGGTCCTTAAATTTGTGGGAAAATTTTTTGCTTTTCTGGTGTAACCCATGCCTGATAATTAAGCTGTAGGATGGAATCATGTTTTCTTGCTTACAATGTATACGCTTGTTACAATCACATGTACTGACATTACAGTGCAGACACGGTAGCACGGAGTTCCGTGTTTTGGCCAGAAGACACCGAGCCGTGACATGGGTGCGACCGTTCACATTCCTGACTCGTTCCAACGCACGCAGTCAAACGTTCAAGTGGCAGCTCTTATCGCCTGTTCGTCACATTCAGTTTGCTGGCAGCAACGCACAGTGACATACATAAAACCAGTCCACTGTACGGTTTATGATTGCCAACTGACCGTGTGTGTGTGTGTGTGTGTGTGTGTGTGTGTGTGTGTGTGTGTGTGTGTGTGTGTGTGTGTGTGNTGTGTGTGTGTGTGTGTGTGTGTGTGTGTGTGTGTGTGTGTGTGTGTGTGTGTCGCAAACAAGTTATTTACTTCCTGCATGTAACAGCCGTAATCGCCGTGCGTCCGCAGTATGTACATATTTTCACTGGCGATGGCCTGTAGTTGTGGCACTATCGGCTTTAATAGTTAGGCATATTTCACACGTTTGCAAGAGATGTACTTACGCGTGCGCAACACTGTTGCACAGAACTTGGCAATGTAGAATCGTTTGTAGTCAATTGTTGCGAATTGCACTCTGCCATTCCATATTGCTGCAAAAGTAGGATATGTGAATGTTATTTTATTGAGCAGTGCATCGTATATTCTATGATGTGAGGAGAAATGCTGGCTTATCAAATTTAGCAGTAGTACAACATCGACTATTATGGGATGAAGGTAATATTTTGCGATTCATAAACGAGTTGAAGGACGGTGTTTATGAAACATGGTGCCATTTCACTGAGTGATTTATGAAGACAACACGAAATGTAAGAAGTCTTCAGTTGTTGTGGGATATGGCGTGTTGTCACGGGGCTTTTGGATCGCGACTGTAGGAAGGAATTCACCGCCTTCATATGCAAGTGTCAAAAAGTGTCAGGACTTACTGACGTTCCTTTGAAAATGCGGTATCAAATTACGCATTGACACGTCGTCACATTCCAGAGAAAAGGAAAATTCTGCTTCACCACATGGAAAATCCAAAAACCCCTCAAGAAGCAGCATCATTTAGATCCATCACTAAAATTGAAGGAGTCAGCACCAGAGAAAAAGTTTTGGCCAAAACATTTCGGCTATATTTTCTGCTTATTACAACAATGTAGAGGGGAAACGTATTATTAAGAAACTGTTTCAAATTATTAAATTTTGGGAATACTTTATATACGTTTTAATTCTGATTGTGACACGAAATTTTCGAAAAGTTTAGAAACTCTATAAATAAATAAGTTACTGTTTTTATGATAAGATATTTGTGTTAGACTCCATTTGTCTGTTTACCATTTTGTGACTTAGGCACACGATGTCCTAAAGCATTTTTCCAAACACTTCAGTGCATACTTACAGGGATCAAGAACATCTAATTCGAATCCTGTGTTGTCAAAGTGTGGAACTGTGGCAATGCGCTCATCGAAACTTCTTATGCTGGGAAACACAACAACATAACGTAAGTATTGATCATAAACAAGAAACAAGTTGTGAAATATAAACACAGCTAAGAAAGTTGGAAAACTTGCTTATTTCTGTCAATACACTAAAAAGTTCGGATAAATATATTGAATGTGATATGTGTTTTTAATTTCCTTCAAAAACTTTGTTGGAAATGTTGTTTCTCTGAGGTTCTCGGAACTTGCAGGTCTACATAGAGCGTGCGTTATTTCTTCCTCTTTCTTAAACTTATCAACATCAGAATATTTGGAGAAACTTGAGTAAAATTCCCCAACCTCACAAAGCATTAGAACATATTATGCTTTTGCTGATTTTTCCTTTTGCTGACAGGCAGAAGGACAGAAATGCCAAAATTCCCAATCGCTTTATTAAGAGCTTTGGCGAAACTTAAAAAAAAAAACAGTTGTTTTCCTCATGTCCATTCGTCCGTCCGTTCTTACTGCAACCGCTCACTTTTGCGTCGATGGAACACGAGACCTTTCTCAGTGGGAATATTCGTGTGGCACCTCAGAAGACCCAAATTGTACCAAATCAATTACCACTCGATTAATGAATACACACGTTCAAGTAACTTCACCCGCTGTATTTATATTTAAAGGTGTAGGTTCTTATAAACACATGAAAGGAACGGAACTGAAACAAATCTCATCAGATCCGACTTCAGCCTGCAGTAAATAATTCCCGCACAGGTACTTATCAATTTATATTTGTAATTTAGTGAAAGTCCGAAAGGATCGATTTCTCGTCAAACTTTTTCAAAGTCTTAATTGCAAGTGCCTCTGCATCCCCAAAATAAGCGTTGCCTAAACTGCTGGAATTATTAAACATATAAAAAACTGGCTGCTAACTTGATTGGCTCCTTACTCAAATATTCCAAATTTCCATAAGTCTAATTTTGAATGTTTAAATCCTAAACTATGATTGCTCCTCCGAATTTAGCTAACGTATTTCGTGATTGTCCTAAGAAACTCTACGCGATTGTTGTTAGAAAATGAACTGAAACATCCCCAATCAGTTTTTTGTCATTAAGCGCCTTATTTACCCCGACATCAAAGTATCATTTGGCACCCTCTGTCCGGCTATAAAATATGTCATAAGTTAAAGGAGAAATGGTTTTTTGCCTAACTCACTTTCACTCCCCTAACATCCTTGCTTTCCTATTGACCGGTTGTCATATATATCTCCTTACATATGACCTGTTCTTCAAAGCCAAAAAGTGAAAACTAAATGAACCGCCAAAAAAGTAACGTCCCCTTATTCTAGTTAGGTACCTTCCTAAGGGCGACACCTAAGTGTACGGTTACAGTCCGTCCGCATGGAACAACTCGGTTCCCACTGGAAGGATTTTATGATGTTGGATATTTAAAGACTTTTTGGAAAATCCAAATTGTATTAAAATTTGACAAGGATAACGGGTAATTATCAATAAGAAATTTGTACATTTTGTCCGAAAGTCGCGCCGTGAATGAGATCTTTTGGAAAAATATGTTGTATCTAGACAGGCCACACATGACAATATATTGTTGCGTAGAAGAGATGCGATTTGTGTGCTGATTAATTAAGACAACAATATGGACACGCATTCCCAGTATGCGGTACTTAATGCTTCTGAGTTGTTTAATTTTGTCGGATCTCGTGAAATGATTAAGCAGCACTTACAAAAACTGAGAAAATGCGATACGACCTACCTGTCATTACGTTCTGTTTAGCCAAATTTTACGTCCAAAGGAGGCCGCGGTCAAACGAATTTTTTCCCCAGTTTTGCCTTCTGTGTGTAAGGTGTGAAGAGCGAGCGAATAAGTTGGAATATAAATTTTTTAAAAAATGTTGGAGAGCCACCGAACACCAAATGAGAGACAGCCTGCCCAGGTTGCCGGACGCCAGCAGACTAGCAATATAGTGCAAGGCGTACCTACTGTCTTTCGCGAATTCTTCATCCTCTGACCACGTGACAGTAAGCCCATCCATTTCAGCCTGTAAAACCTGTCAATATCTAAAGAACTATGTTAAATGGATTGATTTCCAAATGGAAACTCACCTGTCGTTATAATAGCGCAAGGAAACAATGTCGGAACTATTATCAGGGCTGTATGCATTTAAGTAGGCACAATCTAATTTGTCCTCTTCCTCATTGGCCTGATGGTACACGATGTACCATATGCCTGTAAACTGTGAGAACAGGAGGTGTTTTGAGACTCTTCACTGGTAAATAAATGTGTTCAGTTCCCTATATCTTTGTAACTATATTGGTGGATGTTGTTTTAAAGATAAATGAGGTTATATCACGTTGAACTCCCCTATGTGCTTCAGAGTAAGGAGTGGAAAGGAAGTGTTTGCAGTTTTGGCATTCAGCACCTGCATTTTGTGTGGCGCAGCTGTTTGAACTTATTACTACTTCAGTGTAAGAGGGGCCTAAGTTTTGTTGTGTACTGAACGACATCATGAAGTTGATGTGTGAACTTTCCTAATTCTGTCACAAAAAGACGTATCCAAGGGGGAATGCTACCACGCGGCAAACCCCCTAGAACCATCAAAACCGGAATTTAAGAAATACGGGTTTTGTAGACACGATGACATCAAGCGTTTTACATTATTTACCTCTCACCCGAAATCAGCAACTGAGATAGGATCATGACTAGTACACTAGGATTTTGAAAAATAAACCAATGAAATTAAAAGAAAAAAAGATTGTACACTCTGATGAGTCATGGAACACTAAGTATTTCTTTTATGTGTAGGTATAATATACATACATATATACGCACAGTCGCAAAGCCTAATATGATACAGTTATACTTACAGCATTAATTTCATAGCAATTTTTAAAGTAAAACACTTTATATAGCCTCAGGTTGAACCCCCAAACCCGTAATAAAAATTCTGCGTGCCCAAGAGCTGCCACATATGGTAAACTACCTTGGAACCTACTGAACCTCTTTCCTTACATGAAGACAGTCAGAGAATTATGCATCTGCGCTAATTAAAGGAAGAATGTAAATACCACCTAATGTCAACAGCAGTCGCACAAAAATCGTGCCTGATTATTCCAAAGTATTTTCTCTTTATGGCGTAAGTCGTACCACATTCTACAAGCGTGTCATGTAAGCAACTGTCCCATTAAAAGTTTTGTGCCTGTCAAGTGCAATCACGTTACAGACCGTCATATTTGAGTGTCATGGCAGGACATTCACAGTGGCTTCTGCGCAGGTACTATCGCAGTGACGTACAAACTGTAACTGTGCCATGTAAGTTTATCTTTTCCTTTGGGACACCGCGTCAGTATATCTTCTGGACCCAATGTGCTTCCAGGTAATGATATTTCTACTGTCATAAAAGAGCCAAGACACGTAATGGCCTGTAAATTCAGTATGAGTGACACTACACTGAAGAATTTGGCTGCCCTTGGGTGTGAGACTTCAAAACGAGTTCTCCAGAATTTGTGGCGGCACTCAGAAATTTGTATCAGCTATAACGCTTGTTGCTTGTGATCGTGGGTTCACAGGTTCGAAACTCAGAGAGGACTGGGAGCACTGTGGTTGTCTTGGTGATCTGATTACAATTATTGCAGGCAGGTGGGGAAAGTGTAACTTAAATCTGTGCACTGCTGCTTCAGTTCACCAGTTTACCATTTAGTTACTGATCAGCCATCACGCCATTCTGCTATGTATGGCCTGATCTACTGACAATGCTATTGAGCACACCACAGTTATACTCAATAATAAGAAACAACCACCGTATATCTCCTTGATACAGGAAGCAATTTAAAATTTCGGTACTTACCTTATTATAATCAAAATTGCTTACAGCATTCTCCACTTCACAGTCGCCGGAAACCAATGCTAGTTTGGCGATTAGGCCCAAAATGATGATCAGCTGCATGTTGACTGTATTTCCTGCAATTGATGAGAAAAAATTAAATTTTTGTTTCCAGCTCTGTAGTGTGTCCTTTAAGGCTTTCATATTCTGTCCGAAAGCTGTAATTTGTGAGCGGAGTGTGGTGAAGTTCCCATCATGTTTCGGGCAAAAGGAATGGTTTGGATATCCTTATGGCTACTGTGGGCATTTGGTTTAAGAAGAGCAGTGTTGTGTGCCCATGGGTGAGCCCACGGCAAGGATTCTCTCAGCCATGCAGAAACGTTTCACTCGTCACACGTCTACTTACTCTAACAACGACTACAGAACCTGCAGTGCATTTAACATGTATCTCTTGTTAATTCTTGTTCTGGAGTACGTGAATGTGACTGCAATCGACCGTGCAGTGGCGTTCACACGTTGCAGTAACGACATATTTCCGGTCACCTCTGTGTACCGGCTGTTAGCACTTTATACTTAACTTGTGCACCCGTCACTCCCTTTGACCCACACTGAATATTCCAGAGGGCTAGAATGATTTTCTTTAAGACTGTTAAACTGGATTCCACACGCAGACGTATTTAGTGCTGTCGGAGCGTAATAAAGGACATTCGGTTTAATGTGAAGGATACTGTCTTCTGGCATATGACGCCGTGTAGTTTTTAGACATGTGGCAGCTTGGTACTGTGACGTAGATATGTCTACCAAACTACACGGTGTCTCGTCACAGAAGGCAGTTGAATGAAAAACGAACTGCAGTCACTGTGATCACAACAAAGGCTGACACGTTTGTTTTGCTTAGAATTCATCAGTGGATGATCTGAGTCTAGTGAAGCCAAATTCTTTCTTTGCGTAACTTTTTATTGGCTCTGATTATTGCCACACGACTGAACTCGATTGCGTCAGTATGTCAAGAATGATGCAGTGAGAGAATTCTACGTGGCTAAGCCGATTGCGTCAGTGTGTCAGCACTGATGGAGTGACAGAATTATACGTGGTTGTACCGACTGCCTCAGTGTGTCAGCACAGAGTCAGTGACAGAATCCTACTTGAGTAGGCCGATTCCGGTCGCTGTGCTGTCCAAGGTGTAAGTCTCCAGCGGTGCTTCCTTCGCTCGCGGGTTTCAGTAAAGACGAAAGCATGTATATGTGACTCTCGTGTTTGTTGTGTGTGTTGTGTAGGTATTGGTCTCTGCGACTAGCTGATCACCCGTTCGGAGGATTCCTATCGGCTGTGTGTGTGTTTGCTTTCGTCTAGTTGTTTGTGATGTAGGCACTCAACAAAACGACGGCAGAGACCCGATTTCGGCTGTTGCGCCAAAAAAAGGTAACATAAAATTTACTTACAGATCTTCGAGTGCAGTCTGCGTCTTCTTCCAGGTCCTCGACAGTGCGGTTGTTTCAGTCCTGTGGGCCATTTTATAGGGCAGATTTCCGAACAGGTGTGCGTGTTGAAGGCGAATAAGTCTTAAAGAAACTCCTGACATGAACGATAATATTATTTGTTTCTTCGTAACTTTGAAAAATTTATGACCCTAGTTACGACTTTCTTTCGTATTTTCTACGCTCCACTGGCTAAATCGAGATAAGTGTGGATACCGAAATTTTAATCATTGAAGTCGTGCGTCATGTTGTCCTTTAACAAAAAAAGTTCTGAATGAGGACGCACATTTCCAACAGGGTTCCACTCTTTGCATTGGTGTGGTGAGTGTTTGTGGATACGTAAAGTTAGAAATTTTGCCGTTCGACTAAACTGAGGGGCTGAATTGCACAAATACTTATACTGTACAACAAATTTTGACTTACTTTTATTTTTGGAGATGAAGTTCATTTTCCTTATAGATTTTTGTGACTCTTGACGTGGACATGGCGATGGAGAGCATTGATAGATTACAATCTCTAAGAAAAATTAACAAATGTGAGTTAAAGATGCCTTACGCTCTCTGTCCATAACACAGTGTATACTGACTGGCTTGCCTTGATTAACTGAGCCGCATCTTCCCCTGTCGCTAGTACAAATTTCCAGGAGATTCTGATGTTAGTGTCCAGCATTAGTCAGCCGAAGCCAGTGAACCCCTTTTTCCATGATCTGTCTTCTCCACTGTTGAGATATGTTGATAACAATATTCACCATGCTCACTGTTCAGTGCCCCACAGTCTGACGAATAAATATCGTGATAATAAATGAGGAAAAGGACGTTTAAGGACACACTGAAGCCCAGTCTTTGATAGGACAGCAGTAGGCTTTCTACAAGCCCGTTGAAATTGTCAGCCTCTTTATCTCGCATAAAGTTGGTTGTGTTAAATAATTTCACGCCCTCGTGTCGTTATAACCAGGGCTTCGGTTGCTCTGCTCGTCTGTTAAGGTTCTGCAGGATTGCGACAGCCGAAAACAGCCTCCTTGATTTTTGCAGCTCCTGTCGTTATAACCAAGGCTTCCGTTGATCTGCTGGTCTGCTAAAGGCCTCCGGGTTTGAGGACAGCCGAAAACACCTCCTTTGATTTTTGCAGCATTGACACCTGGGAATTTCTCAGCGAGGTACTTAAACGCTGGCCATGTAGTATCCATAGCCTTGACAAAATTCTTCTGCAGTCCCAGTTTGATATGCAAAGGACGCAAAATGTTGTTCAGTTCTAGGGGTTAGGCGCTGTACATTCTTTCCCTGTGTCAGAGTCTGTCGGAAAGGCCAGTCCATCTTCTTTAACGGGAATTCTTTGCTCGAATTCCGCTTTGACTCCATAAAACAGCAAAGCTCCGTGTAGTACTACTGCAGTCCTAGCAATATAGCAACGAATTTCAAGTCTCCACAAAACTGCCATTCGTGTTGATGTTAATTTATGGAGTTGAGAAGGGGTTCCATGTTGTCAAATGATAAAGAGTTTCCATGTTGTTATGTGATTCCTTCTTGTTAACTGCATATCGAAATGTAATTTACGCCAAAGCTTCGCCATTGTGGAGCAGAACAGCTTTTAAATTTAAGTGTGTGGAGTGTATAAACAGTACCCACTGCTCAGGATTGCGGTTAATATTCAGGGCTGCTATCAGACCGTGAATGTCTTTACAGTCGGCAGAGCTACCTGCCATCCGCTGTCTTCACACCGTGGGTGTGGCAAAAGGCACTGACCGCCTTCTGCTACTCAGCTGCGGATGTTTACTTCACTAGTACAGCAGCATAAGTGTGGGGCCAAACCCTGTCGTGGTCCGCAGTCTGGCAGCCAAAGTAAAGGTGGCAGTGTTTCATGATGTTCAGGTTTATGGCACACTTCTGTGATGAAAAATATCACCATTCAGCCGACAGAACAGAAATAACTGTACTGCTCACGCAAGTTCGCTGCAGTCTTGTTGAAGTTCGTTCGCCCAATTAATGACTCTATGGAATGCTTAGAGTCAGGTGCACACCCAGAAGTTTTCTTTGAAGGGGGAGGGGTCTGACCCTGAGGCCATATATAATTTTTAAAAACGATTTCATAATAATCTTACTGTAAGTATAACATAACACTGCAACTGCATTTATATACCTACGAATATAACTGCGTGCTCCATGGCTCAATTACAGTGTCCTATCTTCTTGTTTTTTTTAATTTTATTAATTTATTTTTCGAAATTCTAATGTGCTAGTCATCAGGCGACTTCAGCGGCTGATTTCGGCTGAAAGTTAAATCACGTAAAACAATGGATATCATAATATCTACAACATTTTTGTTTTTTAAATTTCAGTTCTTGTGGGTTTGGTTGGGATGCAGCCAGGCAGCCGCCTCTTCCCCCACTTGTGTGCTCTCTTGCTAAGAACATTTATAAAGTTTTTACCTTATGAAAAAGTGCTTCTCCACACGAGCAACACAGATGTGTATAATGAAACTCTCAGGGAAGAACTGAAATTCAAAAATCTGTTTTTTTAATACCTGGGACCTGATTGCACCATCCACTTTGCCCGCTGCACTGCTTCAGAGTTTGAGGAGCAGCAAGTAGGCTGATGCAATGCTTGTGTGGTTACTGTCTCAGCATCAAGTAAAGTTTGCCAGGTCGCTGCTCAATGTCGCTCAACGTCAAAGGCAGTGTTACATAAATTTATGTTCCAATAAAAGGCACTAGGACAAAATTATCTGGTTTTGAATATTATTTTTGTCTTTCTGCTTGAAAAATTTTGTCTTCCTCAATAAATAAATAAATAAATAAAATAATTAAAAGGCCATTGCAAACAAATCTCATACAATAGCTGCGGAATTTTAGCACAGTTATTGTCTCTTTCTGTCAATATTTCTGGAGATTCACTACGGTCCATGTCACTCGCCTTAATACAATTTACAATTGTGACAGCACCGTCTGTTATGTGAATAACCGTTACAGTTCTTGTACACAGTGATGCTTCATGTAGGGTACAGGTCCAGTTATGAACTTTCTTGCTGCCGACTGTCAAAATCCCAAAGCAACCAATTTATCAAGTGTATAGCTGCCCGCCTGCCCTGGGGGCGGAATAGGGCGGAGTCAAACCTACAGAATACTAAAATTTGTAGTATCTTCTGTCGGACTGCATTTCTTTCTCCTGACAGAAGGCGGTTTTCTGAGAGATCTGAGTGTAAAGTCACTAATCATTACATGGGGCCACAGATTTTCGAGTTGCGGGGGTCGGAGGGAAACCGACCACTTTTCTACGCCACTGCATCGTATGTGCACTAGCCTCCCCTGACGCAAACAACTCTGGTAGCTAATGAAGCTGAGGTTACTGACACGTGGATGAAGCAACTGACGGAGGAAGTGCAGGTGGCGGAGTGTAGCGGGATGCCTAAAGCAGTGACACAAAACAGTATTTGTGGACGAGGAAACATTTGGAAACCTGGAAGGAGTAGATCGGATTAGCAGTGGGGCAAGATATAGGGGGCTAAGGACTGAAGAACTGTTGTTGTTGTTGTTGTTGATGATGATGATGATTATGACGACGACGACGACGACGACGACGACGACGACGACGACGACGAAGCTAAAGTGGATCGTGTTTGTTCTTGTCTTAGGTAGAATTTACTTGGTAAAGACAGCTCTCTTTAGCCATAAATTCTAATTGAACGGTTCTTCAAAGAGAAGGCCTGAAGACGGCTTGTAATAAGCCAAAACTTGTGGCATAATTCACTTACATATGGCAGATAATTTTTTGCTTGTTTAGCGTGCAAATTGCAGAGTTACTTGTACATGGCATTCTATTATTTAGTTATGGTTTATAATTATTTGATTGCCACAATGGCAACACTTGCCAGCACTGGTGCCTGCTGTCCGACATCCACTTACTATTACTGTGTGCTGTGTGTTAATGTTCTTTAACACCACTATTACTATGTGTTGCGTGTTAGTGTCCAAGTACACCACTAAAACTGTCTATTGTGTGTCAGTGTCCAATAAGGCCAATATTACTATGTGCTCTGTGTTAGTGTTCAATAACGCCACTATTACTGTGTGTTGTGTTTTAGGGTCCAATAACACCAACATTACTCTGTTGTGTGTTAGTGTTCAGTAACACCACTATTACTGTGTGTTGTGTTAGTGTCCAATAACGCCACTATTACTGTGTGTTGTGTGTTAGTGTTCATTAACACCACTGTTCCTCTGTGTTGTATGTTAGTGTCCAAGAACACTACTGTTAGTGTGTGTTTTGTGTTAGTGTCCAATTACGCCACTATTACTGTGTGTTGTGTGTTAGGGTCCAATAACACCAGTATTACTCTGTGTTGTGTGTTAGTGTTCCGTAACACCACTATTACTGTGTGTTGTGTGTTAGGGTCCAATAACACCAGTATTACTCTGTGTTGTGTGTTAGTGTTCCGTAACACCACTATTACTGTGTGTTGTGCGTTAGTGTTCATTAACACCACTATTACTGTGTGTTGTGTGTTAAGTTTCCAATAACGCCACTATTATTGTGTATTGTGTGTTAGAGTCCAGTAACACCGCTGTTACTCTGTGTTGTGTGTTAGTGTCTTTATGTTAGTGTTAGTTATGTTTATGACAAGTATGAAGTTGATTTCACTGCGAGTGCATAACAAGGCGCACAATGTTTTATAGCTTCTGCCTTTCAGCTTTAAGGCGAACTTCCCCTGATGCTGGTGGTGGCTGCCAACGGAACATGTCGGAATACAGAGCAACTTTGTAATGACCTTTAATATCATGAACTATATGGTGCGTATTATTTGAAAATTTTAGATAATAACTTATATATGCTGTTGCGTATGACTGTTTACTGGGAAACACATTCATTTGATTAGCAAAACAAAAGGAAGAAGTCAAATTCAAAACGTTTATCATCCTCTAGACGCTGTTGGTTTTTAAGTTTTGTTAAAAAATATATTGCCCTTACTGCACGTTACATTATACCTGTTATCAACTTTGCATGTTGACTACCTAAAGATACGTTAAAACAGGGAAAACCCTATCATTTGCCTCACGAACACGAAAAATTATGATACTTTATGATTTTTACAACAGTAATTGGAACCCAATTTTTTAAATGGTTGATATCGCTGTTACCTTGCAAGGCCTTTTCCATGATAGCTAGTGTCGCTTCGTCAGCACATTTACTTCAAAACCCTACAGAAGTCAAAACTGCAAGTACAGAATATAGAGTTCTTTAAAAAGTGAAATTTATTGGGAAGTTAATTTTATATAATTTGACTGTGGATAGAAGTCTTATCAACTGATTTCCCAACGCCCCTCCATATTTCCCTCTTAATGTCACGCCCTTCGTCCAGGAATTAGAAAAGTGCAACTGAGTTTCTTTCCCATTACTGTACTTTTGGGCAGTTGCCGGCAGTCTAAACTTGACAACGAGTGCTTCCATCCAACGCACTGCCAGTAAAGTTTCCAGCAGTCAAAGCATTTGACAAATGAAACACAGGAACACGCAGCAGTGCCAATCACTGCACAATACAGGACTGCACAATACTGCACAATCAGTACACGTTCAGGCAAATCAATCCCTGTACAGGCCTGGACAGGCCGAGTGGGCTACAGGAGTTTAACGCTCCTAGAATTTCTAGAAAATAGGCACATGAAGGTGGTAAGGTTGTTAGACCTACTCGCCGAGCTCCTTTACCACCCAGCAGACATCACGTGGCACTTTTTCCGTTAGAAGCTGAATAGATCCCAGGGCCTTAGTGCGGCCGGAAGGATCGTCATTGAAAAATCCCAATGAGTCGAACCCGCAACCTGCCGGCATGTAGCGCAGTGCCTCAACCAACTGCGCTAACGTGTACCCCCCCATTTGTCAGTACCCACCTTATTCCAAGCACAACCCTTCAGAGTCTGGATCCCATCGTCACATGCGCCGGAAACGAGAAGCTAACGTGGCGATTAGGCACAAAAGGATGGCAGCATATTGACTGTAAATACTGTAATTTATAGTATTCAATGTGTTAATCATATACAGGTACAAGTAAGAGTGCAGAACACTCAGCGGTTGATATAAATAAGGGCGAGGGTGTTGCATATTTGTTGTTTTTTACAACTAAAAATGCAGTTTCAAATGATTTATTTAATTTTGGTTACAAGTATACAATATATTTAAAAATCAGACGAATTGGAAACTGTATTCATGGAGCAAGTTAACGGAACAGAATTCAATATAGAGAACACCAGTTAAAAATTACAGAATGTACAATAAATGCGGGAAGGGATTATGAAATACTCTTTCAAATATCGTGTTTTTGTAGGGCTTGGTTGGGTTTTTACGAATGGTAGACTGAAGTGCATGGTGAATACAGATATTGCTGTTACTACAAGGTAATAATAATAGTAATAATAATTATAATAATAATAATTAGACAGTGGACAATGTCCAAAGAAAGAAGACCACTACAGTAAGACACGTATCAACGTCAGAGCCCTCTAGAAGTGAATTAAGCAACGGCTATAGAGCCAACATATATCCAAACATTAGCCATCTAGTAACAATTATGTGGTGCGCAATGAAATATAAAGAAAGTTACTTCAGGGCAAATTTTTTTTGTATATCTCGACTTAAAAGTTGTGAAGGGCGAATTGCCCTGTGTTAAGCAGGTGCAGCCTTCTGTATAATGTGACTCAACTAATCAGATCCCGGTGTTAGCAGGCACAGCCTTCTGTATAATGTGACTTAACTAATCAGATTACGGTGTTAAGCAGGCACATCATTCTGTATAGTGTGACTCAACTAATCAGATTACGATGTTGAGCAGGCACAGCATT
Organism: Coptotermes formosanus; assembly: GCA_013340265.1. Classification (NCBI taxonomy): domain Eukaryota; kingdom Metazoa; phylum Arthropoda; class Insecta; order Blattodea; family Rhinotermitidae; genus Coptotermes; species Coptotermes formosanus. Next base: position 485,845 of record BLKM01000278.1, on the reverse strand, counting down.
TTGTATAATGTTACTCAACTAATAAAAAGCCGGTGTTGATTAGGCAGAGCCTTCTACTTAATGTGACCCAACTAATAACAAGCCGGTGTAGAACAGGCACAGCCTTCTGTATAGTACGACTCAACTAATAATAACCAGATGTTAAGCAGGCACGGCCTTCCATATAATGTGACTCAACTAATAATAACCCGGTGTTGAACAGGCACAGCTTTCTATGCAATGTGACTCAACTAATAATAACCATACGCTAAGCAGGCACGGCCTTCGATATAATCTGACTCAACTAATAATAACCCCGTGTTGAGCAGGCACAGCCTTCTATATAATGCGACTCAGCTAATAATAACCAGATGTTGAAGAGGCGCGGTGTTAAGGTGGCAGAACAGGCTTTTGTTTTAATATTATTTTTGAATTGAAATGTACATTTTTGTTAAGGGTTGGTGTTGCATAAGATTGCGACACTGACCAATCTAGCGAGCATCACATGATGCGAACCACACCCTGAGCGCGTGATTCGGGAACGCGGCGTGGCTTGGGACACTCGAAGTTATACCCGCGTACAGTCAGGACGTGTTGCGGCACAAGGCCAACAAACACAGAGCGTGGTGTCCTAACCACATTAACAGTGACATAACATTAAGTGTAGTCACAAGAACAGTTAACTAAGTGTAATAACACTCGGAGTTACACACTTGTCTCGTGCAGACGTGTGACTGTGTGTCGTCGACATAGCAGTGTCGTCATAGTGGTTGTACTAAACCACAAACAGTGTCATAAACCGTGTTTGCACTAAAACAAAAGGGCCATGAGGGCAAGTAGTGTTTTTGTGAACACCAATAACACTTGTATATAATTGTTGGAACAGTGAATTTAATTAAGTGTGTCAAAGACAAAACAGTAGAAGGTTGATTAGTATTGTGATCAGAGTAAATAAACCCAAAGCATTAACATTTAGTTACATTAAAATCAGAAGTTAAATTTACAAACTAGCGGCATTTCTTAGTCATTCATGCGTGTAGGAGCAACAAGTGTTTCTGTGTGAATGATGGCATGTTGTTCAAGACCTCTTAGTTAATCCAAGCAGGTTGGGCGCCAACACACGGCCTTGTATACAATGCGACTCAACTAATAATAACCACATATTAAGCAGGCATGGCCTTCTGTAGTATGTGACTCAACTAATAATAACTCGGTGTTGAACAGGCACAGCCTTCTATATAATACGACTCAACTAATAAATATTTCATTTAATTTTATTTAAGTTTTTAAGTTTCTTAATTTTAATTCCCTTTACTCAGTGACTTTGCAGAATGCACTATCGGAAAATTATGTAACTATTTCTAGTATTTGTGTTCATTAAAGTGTGACACTTGAATCGTTCCCACACTTCACGAGCCAAGTTACCGGATTTCAAATCTTAGATGAGAGCGTAACCATTATAAATATTTTCTGCTAATCAACCTCGAACAGAACAGCAGCCAGCTGGAAGGAAGTCCTTTGCGACAACACTAACAAGACACAGACATCATGCCCCGGCGGGGTTCGAAGCCACAATCCCAGCAAGCGGGCGTCTGTACAGTGGGCCCCGATCAGTTCCATGCGGACGGTCCGAGCGGCCGAGAGAACTGAACAGTCGCTTTTCGCAATTCTGCAAGTGCGCATAAAAAGGAAACAGCAGCAGGGAGGACAAAACAATAGATGGAAAAGTGGTGCAGGAATGGCAGACAGCTGAGTAGAATTTCAGAAATGAAGAACTGAAGTGAGACTCAGACAGGAGACGGCTGAGTTTAAGATTCGTCCCAAAAGTACGAATATAGAGAATGTGCTGATTCTAAGCGGGACAGGTAAAAGTCTGGCTGGCTACTTCAGAGAAAGCAGACAGCCACCGTGCCAAGGAAAGGTTAATACACTCACTGTACCTTCAAGGAACGGAAACTTTCCTCTTGTCATTCCTTCATTGCAAACGGAATGCCATGTGGAATGCGTGTGTTTGTTGCTAATCTCTACATGTAACTTTGCTGTGTACAGATAGTGGTGCACTCTATCTTGTCATTTGAATTTTTATTATTGTTACATTTAATAACACAGTTACGTGATGCTTGGACAGGCGTTTCCCCTACAGCCAGCAATATTGCTCCTGAGTTGCACGTAGTATTGCAACGGAGAATTCTCTTTCAATAATCAGAGGAATTAATTTATAATGTCATGTAAGCACATCAACTGCTCCTTAATCCGCTGGCACAACAGCCCCCAGTGGTCCAGGGCCTCCTCTTTATCGAGGCTTCACGATCACACCCAGACACACCACATTCGGTAGGAATCCTCTGGACCAGTGATCAGCCCAACGCAGAGATCTCAACCTGACAACAAAACGCTCAAAACCTACAGACTTCCATGCCCTCAGCTGGTTTCAAACCCGCAGTCCCAGCAAGCGAGCCGTCGCATACCCACGCCTTAGACCGCGCGGCCGCTGGGATAGTCGCCTACGTCGAACTAGTGCTGTATGTTATTCGTAGATAACATCACACGCGCTATCCCTATACTTCCACTGCATATCAAACCCTTTACCGGTCTTGTGAGAAGTTATGTAAACCAGCGAGGAAAACCCGCTCCAGAAAAGTAAGTATACCAACATCGATCGATATATAGAATTACATGCAAAGTATTGCCCTTGCGATAAACCAATCGGACTGTAAATGCTGCTCTTACAGATAAATCGTACTTCCCGCCAAACAACGTAGATACCAGCGGACACGTGCAACACACCACAACACAACAGGCTGAAAAAACGCCACCATTTTATGAAGACTAAAAGCACAAGTGTTTATCCTCGAGAACACAGTTAGTAGACTAAATCGCCGACAGAATTCGCTGCTAAATGTCACGTGCCTTTATTCTATTTTGTTTATTAAAACGCTTTATTGACATGCATGTTGTAACACCAAAGTTTGAGATTGATCCCGGCAGCCGCGCGGTCTAAGGCGTAGGTCTGCTGCTGTTTGGTTGCTGGTATCGCTGGTTCGAAACCCGCTGGGGCATAGATGTTTGTCTGTCTGATTTTTGCGAGTTCTGCAGGTAGCGATCTTTGCGACGAGATGATCACTCGTTCAGGGGAGTCCTATCGCTTGTGTGTGCGTGTGTGTCTAATTTTGTGTGTGTGTGTGTGTGTGTGTGTGTGTGTGTGTGTGTGTGTGTGTGTATTTACACCGGTCTACAGTATTATGGAAAACTTAAGAGCTCTTCTCGAAGAATAATGCACTAAGGAGGAAACGTTCGAAAAATCTTTAACGAATTTAAATTAAAGTGAGGACATAACTCCCTGTTATATCGTTCTCACAGAAACAGGGTTCTTCCTAAACGTCCAGCCTTCGTAGTTCTCAGGTATCATAAGTAGCTACAATTTGTATCAGTTTAAGGTGGCACATCCCCGTTGTGTTCCTGAATACAAATTAATATTGCAAACAGTCAACACAGCACTATATTCAGTAAGAATTAAAGCTACATGTTTCGGCTGAAAATGACTGTCCACCATCTGGGCTAATTAAAAGAATGCGATATTTCCACACGTTAATATTAGAAGTAATTGACAAGGAATTTTTCAGTAACCGCCACTGTTTGACAGCGTTTTGATTTCGGTACAGCTTTTTGCTTTTTCTATCTCTCTATACTTCATAAAATATTTCCTAAAAACAGAAATTATCCACGGACACCATATTTTTTTCTTTCATTCCCAATTTTTCCTTGTTCACTATTTTTCCTTCATCTTTAAAAGATACGATTTCCAGTTTACGCAAGCTGCCTTTTAATCCCTTTTGTGTACGACATATGTATACCGCTCGCATGTCCGTCTCTTACCCCGCAGTTGGGGATGATGGCGCCACCAAATTTCCTGGGATATTTACAGGCCCTTCAGATAGTACCTGCTAGCCCTGCACGTCCGTGTGCAAAAGATAAATACATAAGGGCTGTTTGCCACCCTTTATTGTGCTCCGCAGCTTCTTACGTCTTTCTAACTACACTTCACTCAAAATTTTATATCTTTATTAAATTCATAATAATCTCGCTCCGTTTTTCTGTTATGTAGGTTTCCAAACACTTCGAAGTGCCTTCTTGTCATTGTGTTAATCCAGCTATATTTCCTAATCCCTCAACTTAGGTGATCACAATTTACATCCCTGTGTCAGTGCAACACATTATACTGCAGCTGTATTGTTCTTCGTGCACGCACTGAATCATACCTCTCCCTGTTCTGTGAATTTCTCATTCAGTACTTCGACAGAATCAGATCGCAGGACCCCTGCGTCTTCTAACGAATTCTTGGGCCCAGAGTGTATGACCGTGCGTGTAATATTTTGTTCATTTATCACGAATTATGTTCCCATTAATCTCCAGTTTTTAACAAAATACTGCTTTCGCTCCGTCACATTCTCTTCATATATTTATATTCTTCACCTGCTTCACACGCTCGGGTTTTTCTCTTGAAGCATTCCTCTCTTTATTTATAAAATATTTTCTTATGCAATTCTACGATTCCAGTAGTTCCTTCAACTGTTCCTCTCAGTTCTCTTACTGTATTATATAAAGCCAATTTTATCACTATCTTCTTACGCCTACATTCAGTATAACAGCAGTAACTGAAGATATTACATTGAAATTGTGTTCCTGATTTTTCCTAGTGGAGTTAATGACACTGGTTTTGGGGTGTGTAATTTCACGAATTTCGCAACACCCAAACCTCTCTTGAAATGGGTATCAGATTGCTGCAGAATGTAATGTTTTGTAGAAATTTGGCACGAAAAATGTTTATATTGTAGGAGCAAACCTGTTGAAGTAACAGAAAGTGCGTCGAAAGGCGTCAAGTGTTTTTGTGCGGAAGAGTGACGATTGGTAGAGCAGTTGCGAAACTAGCTGACGTGCCTATCGGAGAGCCCCAAAGCGCAAAGTGTGTGCAGTAGAATGAAATGTGAAGGAAGCTGAATGCACTGTTAGTGTAGGAATAAGTGGCTTCAACTGGGGGCTGAGAGATAAGCAAGTAGAGGAGAAACAAAGCCTAAGTAAGTTACCGCAGTGTTTGTTGTTTATCTCCGTCATATGAAACTACGTTGACTAAAGAATAAATTTATATTTCAAGTAAAGTGACTCACAATCACATGAAAATTCACACATTTTCGAAAATTTGTTTAAAACAGATAACAGCCATCAACTGCTAAAGGAACACTCTTGCTTTTTTAATGAAGATTTACAAAGTTTCGAAAGGCGACTGTTAAGTCCGTCGTGTCTCTATGTCTGCCGTTCTGCCTGCCTGCCTGCCTGCCTGCCTGCCTCTCTTGTCTTCGCTTCCGTTCTCTTGGAATATCTTGGCTACCAAAAGACGGATTTTCGTGGAATTTTGTATTGGGTTCTTCATTAAAATATGTCGAGAAAATTCTAATTTGGTTAATGTCGGAAAAGATACCGTGTACTTTACATGAAGACAGAAGCACCTTTATGCTAAAATCTATCTGAATTCTTCCTATAATTAACAGAGACCCAGATAAATTTGTAGAGACGTTTAAAATACACATTTCGTGTCAAAAAGCCTTTCCGAAAATGGCGCCCTTTAGGAGATGATTACAAAAAATCAGGCAGAGCCACACAGGTCATAGATGATCGAAAGCAACATGACGCATGCCGGGTAATTAAGACAGAAATCGCTTACTGCTTTCCTTGGGATGAAATACTTAGATTAAAATGCATTGTTCTTGATATAATTCAGGCTAAAGTACAGTGAAACTTTTTTTTCATGTGGAACGTTTCGACCCGTCTTCGCGTCATGGCTTTCCCCCTTCTCGGGGCTTCACGATCACACCCAGTTAGACACACCACACTGGCTCAGTACGACTGATTTGGACGAGTGATCAGCCCGACGCAAAATTCTGTACCTGACAACACGCAGCAATCGCAACCGACAGACGTCCATGCCGCGGCGGGATTCGAACCCGCAATCCAAGAAAGAGAGCGCCCGAAAACCCGCGCCTCTGACCGCGCGCCGACTGGGATCGGCTTTTAAATAATGCGTGGATATAAATATATAGCTAACTAATAAGTGGACTGGATTTTGAGTGCCTGTGGCCGCGTGTAATTGCGGACATACGTCAAGTTTTGTGACCAGATTGGATCATCTCCTAAGCCTGCTGCATACGCAGAAAGTTTTCTTAAATTCGTCCCGCCATTCTGTTCGGACTTTATGTGGTGTGATAGTCGAAATTAATACACTGATTGGTTATAAAGAATACTCTTATCTGGTGCGGTGTAAGACACTATGAAATACTGTATAAGTCGTGTGTATGAGATCTCGTTGCCCTGTGGCCATTTATTTCGGGATTCGCGACCCGAACTATCTCCTGCATCACAATATCCACCTTGCCCAACAGCAACCTGCGAACTGCCGCCCTGCTGAGCGCCACAACACTGCGCGGCCGCATTACTCAGCACTCAGCACTGCAGTCGCCTGCCGACCTCTATGGTGCACTGCTGCGGTCTTTGTACAGAAATATTGCTACACTCTACAAGGGTTTATGGCAAGTGTTTTCTGTTGTCTGTACTATCCGCATGATGTCGTGCAACTTAGCACAACATTCCAAGTAATACAGCTCGAGGAACACAGAACTGAGTCAGTCTACGATCCCCTGATTTCAGCCCCCACAGTTGAACTTCAGCATCATCCATCAAGACAATATAACTGAAAACAAGAGAAGACCAGAAAAATAAGATGAATTATTTTATCGTCTTTTAAGTTAACCTGCATGGTTCTTTAAATATTTTAATAATATACTCCGGGAAATACAGTAGAATATATCAGTTAAAAACGCTTAAAATTAACATATACTTTACCTTTGCATATTTTATGGTATTATATTTTATATTCGTTAGGTCTTACTAAAAGTTTTTTACACTCAATACATGAGCTTTTATATTTCATTCTCATGATGATGGTTCAGTCGAAACTAAACATGTCGTAATGCACTAAAGTATATACACTGTGATGCTGGAATGTGCTAATACAGAATACATAGTGGTATTGTGTCTGTCTTTTTTTGTTGTATAATTTTGTTTGAAATTTGACACATCGGGATGACTTAAATCAGACTTGTACATTGTTTATTCCGTGCATTGCGACAAGTAGGAGACTTATGTACCGTCAACAAATGCACTACGTTATGATTTATGTTTACTATATTTAACATAGATCCTACATAGCTAAAATATGTACAAGGTATGTAAAAGATAGTAGGCATAGATAATAGAATGCGTCATCTCTTAGTACTACGTAAGTCTCTTAAGAGGACTTGCAGTTTTTTGATTCACCCTCGCCTAATAAGCCAATCACACTACAAATTAGAAAGTGCCAAACTGCAGCAACTCTTGACGCAAAATGCTTGATTATTATGCAGTATGTCAGTAAGGTGTCACAACTCTGTAGCACAGTTCTGCAGGTGTCGGTGTGCAACAGCACACATACGGCACATTCAAAATGACTGTGCGAGATTTAGGACTTCCGTCGGGGTGTAGTGGATGGCTTCGCTCTTCTAGGATGTTACGCAGTGTTATGAAGTTCTTGAGTGCGTAATTTTCTCCCTTCTCATAGTACTTCTGCTCGTTCGGTTCACATGTTCTGCTTACTGATCTGTCCACATAAAATGAAATATAAAATCTCTATACATACGAAACCTTCAACGGTGTAAAATCACTACTATGCATATCTACACTACTCAGCGGCACACTGTACAGCTGTATGTGGAAGCGTCTGGGCTCCACCCCGTCAGCTGCAGGACATCCGATGAGTTTCTGTACACCAACTGTAGCGCAACACCGAAGGGGATGCTGCACCCGATCACTCTCTTCCCAGTATCAGTTTCCCTCTCTCTCAGGAAACATTTACGGGGAAGGAACGAAACAACACCGGACGAGTTCGTGTCAGTGAAAACCACCAGTGAATATGCACTATTTGTTGCGTGTGACGATACATCACACTACCTGCAGTATTTAACACTAGTAGCTAACACAAGTCACTTAGAAAAAAGGTTTGTCAGGTTCGTTAATTTACGTGTTGTTCCTTGACAAACGAAAGGCCAGCTGCCTTGCATTCCGGAACAACATTCAACACCTTCCTCAAAACCACACCACTTTCAGAATCGAAAGAGGTTGTCCGCCTATGGCGCCGGCGTCGAATGTTTTCCCGGACGAAGGCTAATACAAATTTCTACTGTTGCCCCGAATCTATTATTCTCAAAATCGTTTCTATCAAGTACCCAAACTAAAATTGCCATAAGGGTTTCCTGAGCGCAGACCTCCGCTAATCCTCCCTGCCTTCTATGATTGAGGAACTCCGCCAGACAAACAGGCACTTACCGACAGCTCTGCCCGATGTTCCCACGCAAAAGCGAAGAAAATTTCCGCCTACTAGAATTTAAATAAAATCAATGAATTTGGGAGGCGCGAGCTGTACAGCAGCCATAATCACACGTCTCGTATGCATAACCAGATAAACATGCCAAAATATAGTTAGCCTGCTATTTCAGGGCACCTGTTCTTGGGATCGAACCAAGTACGGGCTGTCTCAATGTTCGTCCCGTTTCTGCCACGATTTACTTTCGAAACTTAACACATGAAGCGTCGACTTTATTACAAACCTACAGAAATATCAAAAGTAATTTTACAAAACCTAATAACTATACACAGTAATTATAATAATACTAATATTTTAGTAATACTAATTACAAAATAACGAAGGCCTCCTTAGAAGCACGCCATGCTTCACGTAAGTGTAGTACATAAAATGTCCAGTAGGGGAGACACTAAAGGGACAAGTGAACGTCGGAACACACACGGGGGTTGCAGTACCTTGCTTGTTTACTTTAGCTCAGTCACCTGCCGGGTGTTTCTGTGCGCTGTTGAGTGCAGTGGAGGCCAACAGTGTAAGTGGCCGTCAAATGAGACAGCGTTACTGCAAGGCGTTTGGTGATTGGGTTGCGTTTGAAGGAGGGTTTCAAATGTTAAATTATTGGTTATTTTTGTATTACAGCTACGCGTAATTACTTACAAAATTTCTTTTAATATTTTAGCGAAAGTAACAAATGTGATTGCGTTTCTGGTACCGACTAGAGACTACATAACTATTCAGGCGTGTAGAGAGGATGTTTTAGTTTAACGAACTGAAGAGTTCATTTCGAGTATTTAATTTCCAAGTTAATATGAAGTTTTATTTGAAACCTCATTATTTTTCTTCAATTACGTGGTGTGTAAAATGACTTCCAAACATGAGAAGAAATTAAACTCAACACGTAACCAATTCGTGAATCATATTGTAAATATAACAGCTCACGAATATCTGTTCGTTGTCACGTATTAAGTTGAAAATTTCTTAAGACACTTACATAGTGATTTACAAATTCTTTCCGGATAACAAAAAGTCTACAGTATTAAATACAATCATGTTCTTTAGACAGTTCACTCCCTTGTTTTTTCGTACAATCTGACGAAAATTGTTCTAATCAAAACAACTCTCTTTTATTACAAAAACGTGTTTGCTGTTAAAAATTGCTACAAGTTTTGCTCGTGATGATGACCCTTAAGGGCCGATACATGCAGCAATTTATAAATGCAAGTATTGTTTTTATAATAGACGATAGCTGTATTGACTAAAATTGCCTCTACTATGTCATATCAGGCCCATCTAACTTAAGAATGAAATTGTTTTCCTGGGACTGTAACAGCTCGTGCGAAACGCGTAACATCACGTTTCTAATTCACATTTTAATAACATAAAATAATACGTGAAACCAGCTGTCACGTTATCGGACTGAATGCAGTCAGAGGCAGGAAAGGCCCCATTCCGTGAAATTCGTCCACAATGCACGAGGGCCACGCGATGTATACAGGAACAGGTTCAGAACAGGTTTCTTAACATAAACACTGCGGCCTTGAAAATGTTTAACGGACGGGACACGTGGACTGGCGGAAAAGCTGTTTGTGTTCACAAAGTATGAACTGGAATGGGATATGAACGGGAAGCACGAATATGTGACTTTTTGTAACATGAAGGTGTGTTGAGTATTAACAGTGCTGCGTGGAAGGATAAGCTGTTTGAATTACGTCAAGTGCAGCGGTAATATCAGACATTGACTGTTCACCCCAGACTATTAAACTGTTTAAGTCTTGTAATTTCAGACACGTGTGACACATTTCAATGCATAAAAGTGATGCTGTACACAGTCTGTGTTGTTACAGCCACTAAACTGAAATTATTACACCGCGCTGTGTGAATGTCCGAAACCAAATATACCCGTAATGTGGCTTTGCGTGTCTGACGTCTGCTTTAAATCAGCCTGTTACAGTGAAGCGTGCCGGACCCCGCTAGCTGTCCTACTGTCGTGATATTGCGCTGGCGGGAGGCCTTCAGCACAGTCAGTGTAGCTTTGGGTACAACTTCACAGAATTGGTGAAAAATTCGCATAATATTTCGCAAAAATGATTATTATTGAGAGTAATATAATGACCCGTACATTTCACAAATTGTCACGTGATCAGCATAAATAAAACAAGTTGGTTACGTTGCGTGAGTCGACAAACCGCTACACAAAATGTTATTTCAGGCAGCGTCAGGGAATATTTCTTTGGATTCCTAAACATGGATTATTGGATGATGTTAAAGTGTACCCTTTGTAAGGAAATTAAGTATTTTTACTGAGCTTACTTGATTCAGAAGGGTAAAGTCAGTCAAAGGTTTTCTTAAACACCAAAATATTTTTCTTTTTGTTGGTACAATCTGTTTCCTTAGACAAGCTGAAATACTACAATTCAAAACAAATATTTCCAGGTACGTAACCACTGAAACGAACATTTATTTCTGTTCTAACAAAACATTTCACAGCTTGCAGCTCTAAATTTGCGATAATGAAGCCCCTATAAATTCGGCCACTCGCTGTCAGCCGCAATGCAAATTTATACCCACTTCCTGTATTAATGTGTGAAAGGATGACATTGCATTAGGTCACAAACACCGAAACTGACAAATCAGAATATCTGTTAGGATGGAATTTGTTGTAACGTCAGTAAAAGCAGCTTATAAACAGCACGACACACGCACAATTAATAATAGTTTTGTGTTCATCTTTCAAACTGCAGTAACTGTTTGGGCACCATAAACAGAAGCACATAACAGTTTTCTGTAACCATGTCCATTACTTCCTAGCGTGAGCTTCCTTACTGATGCTTCCTTTGACATCTATAAAGTTTAAACTGAAGCCCAACAAACTTTGTGTAAATGCAGTTGGCACTTCTATTGAACTGTGCAGTTCGTGTAGCGGACGACCACACGCACAGAGTGCTTACTAACATCTTCAGAATCTGTCTAATGTGTATTTGTGGAGAGATTGATTGCTTGGTTGTTTGTATGATTGGTATCCTGACTGATGGAAGGATGAATGGTTGGATGGACAGGTGACTAACTGTATTATTCATATGGTGGTGCAAGTGAAATGTATCTTCCATTACACATAACGCATGGCCGGCCTACCCTTCCCCCTTTCGCATGAACTGCACATAACAAACAGCTGCCACAGTAACAGTTGCCACAGTTCAAGTTTCTTGTCACCTTGAAAAGGCCCCGCAGACAGGAAATTAAGTACGTCTGCAAACAACGTTTCTCTAAATTTCAACCTAGCCCATTTTTATAACACATTTTTACCTAGGTTTAAACAACATTAATTTAAGAAATGTAGTGTAGAAAATACAATTTGATAACTAGAAAGGGTACAGTTCTTCTGGATAAGCTGGTCATTGCTCACGTGTTCAAGAAAATATTTGTCTCAGTGACTCCAAAGACCATCAGCACGGAATGTTCAGGTCTTCTGTTTTGTCACTCCATATCAACTGGTAAATCTACCGACGTATCGAACGACTTAGTGAGTTTTTCAGGGTCAAGATTCATAGAAAAGCAAACCTTACAGAACTGCCGGACCCTGAAATTAAAAGCGCTACATTTTTATCGAAACACCTGTAAACCTTTACCATTAGACACGGAGTAATATCGCACGACACCTGAATGTTCATGAATTCGACATTTCAGGACTTCAAATCTTGTGTCTATTGCCGCGTCCACAGGAACTCGCAAAAAGGATGCTTTTGCGAAAGAAAGTCAGTATTGTAAGGAAACTCGGCTGTTTGCCGTGACCAATGTTTTACTTTACGGAAGTGCTGTGCGTGTAAGGCATGCAAGATTCACCACTATTTATTTGATGTGACTGTACACATTCGAGACCCCAGCCACCTGGTGCATGAAAAATAAAAGGATTAGCTCGAAGTGTGGGCGAAGTTATGAGAATGTCGCGTTTTATAAACAGCTCTTTCCACGTATGTGGCCACGTGTCCAAAAAAGCTATAGCTAACTCCGCATCATACGTACGTAAAAATTGATTCGAGACACTTTGATATATATACAGACGTAAACTAAAACACAGTCTCAGAGTCTTTATGCAGAGCGCATCTTTCTTGTGCACGTTTATCAAACGGACTGAGCGACTTCACTTTGCCCCAAGGACTTACTGCAATGCACCGCTGCTGGCCGACCAGTATTACTGACGTTACACATGCACGCACTCTAAATGAACTTAACACTCTCAAAATATGCAGTATATTTCATTAGGTTACATGAAGTCAGCCCGACAAAGCAGCGAGATAAAACTTAAGTAATTCAAAATTAATTAGTGGATCATATTTGAATCGCGTGCTTATTTAATTTCAGGTCAGTAAAGACTTAGAAAATTCTCGTACACGCTGATGCTCCAAATCTGAGTACTAAACGTGTAAAATTTCTTATTTCATTTTAAGCAAATTTTTTGTGAACCTTCTATTGTTTCCATATTAAGTTTAAAAAATACCGAATAACATTTACAAGTTCGGAGTGAGAAGTTTAATTCGATAAAATTATATGTGGAAATGTCGCGTGTGACGTGAGTGCAGTGGTGAAAAACGTAGCTAGTGTCAAAGAAGTGGCGTTCAAAATAAAATTTATTCTGCATCTTGAAGTTAAGCAATGCGTGAAGAAGTGTGTGTGTTTCCAGCGCAAAATGCCGAAGCAGTGGAAGTGTGTTGTTACGTGTAAATTCAGTGCAGCAGTTGGAAGGTTATGTGCGAAATGGAGTAGCTCTCCAAATGGACTGTAGAGTGCAGTGATGATTGGTGCTAATTGTGAAATTGCAAGCTGCAGTCCCTCTTCAATAATAACCCCTAATTAAGTTTAAAAATAACGGCACTGATATTATTATTATTATTATCGTCATCATCGTCATAAAAAACAGCAACAAAATCGAGTTCTTCTCCTTCAGCAACATCCCAACATAAACTTCAACCACCACTTCACGCTTCATCAACTTACTCCGCTTCGCAGTATCGACAGCAGCAGCAGTAACTCCGCGACATCGCAGCCACAGTAAGTGCTGATTTCTTTGTCCCCCGCTGCTTCTCGCTCAATAAGGGTCACTGGCTGAATCATTAGAATTCAACAGCCACTCCGTATCAGGCGGGGTTTGGTGTGTTTTCGAGTCGTAGGGTTTTTATTGTGTAAGCATCAAGTTGGCAGCCTGGATTTCAGAGACGTCACTACATAATTAAGGAAGTGTTTTGTTGTTTTTTTGTTTGGTGTATGTGACCCCCGCCCCCCGAATCTGCTGTTAAGTCGCGATGTTAGGTTTTCTTGATGGTAGACAAGCAGGCAGTTGTTTTAGATATAGTACCGTGCCAGTGTGCAGGGCCACATTGGTAGCTTATTGCGCCGGCAAGCTGCATGCAACATGACACCCATATGTTTCAGCCAGTGACGGACGGAAGCAGCATTTGGAGATGTCGCAGACAGACACAACAAACTGACCGTGGCACGCAGTTAGATTTTCGCATTAAAAGCGCTCATGTGTTAACGTTGTGTGAGGTACTCGGAGAAAAAGTAGAAATTATGACTAAATGTATCTCACAGAAAACTAAATTTTTATGAGGATCATTTTTCTCTGGTCTAAAAATCTAATTTTTTTCCATCGCGAATTTAAGTAAAAAGCCTCTTCAATTTTGAGGTTTTGCTCATGCGTAAGTTGTGGTGTCTTCTGAATCGAATTGGCTTGCACAAGCCAAGGTGTGGAGTTCACACGTGTTACACTCGTCATTTGTTTTCCAAGTGATCAAGTGTCGTAAGACTCTTCACTTACCTACTTCCTCATAATTTAAGGTAGATGGGTCAACAAAACACTCTGATAAAAGTAACTGCAATTAAGATTTCTTCATTATGTGATGAATTTTTAAATTTAATTTAAAAACCCATCACTAAGTCAAATTTGCCAATATTAAAATTTGTGTTGTGGTATTTATAAAATGAATGTTGACGCATCTACACCACAAATGGCGTGTGCACTCAATTCTTCCCTTAGCTCCTAGAGCGAAGCAGCCCGCTCTCCACATCCATACACACGACACACGACACAGTGAACACAGCACCTAATAGGCTGTCATAGCAATACACGGTACACTGGGCCGTGGAACTCGCCCATTTTAATTGGCAGCCTCAGGCGGCGAGCGGAGTGGCTCGTACGTGTTGCTGTGGCTTCTGTTCTCGTTCAGGTTAGGTTTACGTGGCGCGTGGGGGGAAACAGTGCGTCATATGAACGAGTCAGAAACTGCTGTCATGTTATGGGACGCTACGTGAGCCAAAAATACCAACTGTGCATTGGTTGCTGTGTAAAGCCATGCGCTTAAAATTCCGTAGGATGTTCAGGTTGAGCTACAGATTATATCTGTTTAAGACTACTAAAATTTTTCAAAACTATACCAAAATCCTCAACCATTTTGTTTGAATATTTTCGTATTCTTGTCTGCGTTCAGTGAGATGGCAGCAGGCTTCATTTTAATTCATAATATTTTGGCTCCGACAAGCCGCAGCTCTTCCACGTTTTTTCGTTCCGTCTGTTCAAAATTTTATAGGTATACGCGATTAGGAGGGGGCGGGGGCGGAGGGGGAGGGGTGCTAGAATGTTTGTTAGCATATAAAGGATCAGCTGCACCTTGCATTAGAAAAAAGAGGATATATATTATTAAATGGGGACATATTTGTCTCGGGATTCAAAATGTTATATTTGGCAGATTGTCCCCTGAACTTCTGAACGAATGTGGTATTCTAACGTACTGGTCTAATAGTTTCAGACTGACGTCCGTTTATTGCAGCCAAGTTATTCTGCCTTCTCGCTGTGTTTGTTTCTATAAGAGTATTTATGATTTTTTTTTTATAAATTCAAGGAGGGAATGTTGAAAGGAAAATTATAATATTTCCAAAAAAGGGCCGACATATGTCGCTACGAAACAGCAGAAAGTTAAGAAACGCAGTTTAAATTTTTGACTAAATACGTGAGCTAAATTTTGAGACTAAAATGTGCCTTCGCCAGCAAAGTAGAATTACGAAAACCGAAGTTTGACTGTACCATTACCTGTTGCTCTAACCTGTCTGTTAATGAAATTACATCTACAAGTTGAAGCATGTTTACGAACCTGCTGTAAGGACTCCATAAACACTCATTGCGTATGTCAGCTGGTCTGAAGAATTCGAGGTTTGTTTCTGTTCAGTAGTATAGTAGCGATTAATGTACTCAAATTTGAGAAGGTTAGTTAGAAAAGGGAAAAAGTTTATTTGGAAAAGCGGAAAATTTGCTGGTTAGTTGTGGCATAAGTTTGTTTCTACTGAACTTAAGTGCCGTCTTCCCGTTGTGCTTTATTACATCAAGTTAGTTGTTTGTACCTAAAATACAACTCGCAGAATAGCACATATTGCAGTTTATACACCGCGGCACATTTGTGTGTGATGCAGTCCAGTTCCCGTGTCTTGAAACTGGCGGGGGAGGAAGTGGGAAAGACGAAAGGAGAGGGAGGGGTACGGTATGCAGACAGCAGCCGCTCTATGGCAGCAGATATCGGTGTACAGTGTCAGTCCCAAATACGTACATCGGCCGTTACAACATTGGCAACCGGCAGAGTGACTGTAATGTAAGTGATACGTGTTTTCGAACTGCTGGTACTTGCTTAGTCATATACACTGGCCAGGCGAATACCTACCCCACACTTCCCACATTCCTTAAATACCTTCCAAGTGTCAAGATACGAGAACTGGACTGCACTCGACGTGTCACAACTGGTGCAACACACACAAAAACACGCCTGTATTGTATCCTGGGATCATTACGTAAATACGCTAGCAGATTTCTAGGGCACGGCTGCAAGGTCAACAGCACGTAGCAGTGGCACAGGGGGTTTAGAAAGGAAAGGCGATACGTATAAATACTAGATAGGGGATTGAGTCGTATTTTATAGACTTATAATCTTTATCCTACAGTCTAATTTGTACTTACACGCCATCCACACCACTCTTATCCCCCCCCCCCCCACACACACACATCTAAGCAGAGTATTCTTTTTCGATCTACAGCGTTTAGAAAAATACACTTCATGAAAACATTCTCATTTTAACTAATTTTAAATATTTTATTATTTCCTTACTTAAAATAATTATTTAGGTCTATTGCGTACATTACATGAGAAAGAGAGGCCTCTACCTAACAGTGCCTTTTATGCAATTGTAACTCAAATGCATGAATTTGGCCAGAGGACAGGCCGAAATATGTTGTAGTGTATAAATTAGAATAAAAGTTAGACTCGCAGTTGTGTTACTCGGAACATGTATTTAACTTGGTTTCTACTAGTTGGTTCATTGTACTGTTTGTCATGTTGTCATAGGGGAAAACTTTAACTCTCTTGATATTTACCGGGAATATTTCATGAGTCCTGTCCTACACATGCGTCCTTCTATGGCGACACAGGGTCCATAATACGCAACAATGTATGTTTGTTAATTACATGTTCGGTTTCATATAATTTTCTTCCTCTCAGATAAGAGAACCGCTATTTATGAGGGGGTTTATAATATGAAACAACGACGAAGGATCTGCCTTCAGCATAATTTAGTATAATAATTTACCGTGCCTTATAAGAAGACTTTGAATTTGAAGAAGGTAATGTATTTGGAGCCAGAGTAGAGAATTTTGCAGAGTACTGATAATGTAATGTATTTGGTTTCGGAGTAGCTCAGTCCGTACAGCGACTGTGCTACAGTACAATGTTTCGGAGTTCGAATTCCGGTGGGGGAAGAAGATTGATCTCTTATCCAAAACGCCCAGCATGGGTCTGTGTACTGGGGATATTTTCAAGTGATAAATCGGCGGGGCACAAAGCTACGTCTGGCGTTGAGGTAAAGAATGAGTGGAGATACACCACTCTTCCCCGTATCTGGTCTATGGCATGGATACGGAGAAACTTAACTTCTTCCGAGCACATACTTCTTAATTCTTGTATGTGTATATATATATGTATACACATAGAACTTTTGCAGGTGTGATGGAACTGTTCGTTATTCGTGCCGAAATTTTGAATTTAGATAACATGGCGACTAGGGAATACGCAAGAAATGCTTGTAATTGCCTACGGTTTTTCAGGTCAGTATCTTGTTATAGCAGTGTTTCTACAGGCAGCCAGCATTCCATATTCATGTCTTATTCACTGCCGTAAAGACCACGCCATTTGTAGAATCGGCTTACAAGCGGATCTGCATTAACTCCAGCTAACGTTGGTAAAATGATGCATTTGAAATAATGACCTCTTGTGTTTAGCATGTCCTGATAGTATACTTTTTGAATTTCACTAAAAATTGCATTTTTTGCAGCTTTGTACTTGATTGAAATGTCGCAAAACGCTGCGATAAGCACCGCCATAATTAATCATAATTACGGAAAGCTGAATTACTTTTCCCCGTCATTCCTCGATCACAGTCCTTACTTCAAAATTACTGACGTTTGTGTTCTTCTTATATCTATATAAAAATTCAGTAAGATGCAAAGGTATGTGACTCTTGGAGTTCCATGGGTCGCTGCCAGATGGCAGGAAAACTATGAGAACACTGGAGTTCCACAGACCGCCACTCGATGTCAGGAGACATAAATACAGGGAACTATGTTTTCTGTGCGGTACGATCTGAGCCTGTAATGTGATTAAGCTTTATTTACGTGTCTCATATGGATCTCGGAATAAACCGCGATTGTTTCCCATACAGCATTAACTGATTGAGTTTTAGAATCCTGTGGGGTGTGTTTACTGCGCGGTACGGACTGAAACTACGATATAATTCAACTTTACTTACATGTTTTGCATGGGCCTCGGAACAAAAAACGATCATTTTCCTATGCGGCATTAACTGATTGATTTTTAAAACCGAGACGGAGTGTGTTTACTGCGCGGTACGAACTGAGCCTGTTATATCTAATTCAGCGTAATCTCAGTCTTTAAATGATTAATCACAAAGATATAAAATGGCAAAAAAATATTCGTAAACAATGTTTTCTTTGATGTAACTTATGATTTAAGGTTGTGCCATGGCCCATTCCACCGGTTCTCCGTTACTGGGAAAAGGTCAGTAAAAATAATATAATAATAATAACGATAATAGTAATAATGACAAGGTTGCACAAGAAGCCTTAACGTTTCGGTACGTCTGTAGCGTCTGCTGCGGGGTTCTTCACAAAAAACCTAAATCGTGGTATGGGATTTTATGGTGTGGTTTTTCCTTCAAATGCTTCAAATTTTTGCCTCTGCAAGCAGTACGCCCATCGCATATACACTGTAGCATTGTCAGTCTCTGTCATACTCCCACATTGGAGTTTCATGGACCACCACTAAATGGCAGGGAAAGACAAGACATAGACTTTAGTTTGACGGACGCGCGGGTGGTATGTAACAGACACGACTAAATGGGGCTGTAACATTAACTACGTAAATGTTCGCCTGGCACTAATACGACAGACAGACAGACAGACAGACAGACAGACAGACACACACACACACACACACACACACACACACACATACACGCACAATGTTCGGGATTTCACGATAACTGCGGGCACCAATGCGAAATTGTAATAAATAAGTATATACATTCTTCAGGTTTCCACGGTAAGCACGTAAATGTGTGTGCCTTGCCTGCCCACTTGCAAGGTTTCCGCAGGTACTAAGGAAATCGGTGTGCCTTGCCTGCCCGGATCGCGGGGTTTCCACAGTAACAGCGACATGAATTGTGTCTTTCCTACCACGGGTCGCGAGGTTTCAAATGTAAATAAGTAAATGGGTGTGTCTTTCGTGCTTGGGTCGTGTGGTTTCCACAGTAACTGCGTACATGAAGCGTGCCTTGCCCCAACGGGTTCTGGGGATTCCACGGTAATTACGTAAATGTGTGTTCCTAGCCTGCCTGGATCCCCGGGCACCAGCAGACTAGTACAAACATATTTAAACAAACTACGTGTCTGTAGAATGTTTACGTCCAGTGTAATACTGTTGTATTTAGACAAAGCAATAAAAAATATTTAAATATTTTGTACAAAAAATGTGATAATCATGAATATTTCTTTCTTGATTTTCATATAACGTAAAACTTACGCGGTTTCAGATCGGTGAAATAGGAGACCACAATCCGTTTCTTACTGTTCTGTCCCTAAAACACTCTCCAGAAAACATACAACAGTTTTGGGTGTGCGCTGTTGCACTGTGTTGCAGTTACAAGGCATAAGCTGCAGTCGCTGAAGAGAGTGCAGAATTTGACAAGGGTAAAGCAGGTGGTGCACAGTAAACACTGCGCACTGTAGAGTTGCAACAGTTCGGTTGCGTGCGAAGCGTAAGTGCTGCCGTACATGGAAGGACTCGTCTATGGCAATGCTGACAGTATTATCGGGAATATACAGTGGTGTAGCTATGTTCTTGACGCCTGGGGCGAGGACTAACAATGGCCGTCCCTGACACAAATTACGAACTTTAAAGAAGTCACAATTATTTTCTGAATTTCCTTTTACTTTTCTCAATAATTTAAAATGCTTTGAGGGTTTAAAATAAAGAAAATAAAGTCTTTTATATTAAAAATACCCATTTGACCGCCCATTTTCCCCGCCACTTGTACACAGATGCCCTGTGCGGCCGCACCACTATATGTCTCCTAGCTACTCACATGGGTATATCTGTCATGGTGTACTCCATCAGAACGCAGTGAGAAGTGCAAACTGCACACTTCTGTTTGTGAGGGCAGAAGCGGACCCACCGGACGATAATATAATGAGAGACCTCCCTAATCCTAGGCTGTAGTAATAAAGGTAAATCTCACCGTATAACAGGCCATGAGGGCCCAGAGGGAGAGCAGAGGTATGGTTCTACTTTTCTTTAACATCGGCGCTAGATGGGGTGGTTTGTCAATTTGAGGCCCCGGCTGCATTACCCCGTGAGAGAAGCCCGGTACACATTTCACAGGAGGCCGGCCTGGATGGGTGCGTAAAATCTCGCCCCGATCGGATTTCCATCCCCGGACCGTCCAGCCCGTAGCGAGTATCAATACAGACTGCGCTATCCAGGCCCACCGTCTGTAACACCAGCGGCCACTAAATACTTCTTGCTGCCAGACAGACAGTAAACTGAACTTGTCATTCCATCGCTGCTGTCCGGTCCGTCAAACCGTGTCCGTACACACAGCAGTAGGAAGTGCGTTCGTAGTGCCACTTTCAGTAACACCGGTATCATAGATTAGGAACTGTGCACACAGCGTCAAACTGTGACTCATTCACACACATTTTATAGTTACTTCCACAAATTAGTTATGTCTGTATCAAACATCACATTTATGGACAAAAAATTAACCAGTTGAGGCTGAAGGTTCAGAAGATTTGGGCGTAGAAGGGAAGGTAGTATCGAACGGGTCTTAAAGAAAGAGGAAGGGAGGGCGTGGAGTTCATGCATCTGGCCCAGCATAAGGACAAGTTACGGTCTCCTGTGAACACAGTAGCAAGCCGGCTTTCTATATATAGTGGGGCGCTGGTGTAGCTGCAGAGTCCATAGGCGTAACTTGGGAGGGGGTGGAGCAACGGGAGCGAATTCCCCCCATCAACATTCTTATACCTAAGAATAGTTATTTTTGATTACTGAGGTGAAGAGTTGCAAACAGATATGACAGTGGGGGAAATGGGTGTTTGTATATGAAGGACCGGTTCAAACCAATCTTCCTCCTTTTTCTAACTTCACCCTTTGACT
This sequence comes from Coptotermes formosanus, assembly GCA_013340265.1. Classification (NCBI taxonomy): domain Eukaryota; kingdom Metazoa; phylum Arthropoda; class Insecta; order Blattodea; family Rhinotermitidae; genus Coptotermes; species Coptotermes formosanus. Next base: position 464,659 of record BLKM01000278.1, on the reverse strand, counting down.
TGGTCGAACCTGCCGCCCCCCCCCCCCCCGTATTTTTACTGGCTGAGTTACATCTGTGGAAGAGCCATTAATTTTTCGTGAGGAATTATCCTCTATTGAATCAAGCAATTATTTAATCAGTTTGGCAGCCCTCAATGAGACAGACAGCTGGGTGTGCGGTTGCACAAGGACAATATTTTAAGCTTCTTCTTTACTGTGTTGGTGCCTAAAATTTGTGTGCAACATTTCGAACAGTTCAGCACTGTAACCTACATATGGGGTGGAAAGAAATAACACAGAAAAACATTGAAGGATAGCAGAAGGGACCAAAGAAAGTATTTTGACGTCGGAACGTACGCCCGCAAACGCCTTTGTATGACGCATTTGAGCGTCAAATTGCCGCCGCCTTTTTCTGATACCGTATCTCTCCCTCCTTCCTTCAGCCGTAGCGAACACAACGCACTCTTGTGTACAGCGAGAGTACTATGCTCTTAGTTCGGTGGTTGTGCGTGTGGCTGCGTGAGATTAGTCGTGCGTCGTGTCTGTTGGAGGGAAGTGACGTGTATCTTAGCGTACCGTGCAGCGAGAGGTGACAGCAGAGATGCTCGTTTAATGCAGTTCATTTGTATGTTTATTGCGTCTCTTACATTCCGTGCTCCTAATTGCAGGGTAACAATACTGCTGTTCACCTTTACCCCGATCTTAAACCCCAGTAGGCTGCTCGTTATGCAAGACAAGGCTAAGGCACCGTCAATTTCACTAAAATTATTTGACTAATAGGATTAAATTCTCTCGCCTGTGAGATCCAATTTTACGTTTAACATTTCCAAAATATTATTCTCTGCATATCGACCTGCTTTTTTCCTTATGTGAGTAGGGATTAAAATTTTAAATAACAAACACGTGACAATAATACGGAGGTGTGTGTGGGTATACAAGGCAAAATATATAACACATCACGCAATGAAAGGGACGAGCAATTTTTAAGGATTCTACAAGGAGGAATCTCTGATAAAAATCGTGACAAAATCATACATATTACTAATAATGATAATAACGGTGATTATGGTACCAATAATATTCTCACAATCAGTTTAGTAACTGATTTTACTTTACATATCTGTCCCACGTTATTTCGTGACTGGTGAAACCCTGGACACTGGGCGGAACAAACCGAACTTTGTGGTACATTGGAAAAAAGTATTTAAACCCACAAAACCGGGAATGTCCCAGAAAAACCGGGACGAATATAGCCCTACCTGTGCCACGCACCTGTACGGTTCTTATTTTCATAAGCATTATAAACAACATTATGCCAATTATATAGTGTGTGAAATAAGCATACGATGTAACAACTCATTCCTGAGTCTGTACTAAAGTGACTCATCATAACATTTTGACGTCACTATACCTGTCAGCCCTTTTATATACCCTTACAATCTGTTGATAAAGTTCACATTGAACCACTTTTCTTTACATGGTGGCTGCACAAAAGCTTATGCAAATTTCATAGATAAATTAGTCATATTTTTATCCACAATCCTTATTTCCTAACTCCTTCATTTATGTTGATTTCAGTCACATTCTGACTAATGCATTTCTTAATATATACTAAAAAGTACTTTTTATACACCTTGCAGCCTTACACCTGCTGTACACAAACTCCCATACCTCATTAATACTTGAGTCTCTGTACCGGTACACCTCTCTGTAATACAGGGTGTTTCATTTAATGTGAGCAAATGTCTGCGGTCTGTAATTTAGTTTACGGTTCAGCCCATCTGTTTTCAAGAAACCTAACCTAAATTCTCCTCCCGCACAATTTCAGTTCCTGTGTTGTACCGACACTTTCTCTAATCCTTTTCTTCTTACTGGTGTAATTTTAAATTCTTTAATCTTGGAATTTCTGAATGTTACGTCTTCTCCTGTACTCAAGCTCCAAAAGACGTCTCCGCGGAATGTTATCACATACTTATCAATTTCATCCGTCTGACGTAGGGCCGTCTGACATCAGCCTGCAGCTTCCTTTATTCTAACAGCAGAAGATGGCGTCATGCGAATTTCTCCTTCCCTTCATTTTATTTCGTATTATTCTCCCTTTACACTGATTTTCACCACCTCTTCCCCTCTCATCCACTTCAATTCAGCAGCAGATCCAGGACCTTGTAAGCGTGACTGGTGTTCAGTCATATCTTTTCTGACGAAGCATTCAGATTTGTCTTACTCTGGAAATTTTCTTTAGCAAAATTTCAATTATTGGCTTTGCTGCCAACCACTAGTCTACAGTTCCTCAAAAATTTCTGCTTCCTTGGATCCCAGCATCTTCGAAGTATGAAGCCACCTGCTGTCTCTTATATCGTGTTTCTATATTGTGTACGTGAACAGTTCTCAAGGTTTTTCGAACCAATTCCTGGTCGCTGTCACTACTTACACTGCATTCGATAAGGTCGTTTACCTTATTAAAATCAGAATAGACCTTCTTCTAATTCCCACACTAACTTCAGTGTCTTTATGCACTTTAAAGCGTCGGCTGTGAGTTCCATGTCCCCATCTTCCTTTGTAATATTCAATGTACCCAAGGGGGATTGTTACGGGCGTTCATCTACTCCAGGAACTGAAAGGACAGTCTTTAATACAACCATCAACGAAACTTCGGCGCTCTTCCAATTCCTTCTGATTCACCTACCAACTATTCACTACCGTTTTATTGTCGTCTTGATCCCCCCCCCCTTACTTCTTTATGCGCGTGGCTCATTTAGTGTGTTTTTGTACAAAGTATTTCCAAACTCGTAGTTTCGAAACGGTTCTCATTTTCACATTTATACTCAAATTACATGATCTTCTCCAGCGCCTCAACAACTTATGGTTCAGCATTTATTACATCAACCAACTCACGCAATGTTTAGAACACACCAGGAGCTATTACACCTCACCGCCCAACACGACACACAACATCCGCTCCACCTGGACGAGATCTATATTATGATCGATACAGATGTTTGTATGTATGATCCATACAGCTGTAAACAGCTGCAACACTTGGAACAGGTCATTTTTAATATTTTTAATAATTTTAAGAACATTAATTACACAAAATTTTAAATGTATAGTTATTAATTTCACGTATTTTAGTATTTTAATGTCCCATATTTTGATCATCTCTGTAAAACAAAATAATGGCTAGACTGGTGGGTTGGACCTACATTCCTTTGTTCTGAACGGCACCCTGATGAAGGCACCTCGATGCTGAAACATGTAGGGGCTATTTTATAATATATCGTTAATGTTTTTCTTCAGTGCATGAGCTGGTGGCTGTAATAAACGTAGAATATGCACGGTGTGAGTAACAAAAAGTGTATGGTTCTGGGTTTAATTCAGCAGCCGATTTGTTAGTAGAAATGAAATTATAAGTCCAAAACTCGCTTAAATAGTCAGGGCATTCTCGATAATTATTTTTTAAATTAACTTTCTGGAAAAATATTCCAAAGGGCTGAATTAATGCAGAGCATATCTCGGGCTACTGCAGACATGTCTGGCCTCAATCATGGCTGAAATGCAAGCCTATGTCAGACATGATATTGTGAAAGTACGAGAAAAAAATTATCAGCATCTTTATCCAGTTACCTTTCAAGAAATTTTATAATGCTGATGTAACTATTGTTATTGTGTATAAGTGTGTGACATATTAATATCGAAATCACGCAGGTGTTCAAATTTCAAGCAGTTCCCGGAAAGGAAGTGTCTTAATTTTGCAGTACGCTTAAATGGATTCACTAATGTACAGTGCACCGATACTTGCACTGAGGTGATAATGAAAGTGAAATGTCAGATTCATACCACAGTAAAACACTTAGTATTTCTGTATGTGAAATTTATTTCAGTTACACTGACAGTGTAGTGGCAATATAACAAGGCGGTAGTTGTGATAACGAACAAAGAATGCCTAATAAGATCGAAGCACATAACCACACAGTGTATGGTTAGTGACAGGCACTGCTGACTGACCCATCACACAGTGTCAGCACTGTGCAGCCAGCGAATAGCCTGTCTCCATTCCCACAAGAGTCTCTGTCAAGTGACACACACAATCACATGTACTGTAATGCCGCCTGTTATAGCGCTAAAGATAGAGTGTGAAGGGTCCTGTTAACAGTGTTAGTCTCTCAGTTTGCACTTACAGATTGTAACCCAGTGTGAAGGGTCCTGTTAACAGTGTTATTCCCACAGTTTGCAGAGGCAGATATTGACCCAGTGTGAAGGGTCTTGTTAACAGCGTTAGTCCCACAGTTTGCACTTGCAGATAGTGACCCAGTGTGAAGGGTCCTGTTAACAATGTTAGTCCCACAGTTTGCAGTGGCAGATAGTGACCCAATGTGAAGGGTCCTGTTAACAGTATTAGTCCCACAGTTTGCAGTGGCAAATAGTGACCCAGTGTGAAGAGTCCTGTTAACAGTGTTAGTCTCACAGTTTGCCCTGGCATGTAGTGACCCAGTGTGAAGGGTTCTGTTAACAGTGTTAGTCCCACAGTTTGCAATTTCAGATAGTTATCCAGTGTGAAGGGTCCTGTTAACAGTGTTAGTCCCACAGTTTGCAGTGGCAAGTAGTGACCCAGTGTGAAGGGTCCTGTTAACAGTGTTAGTGTCACAGTTTGCTCTGGCAGATAGTCTTAAGCAAGTGCGGTATCATCCATCGCCTGGCCCTGTCTAAAACGGAACAGCGGTTGAAGTAAAGAGCCCTCAGGCTTATCTCTTGCACTTCTCGCCTTTCTTGACACCCGCCCGACTCGCACAGAGAGGATGGTGTAGAGGAGTGTTCTTCCAGTCAAGTCGGTGCATGCATTCATAATGACGGGGGGGGGGGGGGGTGAAGCAATATACTGTGCAGTAGGTTTTGTCCAGTCGGTAGCCGTGTCTCGTTCAGTCTGTTAACGTCCAAAACACCATTTACACTCTCACTGCAAAGTATGAGGATAGGGTCTTTGAGTACGGATTTGTGACGGTACGCATTTCATGTCGCAGATGAGCCCCGGCGACGTTTCCCTAGCTGAAGACTACCAGTCCGAAGAGTGTTTACGCAAGTTTACCGTACATTGAGGAATGCCGGTACCCCCTCACCAGCGTTCTCGTTTCCAGCTGAGCGTCAGTTTAATCAAGATGTCGATGAACACACACAGAGTGCCTATGTCAGAGCTTACTCCAGGTGCAGTATTTTAAGAATCGCAAGACGTCTTGATGTTTTCATAAGAGAGTACGGAAAACACTGCATGCAGAAAGCACGGACCCTTACCACACGCAGGGATTTCGCTGCGAGGCTGGAATTTTGTAACTGGACAAATGAGGGTCGCCACCTTTACCCTTATATCCTGTTTGCTGAAGAAGCGCAACTCAGTCGCGACAGCGTCCGTAACACACGCAATTCTCATGTGTGGTCAGGAGAGAATCCTCACGCTACATAACACAATTAGGCTGCACTCTTACCTACACGTGACATAGAACATAACCCTCGACTAAACATGCAGATCAGAACGTGTGCCAATCCGCTAACCCTGGAAACTCTTTCAATTGGCAGACGTTAAAAGCGAGTAACAAAATTTCCAGTCCGTGGATCGACCAATCTTGCTGTTACACGCGTAATAAAACGCTCCCTCCAACGTCGTGATAATTTAGCCTAAACCTTCTGTCTAGCATGTCTAAAACAAGAAATCTGCGACCCCGAATGGCTGCTCAGTGCGATCCTGGTTACACCTATTCGTCATTACGTGAGGACCCCAAACGATGTTTTGCGTAACCGAGTTATTCTGCTTCTTCTTCTTCTTCTTCCGCTTCTTCTCCTGCTTCTTCTTATTCTGGTACTTGTCCTTCTGCTTCTTCTTCTCCTGCTTCTCCTTCTGCTTCTTCTTCTAGTTCTTCTGCTTTTCTACTGTTACGTCTTCTTCTTCTTCTTCTTCTTCTTCTGCTTCTTGTTCTGCTTTATCATTCAGTACGTCTCGAACAATATGGACATGTCCCTTTTCAGCTGCTAATATCAATGGTGTCTTTCCACGATTGCCTGCTATATTTACACTGGCTCCGTTCTTAATCAAAATTCGAGCAACCTCTTTATGTCCGGAGTTTGCAGCAGCATGCAGTGCTGTATAGCCATACTGTTTTGTTTTTTCGACGCCAACGTCACATTTTAATATCTGCAGAAGTTCGAAATTACCAGATTCTGATGCTTTGTGTAACTGGTTATTCAGCTTTCTGCTCCTTCAAGTCTTATTTTTAAGTCGTGCATTACAAACGCATAAACTGCATCCCAGTGGCCCACTCTGGCGGCAATATGTATAGGCGCCACACCGTCACAGTCGGGTATATTTATGCAACTGCCGTTTTCTAACAAAAATCGGACAATTGACTTGTGACCCCTCGAAGCAGCACCCCACAGGGCTGTGCGTCCTAAGCTGTCACCGCAGTCTAGAGCTGCCCCAGCTTTGACAAGGAGATGAACAGTATTCGCATGTCCATATACCGCTGCAATATGAAGTGCTGTTGTGCCTGATGCATTAACAATGGCCAGGTTTGCACCTTTCTCCACCAGGACTCGAGTAACTTCAAGATGGCCGTTAATAACTGCCACATGAAGGGCAGTATTTCCTCTATTATCCTGCGAGTCCAATAGAGCACCATGCTCAGACAGGTATTGGACAGTGGTTACTTGTCCAGATTTACAAGCCACATGCAACGGACTTTCCCCATCCTCTACTTTCACGTTAATATCATGTCCTATGTCCACAAAAAGCTGCAACAAATCCAGAAATCCAAATCGTGCAGCCGCAACAATATGCATACCCGGGTTACCCGAAAGTGCATTTCGTTCCAGTAAGAGGCGGGTTAACTCTAAGTTGCCTTTTAGAACAGCAACATCTAGAGGCCTCATTCCATCATTACCTTGTGTGTTTATATCGCAGTTTCTTTCTACTAAGTAACGTACGACCGTGTTTCTTTCCTCACGCACCGCTTTGAGTAGTGGCGTGTCTCCATCAGAATTCTGTACATCTAAATTTGCATCCTGGGTTGACAGGAGTTTTAAAATATCCTTATTTCCATTGGCTACAGCAAAGTGTGCAATGGTGTTTCCTTTTCCATCAGTGTCCTCTATGTTGCCACCGTGCTGCACAATGAACCGCACAGTGTCCCTGTGCCTGTTCTTGGAGGCTGCCAGAAGGGCCGTAATACCGTCTCTATCTCGCAGTGAGAAGTTGGCGTTATGCTGTGACAGCAGTACTACGATTTTTGTTTGTCCCCGGCCAGCAGCAATGTGGAGTGGCGTTTGGTTAGCGGAGTCCATTGCATTTACTTCTGCGCCATGTTTCAGTAAATATTCCACTGTCGTGTAATGTCCGTTTTCACAAGCAAAATGGAGGCACGTGGAGCTATTATCAGATGTAACGTTAATATTGCAACCCTTTTCGACAAAATATTTTACAATATATTCCCTTCCGTTTCGAGCGGCCAAGTGCAGTGGCATTTCTTTTTCATAATTTAGACTATGCACATCGTCCCTCCATCTCTCAACTAAGTGCTTCACCACGCTCAAGTGCCCCTCTTCACTGGCCAAGTGCAAGGCCGTGTTTCCACTCTGTGTACGAGTCTTTAAACTCGCACCGTATTGCAGCAGCAGACTGACGATTTCCTTGTGTCCCATTCGCGATGCAGTGTGTATAGGCTGTTCATTCTCTCCTTTGTTCACTGGGACCCCTAACCTTAATAAGAGAACCGTCGTGGCCACTTGACCGGCCACAATGGCTGCTCTTAGTGCGCTGATCTTTGCTTCTTCACATTTCACGTCATTGTCACCCCTCAGAAGTAATTCCACAATGCCATTTTTACCACAACGCGCAGCCAGCGTAAGGGGATATTCTCCTTTTATATTGCAGGCATTCAAATCACTTCCAGCACTTACTAAGTAAGACACGATACTGGTGTTCCCTGCTGTGGCAGCGAGATGCAGTGGTGTGTTTCCATCTATATCGCCGACGTTAAGAATGTTTCCTTTAATTGTGGCTGTCTCCAGATTCGCAGTACCTTTCACTTCAGTTTCCCTCTGGACTGCTTTCTGATTTTCGACTATGGACTTTATTACCTCAAGGTTTCCAGTCTCCACCGACACGTGGAGCGGTGTCTTTCCCCTAACATCCTGAGAGTCAGTGCTTGCTCCCAGCTGAACAAGTATCTTTACTGTTTCAGTTTGCTGACTTCTAGCAGCCTCATGAAGCAAAGTGCTATTGTCTCCCGGAAGAACCATATTCACAGAGTTTCCCTTACTTATCAAGTATCTTAGCAGATCATTATGACCGTATTTAGCAGCAGCGCGAAGTGCAGAAGCAGTATGATCCATACAGTCACTGTTGGCTCCATTAAGCACGTGTTCCCTGATGTCAGGCCGTTTCTCCATCATCAAACTCAGCATCTCCCAGTCGTCCATTCTGCTAGCGTAGTCCACAGGGGACAAACCCAACAAGGTGTCTACAGAACTTACGTCTGCCCCGAGTTCTAGAAGAAGCCAGATGATATCTATGTCCTTGCAGCTGACTGCTATATGCAGAGGCTTTCTTCCTCCGTGATCCCTCTCACCGACTGATTGCTTCTCTCTCAACAGCCTTGTAACGTGACGCAAATTTGAGTTTAACACTGCCTCGTGTAATGAACATTCATGAGCCAATATCCTGTCCACCATACTCCTAACTGCACCGAAGCCTCTTTCAAATATGTGATCCCTCATAAACTGCTGGCTATCCAGAATGTTATCACATAACCACCTTGCAACAAAGTATTCGGCTAAAGTGCGGTGTTGGAAAACAGGTCGTCCTTCGATGGCATCAGTTATTATGCCCGTCTTTTCCACGCCTTGATCAATTTTCTGTACAAACTGCCTCGATTTTTCCGCTATGGTTTTGTCAGTGAGCTTCTGGAGGTGTTTTGTGGACAAGATGGCCACCAATGCCGCGACCGTATGATTGTGTATGAAATGTTCGTGTAGTGCTGCATTTTCTGTGAGCACATTCACGTTTGTTCGATCAGAACACTTTTTCTCTGATAAATATATATCCCATTTCTTTTTGACGTAGAGATCATAGAGCACGAGAAGATTTATACTTTCAGGCAGTTCTACTGTTGTTGATGTAGAACACTGCTTTAGATTTTCTTCAAATATCTCAGCCAGTAACATGGTATGCAGAGGTAAACCCATGAAGTTTGTATCTCCCACATCGAAATGTTCCATTGAAAGTTCGACAACTCTCTTTGCTAAATTTTCTGTGTCGTCAAGCCTTACATTCGAACATTCCTTATTCCAGAACTTCACTAGGAAAGATTTCTGGTCTTCCTTATCGAAAGGAACCAATGAATATGACTGACATTTAAGTTCTTCTTCTAGAAGGCTTTTCATCGAATTTCGAGACGTTACCCAAATTCTTTTTATTTCTGTTAGGGACAGAATTTTCAGTATTTGTAGGACTTCTTCTGTGTAATGCGGACTCACTTCGTCCACCCCATCAATCAGCACTACCATGTTGCCTGTTGAGCTGTAAGTGTAATGAAAGAGCCGTCTCTCCAACAGTAAGCAATCAGTTTTCTTTATTTTTGCGGCTTCGGTTAACAGTTTGATGGCGCCATTTTCATCATAACCGTTTGTTTTCATTTCTTGTAGTATGCTAGTGTGGTTGTTGATGTTGATCCTTACTATCCACGTGTCGGGGTGACTTTGTCTTGTTTCCTTTGCGAGGTGAGTCAGAAGTGTCGATTTTCCCATTCCCGGTTCATCTGTGACCAAAATGACCCGACCCTCACCGTCAAGTAATGTGCTGGGTTTCCAGATTCTGTTGGTTTCTCTTTCCAAGTTTTCCTCCCAATAGGGACTGACAAGTTGTTGCTCCTGCAAAGTATCCCCGTTTAATGCAGGGTGTATTTGGTCTTGAAGTGGAGAGCGAGGATTGACATCCTTTCTACACTGAAGTCTTCTATCAATGTAATATTCTACTGCCTCATCAGTGGGACTACCTATCGAAAGCTTTTCATTTTCCAACAAGAGAAATGCTGAATCAGAATCTAATGCATTAAGCATGCCGACACCATTTTCTTTACTATATCGCCGAGTTTTATTTCTGCACTTTGGAAATAAACTTTCTTCTCCAGAAAGAACATCCATGACTCAGTTACTACATCCGTGAATCTCCAGTCATCGTACTGTACTGTGAGATGTGTAGCGAATGTTCTGCGAAGGGCGCTTGTTTTCTGTATGTTACCCATTTCGCTGGAAATGAAAATGAACGTCTTCTTGGCAACACATTCTTTCAGAATCATAGATATTTCATTAAAAACGTCTTGAAAGTCTTCAGCAGACCTGTCGCATTCCAGCACCATTACGTCAAAGTTGTCCTTCCAAGCGCGCATTACCTCGGACTTATAGCACCCCAACTGTTTCAAATTCAGCATAATGTGTTCTGTAGCACTCAGCGTCTGGTGAATCTTAGCAGCCGTGAGTGTGGTTGTGTGTCCAGGGGCGAATATCAGAAGAGCTTGGTGGGGTTCTATCAGCTGCTTCATGTCTAGTATTGCCGTCTCTTTGTACTCAATACCGAGTTCGTCAAGTTCGTATTTCCTCTGATCCAGTATCTTTGCTACTAACGCGGTTTTTACTTTCTCTGAAGTTTTTCGCAATGGATCATTCTCTTTGCAGTTTGTGTCCTTGAGGAAGCAATGTGAGTTCTGCCACCAGTCCTTCATAAATTCAGTGAAACATATGCAGGCTAATTCGAGTTCGGTCTCACGTGAACTCGTAATTTGCTGTAGCTCAGGTTTAATGTGGCAGTCCATCTCTTTTTCGTCAGCCTGACGGTAAAATATTCTGAATCGACTCAAGAACTCGCGTTGTTTGGGCAGTTCCTGCAGGTGCTCGTAAATGGCTTTGTGTTCCTCTGCGTTAAACTGCAGCACAGAGCCACCAGTCATTAAGAACTCTTCTTCACTGACCTCCGCGTCTTTATTAGACTTCAGGTCTTGCGCAACATCAGCATTGGTGTATATAACGAACAGGCTTTCATCAATCCTACCGTCTATTTTGACTCCTTCGCTGCAGTTGAACCTCTCCTCAATCTCTGTATAGCACTTAAAATATTTACGCAAACTGAAGTCTCCTTTCTCTGCGAGCAGTTGTTGCTTTGTAATATGTTGTGATTTTTTGCTCTTAAGCTGCAGGAAGATGTGCGATTTTCTGGCGGAGGCATCAAGATACTCTACCACAACATCATCAAATGCTCCGTACCCTTTGGCGTTAGAAGCAAGTTTAAACTTGTAACCTCTTTTTATGGCCCGCACGAACACCAGGGCACAGAATTTATACTCGAATGTTTGGCCATGCATCCCTGCAGATCCCTTGACCTTCTCGTAGAATTCGGGCTGCTCCTCTTCTGTATCGGACAGCCTGTAAAACACAACATCAAAAGATATTGGCTGCAGAAAAGAATAGCGTTCCTTTGAAGTAGGTGATGAAATTTTATTATTTGTTCCCAACGATTTCGTCAAATGCTTCTACCTTCTACTTTCACAACATTCCGTAACCAATAAGGTATAACTTTATTAGTGCATGGTTTCCTGGTTTCCTACTCATTTAGTTATACTTTTTCACTTGGTCAGTGAAGATGGGACCCACAGGGAGTTCCGAAACGTCTTCCGTAAACTCGCTTCGCACAACGTGCGAAAACCCAAAGACCAGGAAACAATATTTATTTCACGGCGAGAGCTTAAAATCAAGATTTATTAACATATGTTTATATATACAGGATATTGCGCCACAAAGAACTTCCTTCACCCCCACTACACACGTGTTGCTGTACAGTCGTACCAGCTGATGAAATATGCCATCTTATCGCAAAGCTAATTAGGTTCAACAGCAGTTTTACTAGTTGGTGAATATTAATTAAAATTTAAAATAAATTGCCGTATGAAGAAAATTTTATGTTCTTCATTGATATTCGATTGAATGTGGGCCGAATTTTTATAATGACGGTATCTGTAATATATTCTCAGAGATTTTGTCTCAGGGCTACTTTGTCAAATTTGATAACTTGAATATAATACCGATAAACTTCCATATTTCTGCACATGTGTGTTTAATAATAGGAATTTTGTACAAGTTATTGCTGGGTTACTTCCACAAGGTGACCATCATTTTGCCTTAAAATCTTAATCGCGAGTCACACAAACCTTACGCCCTCCTACCTCAGTCACATGAATGCAGCTGCTACGTAAGCAGACCAGTACCGGCACCTCCACCGCTCTGACTGCAGAAACACACTGATCTACGCGCACACGACTTCGCGCAAGCCCCTGAATGTGTGACATCAGCCCAGGGTGGCTGACCTTACCTGCACTTAAAGCTGGAGGATATTTGGACTGTGCACACACTAACATACACAGGTACAGAAACGTTGAATGTAACGTCATGGTTCACAGTCAGACAATTTTACTGCCAACTGCACTGTGTCTGTCCTCTCTAAATTCTCTCAGATCGATCCGCAATGTGATCACCGTATATAATGTCTGACCGCTGTCTCTCTGATTCTAATCTGACTAGCGTTTCGTGATTCACTGACTGTTTTCCGATGACTGCAAATGCCGCCTCTTGATTGTGCGTCACGGTTTATACTTCTGTGTTCTAAAGTCTGTCCGCTATGTCTTCAGTACTTCAGACTCCACTTTCTGATTATCGCGAGACTCCTGTTTACTCTGCGACCGGAACAGCTCCTTCTGATTCAAAGTGACACTTCTGGCAAAGGTGGCTTTAAGTTCTGTGCTCGGTCGCGCAACGAAATAAGGTCTGGTCACACTTTAGGGGATAGTGTACAAATTTTATTTTTTAAATATTCATGAATTCTTCTGTGAAAAAATACGCTGTTAAAGAGACACCGTAAAATTCACACACAAGTTTGGTTCAATTGTTAAACCATAAATTTGTCACCGTAAAATTTACGTAACGAACCAGAAATTGATTTCTTAGAACTATACCATAAGTTACAATTGTAGAGAAGAAAAAGGGTAATCTCAGAGGATCCTTCCTCACGTAGGGTGCGGACACCGCCACACACATATATATATCTGCGCTGTCGGCGTGGTCAAACGAAAAAAGGAAAAATGATTCCCTTTCCCCGTGCAAAGGTGTGGTCTGATCGGGATTCAAACACATGTACCACTCGGCTACGTGCCGTGACCCTCTCCGAACCGTGGGGAGGAATAACATATTGGGCGGCCAAATAAATTCACTGTAAATTTTAATCCCCACTTATCGTAATGAAGTTAAATAAATTTTCTTTATTTTCTTGAATATCGATATTAGCCATGTACCTGGACAATGTGTAACAAATGCAGGAGCGTCACTCTTTCGGGAGATGTATCGCAGAAGGCTTCAGGAAATACATCCACTGGGACTTTAACGAGAAGGAAGAGAAATGATAGAAATGTGAAAGGCGTTGGGGTCGACAGAAAGACGGCAACACTGTGCAGTTACATGGCACACAGTGAATTTACGTTGTATTGTGCTTCGGTGTGCTTCTGTTCTCACCCGAATGTGTTAAATGTGTGTGCAGAAGTGTTAAGGAGGCTAACCGACATCGTGTTCTTTGTCATTGTTGTGTTTGTAGAGATGTTCAAAGTACAGTGGTACCCGCTTATAACGACATCTGTTTATCCTGACAGCTCTCCTAAAGCATCATATGTACAGTGGTACCAATTTATTCCTTACTATTATCCATTAAATTTATACTCCTCGCTTATAACAACACCCGTTTATGACGACACAAAATATTCAGTCCCTTTCGTGATGTTATAACCGAGTTGAACTCTGTGTCAACGGTCGTGCAAAGAGTGTGAGTGACGAGAACAGTGAGAGGCCAGAGATGCAAGATTCCACGGTTCTCAGATATAACTTTAATAACAGAAAGTTTTGTATAGGATTTTCGAGTATAGACATATCGACGCAAGGGAAAATTGTTTTCAAGTGACTGAAGTCTGTACAATCTGACATACTGTAAGTCGAGCTGTTCACACGTATTGACAAAACCAGAGAAAGAAGTAATTACACGTAGGGATATCTGAACTTCTTGCGGAGTTCTTGTTGAAAGCGAAGTAAAGACATGCAGCTTCACAAAATTTTCCTCATTTTAACATTCCACTTACGTCAGTCTTTACGTCAGTCTGCCCTCAGACAACTGTTTTTGCTGCAATATACTTACCGCTCCGCCGACGGATTCTCCATCTGAAACAAGAAGCAAACTCCATGTGGCTTCACAAACACATTTGCTGTAATTATGTAAGTTTTTACGGCTTGTAGAAGTTTACTGCTTGTATAACGTCTCGGGTGTTGTGACGCTTGATTGAAAATTCTACGTTTGGATACCGATGATGAAGTCTTCTCCCTTAAATACATGTTTATTCTTTCAAAAGGAATAAAGAACACTATAGTAATGTGAATGAAATTAATGCAGCTGTCAGCAAAATAATTTTTCTCCTTCAAAATGAAAACCAAATCAAGTGCAGTGTTCTTAGAACTGCAGGCCTTCGTCAGTTGATACAGAACAGTCAAAGGTTTCAGCTAGAAACACAAAATACATTGCTGCCAGACACAACACTTCCATATACTGCGTGTCAGTACATTATATTTATGACATATTTCGGTTCACAGAAAACCATCATCAGGTAAAACGTGCAGAATAACAAAACACAACAGCCGCATGTATATTGTATCAAAGTTCAGTGGGATCTCACTGTTTTCTTATGTAAAGATATAAAACATCAGGAATGGTGATATTTGTGTTTAGATTTATCGTTTACTTCTGTTTGTTGTGTCCCGAAGTATACCGTTGGAATTCAAATTTCTGCAGACTAGGATTAGAAATCGTTGAGCGACACAGTTCCATTTTTCAGCTAGCAGTACTAGACGGCGTGGGCGGAAAGTTCCGTAAAGTTACGCGACTCCATATGACTTATACAGACATCGAGATTTGTTCCTTATGAATAGGCTTTAAGTATTTAACCTATGCTGCAACAAGACCTTGTAAGATCTGTTACGCTGTATATCACAGTCTTGTAGTCGCGTGCTATTTAGCTCTGCAACTAACTGAGTGTTACGGAACTTGCCGCCAAATGACAAAGAATCGCATTCGTGTAGAAGAACAATGATTAAAGAGGAGATTAATATGAGTGATGCTTGCCACCATTCATTTCGCAAGAATGTCGTCATATCTGGTACTTACACATGTTAAAATAAACTTACAGTACTTCATCTGTTTTATATGGTTGTGAAATCTGAATTAGCATCCTGAGGATCAAATACCAAATTGAGGTCTAAAATGATTGAAGCTGAGGGGCAGGAATTAATATAGACTATGCAAAAGGATATGTGATTAGGAGGTTCATATTGTTTATTGTGTGTTAAATAATATTAAGGTGAAAGGTGCAAGGAAAGTCACATAAGCAGAACATACTGTGCACTGTGTGGTGTTGGCATGTGTCGGGTACACTGGTTTGTTTTGCAAGAAATGTGATTAATAGAACATGTGAGAGACTGGACTCAGAAAAGGATACGATATTAAAGATAATATTAAAGAGAAATGATTCGGAGTAATTCGACTTGCTCAAGGTGTTTTTCACGTACTTTTAAAACGCTAATCGAACTTAAAACTCCCTAGAAAACAGGGAACTATAAACGGGTGACTGGCCGTCACGTTCTGAAGAGACCCGCTGCTTCTTGGTGCCAAGAATTTGTTTGTAAGAAACTGTCTCACGAAAGGTTGCAGTTAGGGTCAATTGCAGCTGTTACGGAGGCTTAAGGAATTCATAAATATTAGAGGATTCCTATTAACCAGGCAAACCAGCTATTAGTAGTTAAAAATTTTATATGCGTTGGAGACTATTAGCAGGGCGTTAATTCAAATCCAGACTCTTGACACATTTACAGTACACAAACTGTGAAGAACTGAAAGTGATGAGTTTGTCCAGTCTGTACCCCAGTTACTGTACCGACTGAGCTACCCGGGATACCACATGTGAGTGTATTTCTGGATTGCCATGAAGGTGTGACTTACGTGCAGTGAGTGTGTGTAGCGGACAGAACTGTTACAGTTACTGCTCTGACAGCTGTGTGCATTTGTTGGATATTATGAAAAAGGTATCGAGTTGTATTGCACGGAATGGGAAATACAAAACGATAAAAATTAATTACATTTTTGTGACGGGAATGAAGGTGATAATGGTACGGTGTAATAAATAAATCCTTCAGAATTGCGAGGAAACTGAAGTATAGGGCAAAGAGAACCACTTTCCTTGTCATTAGTTACAATTCATTGTACTACCCCAGGCTGTACAGACCGATGTACTGACAGCACCGTTGAATTGACAGGGAATCCAGAGGTGTATAAATACGTACCGTGATATCACGTACAGTTCCCGTTTCAGTGTATAAAACGGCGAATGAACAAATTCAGCAACACACAGCGGTCCGTTGTGGCAGTTGGTTACGGTGAGCTGCGATGAACCTCTCTCTCCACCAATTTGCCACCCATTTTTTTACTACTGTATGTAGCTGCTGTGTGCGTGTGTGCAGTTGGGTGTGTTGGCGGCGATGGGGGGAGGGGGAAAAAGAATTAGCTTTTCCAGGAATAGGGAAATGTTAATCTTATCTTACTATCAGAATGGCTGTAAGAAACCTATCAAAAGGTTAAGGCGAAAGAAATTGACACTTTATCTCCAAAGCTGTTCCTCAATATCATCTATCTTCTCGATTATTTGTAATCTCAGCAGCCAGGTCTTCTGGTTATCAAAGTCACTGTCCGTAAAGTTACTGTAGAGGCTTTTGAAATTTACATAAAACGCTTATCGTTGCATGCGCAGTGCTTCGCCTCTTACCAACTTGTCTCTTCACCCCTCCGGGCTAGCAACTAGCAAGTAATGTGGTCACTACTGCACTTGGCATTTTTTCATAGGAAGTAGTATTTTAGTGCGTACTGTAACTTAGTACAAGTTGTGGCAGTATTTATGATTTACTTTTATAAATATTTTTTATGAGCTACCACTACACAGGGTGTTCAGTTCACTTCCACTTCAGTGCTACTGTAGTTAGACTGGGCGCTAACAATATTTACGTATTTTCTTCACTAAATGTGAGAGCCATTAATATATAGTTTTCTGGTTTCTATATATTAAGTAAAACATCCCCATTCCAACGTGTATGTCTGCTATAAACTAAATATAAAACAAAATTATTACAGGCCCATAGGCTTCCAGGAGGTTGAGGCTCTCAGATTTCAAGACAATCGGCACATGAAGGTGGTAAGGTTGTCAGCTCCACGAACCGTCCGCCTTTACCCCCAGGAAATATTCCTGGTACTCACTCTGTTACAGGCTGAGTCGACCCCAGGGCCATAGTGCGACGAGAAGGATTATGTCAATGAAAAATTCCAATAACACCATCGGGAATCGAATCCGCGACCTTCCGCTATAAGCGTAGTAGTAGTAGTAGTAGTAGTAGTAGTAGTAGTAGTAGTAGCAGTAGCAGTAGTATAGTAGTATACCCTTTCGTTCCAATAGGAACATAGGGTATTTGTGAAGCTTCTCTGTCTGATGTTACCAGCACAATTGTACGCACTGCGTAAGCTGCACACCAGCGGCGAAGGTGCCATTTGTGTGTAATATTCAGCATGGAATCTAGAGCAATATAAAACTTTAAAAGGCCTTAAATTGAATGAAGATACTGAAATGTTGAAATAAAATTTTAAAATACTTTGCTTCGGTCCTGCTCTTGGGCTGTAACACCCCCCCTCCCTAAGATTCCCCCTTTGTCACGTTGCCATTAACTTAGCGATGGTGCCCAGTGTGACTGATGACGTCATGCCTTACCCCCTTCCACCTCCCCTCCCTCTGTGTCACTTTTCCGCGTTGTCTAAAACTCGACTGCGGATCCACAAGTCATTCAAGTAACGTCTCGCCAAATTTTCATCTCGGCCCGGAATTCAAACTTATGTTCGGTAAGTGGGGTTTGTGTCGGAGTCTTTGGATCGTCTTTTCGCAAGGTAAGCTTGCCTGTTGTTGTTGAGCGCTGCCAGCGATATTCAAGGTTATGTTATTTATTGTTTCCTCTCGGGGCATGGAACAGAGCCATAAGACGTTCAGTTTAGCCATTATTCTCGCTTAGCTGATTTGGTGTTACAGTGAGTTGTGTGTGACAGGTGTTGTGATTGTTCTGCAGTTCAGTGCTCAGTGCGTATTGCTACTGTTCTGTTTAACTGTCTCTGGTAAGTAACTACATGCTTTGTGCTCACCCTGCTGTTTCCACCAGCTAGCCAAGGATCGCACTGCTAGGGAGAGTATCAGCTAAGTAGAGTGTGGTGTGTCGCGCTTATTGCTTCTCCTTCTTTGAACACTGAAGAATTCGGGTTGGGCCATCGGGCTTGGTATTGAATTGCTGTAGGTCGTTTTCAATTTTCCGTAAAAAAGTTTATTTCATAATTATACAGATATTAAATTAAATATAATCACAATTAATAATGTTGGTGATTATATTTAATTTATGTGGAAAATGCACGGTGAAGACAAAGTGAAAATATACAGAAATTAATTTATTTTTAAGGCGACATCAGGGTGTCATAATTTTGTATAGAGTGAACATTGCGTAATTATGCTTATTTTAAATACAGTCTTCTTGTTGACAATGTTATGTTGTACGGGTAACAAATTAAGATGCCTTACAAGTAAAACTTACATGATTTCAGATCGGTGAACGGGGAGGCCACAGTCCATTCCTTATTATTCTCTACCACAACAACCTCTACAGGCAACACGTGTAACTGTTTTCTGTGTGGGCTGTTGCACTGTGTTGCTGGCACAAGGCACAGGTTATGTCTTAAGTAAACAGCTTTTCAAAAATTGTAACCGCATAGTGCAACATATCGGTGTAGACTGGCGATAGCAGAAGAATGGGGCTCAGTAACACTAGTTGCCCTCGTAGCACGCAATATACAAACCTTAACAACGTACACTGTAGTGGCTCTTAGTGAATAAAGACGGGGTTTTATGCGGGCCAGTGTATCTTATTGCGAGAGTTGACCTACCCACTATGACAAAACACTCACCATAGCTATTCAGAAAAACTATGGGGCCTGTTTTTGTTATCATGCGCCCCGTGATGGTAGCGGTGCACAAAGTTCCTTCTCTTTTCATGATCTGTGTAGTAGAGTTTGTGAAATACTGTTATCTTATGTGGATTCGAAAGTGGGAAATGTAAGTCTGTCTCAGATACCGCGTGTGTGAAGGGGGCGGTCAATGGGGTAAGTTTAATGGGACACGTGAGCCGACAGGAAGTAATAAATAATGTTGGTCAGATTAGCGTTGCAAATGAGTCTGTATCAGCAACCAAAAATACGTATGAAATATAATTACTGACAGTTATGTTTAACGAAGGACTACGACAAGTGTATTGTCACCAAACGTAATACATGTACGTATATAATGAATGTACTACAAGAGTTATTAAAGAAAGAAAAGAATCCAGGCAGAATGGAATTTGTCTTATACTAAAAACGCGATTCAAGCTGTGTTATATGCTGATGATATTAATAACAATATCTGAGGAATAGTTACGAAAAGCGGCTGATGAATTAAAAAAATTGTAAAAAATATGACCTGAAAATGATCCCTTTTTTACCTGAATCAATAGGATTCTGTGGCCAAAACGTAAAAAGCGTCAAAACTAAAAGGAAGGAAGAACTGTAGAAAAGTTTATAATTTTAATATTTGGGAAGCTGAATACCTGTTGAAGAGAAAAATATTAATATCATTTATAAAATAAAGTTAAAAGTGATAATCAATAGAATTACACAAATGTAAGGCTGCATAGTGTCACTTCGAGGTCAGCTTTATCTTACGGTAAGGAAACCTGGACCATAAACAAGAGAGATGCGAAAAAGAAAAGGGGGAACAGGACAAATCAAATATTTAAGACCGCTATGAGGCTCCACAGTACAGGACAGACAATGGAACGGTAACATCAGACTGAAGACAGACAACATAACACAATTTTTGAAAGCAGCCAGAGAAAGTGGTTGGATAACCTGAAACGAATGTACACGAATCGTCGTTCCAACATTACAGTACGCCACCCCTACAGCCGTAAACAAAATGTTGGGTTGCCTGCCGTTTTCTTGATTATTTTCTATGTGGTTTTGAAACGTTAAGCAACTTATGCCTGCTCAAATTATGAAGTTAATCTAGGCTGGTCAAACTGCGGCAGTCCGGAGTGTATGGGGGGAGGGGGGGCGGTCCAGGTTACCCAGGGGTCTGGACCGCCGATGGAAAAATCCATGTTATATGTAACATAAAACACAACCATCATTCAAGGCAAAAGTATAACACTAGAAGCCTAAATAGTGTGAAATAATAATAATAATAATAATAATAATAATAATAATAGTGGGACATTTCCTCGCTATCACTTCACTACAGTGGGGAAATAAGAGACAAAGAAAGCTACGACACTCGACAGATCACGCACTTGCTGCTGAGGATTTAAAGACTGGCTGGCTCTTCCCGCCTCACCCACACCACCAGCCTCAGAGTACGGACTGTCTCCTATTTTCCCGCAAGTGATCCTGTCAATGACCGGACAATGAAGGAGAGGCTGCAGTTGGTCCCGAATTATCCGGATTATCCGGGTATCTGGATTACAGGGGTCCGGATTACTGAGGGACTGCTGTAGTTCCTACAAGAATGGGAAAATCAAATCGTCTTTAATTTTTAGTGGATATCAATAACTCACCCGAAAAATTGTAAGTTTTTATTAAGTTAGGCGTGTTAAAGGAAAATACTGTAAGTTGAAAGGAAAGTTGAGAAGTAATTTACAGAAGGAAGTAGCTACTAAAATGTCCACAGTTGCCTTCCAAACGCTGCTGGAATGCAGGTTAAAGTAAAATAGGATAACTGCGTAGACAGCTGGGGAAGAATTGTCTGTGTCTGTACGAAAAATTTATAGGGAAGAATGTTTAGCAAAAGGTTATGACATGGTAACTTAAATATCAATACACGATAATGTTAACACTCGACTGTGTAAAGAACAGCGAAACATTGTAGGTAATGAAAAAATCCGGAAAACATTTCGAAAATTGTATTTTAGGAAGAAATTTTTAAGTCAGGAAAATTACTGCAACGTTCTTCGAATCGATCTCAGTAATGACTAAGAAAGAATAATTCATTTCTCCGCTGGATAAGGGAGTAATTATTTACATAGAAGCATAAATCCTTTTTTTAAACGGCATTTTTTAAAGGTTATCCCAGGAAATTTTCCCAGTTGTGGAGCTTAAAAGTAGATCTAGGAAGCACATCACATGAAAACTCCATATAAACAGTTCAGTTGATACTTTTACCGGATAAAAAGAAAAACGTATCCTTATTAGTTAACTCTGCTGAGGAACTGATGTGTGTTCAGGTCCCGAGTTATTATAAATGGTGATTTTGAAGCAGCGGTCATCAGTGCAATAAGTGAGGTATTTCCAGGATCCGTTATTTATTGCTGTAATTTTCATTTTAATCAATGCCTGTGGAGACAAATACAAAATATTAGTCTTACTGTAGAATATAAAGGAAAACAACAGGTCCGATTCACATGCACATTGTGTGCTGCTGTGGCGTACCTACCGATCAATAAAGCAGAACAAGTCTGGCATATTATAATGAAAGTGTTCTACAGAATGATAAATTAATCTTATTTCTCCATTGCTTTGTGTGCAGTGGATGGAGAATTAAAATGTTTCCATCGAGATGTGGAACGTAAATAAGCGTCAGCATAGGACCAACAGTGGAGCTGAGGGTTGGAATTGTAAACTAAACAACATTGTAGGAAAGCAACAGCCTGTGTTTTGCTGCTGGTACAGACATTAAAAGAAGAAGGGGAGTTGGTGTCATGGCAACTGAAGTCAAAGGAACCTGGTGAGCCTGACAAAAAACGAAGAAAGGCTTATGTAAAACGAGAGAATGAAAAATACGGGAAAATAGGATAAACTCAAATATCTATATGAATGCCTAAGAAGTTGAGCTACGTAAATAAGTACGAATAATTATAAATAATTTCCCAGTGGTCGCACGTTCTAAGATGTGGATCTGCTGTCGTTCTCTTGCTGGGCTTGCGGGTTCGAATCTCGCTGGTAGGCATGGAGGTCTGTCTCTTCTGAGAGTTTTCTGTTGCCTGGTAGAGGTCTCTTAGCCGTGCTAATCACTAGGCCAAAGGAGTTCCAACGTGTTTAGTGTGTCTAACTGACAGTGATCCTGAAGTCTCTTTAATGAGGTAGCCCTGGCCCACCAGAGTTTGTTGCGCCCTGGGGAGAAGATTATAAATAATTAACAGAAACTTTGTTAATGTAATACTGTAATAGGTAAAAACGGATCACTTCCACTGTACGCCTTTACCACATCCGCTTCTCCAGACACAAGTTACAAATATGAACATGATATCAGAGCAACAATACAACAACTGTTTGGGCCCCTTAGACAGAGCTGGCATCCATCACTGGACCATCCAGTGATGGAGGCTAGCTCTGTCTAAGGGGCCCAACTGAATAGGTGTTCGTCTCTTCTTCCCGTCCATTCACATGAGGACGGAAGCAGAGCCAGCTTCCGAAACGTTGTGATTATAATTTTTTAATTTTTAATATTTTAATATTTTACTCTTCGGACGATGGATAAAGTCCATAAACCCATCACCACACCAAACTGAGAGTCTGACAATTATCGGGGCTGAGGGCTACGAAGTAATATAAACTTTGGGGAATATCAATTGGTCTGGAAGTTCGTATTATTTATTGTGTGTTAAATAATATTAAGGTGAAAGGCACAAGGAAGCTAACATGTGCAGGTCATATTGCGCACTGGGTAGTGTTGGAGTGTATTGTGTACACCTGTCTGTTTTGCAAGAAATTTAGTTAATGGAACATCCGGGAAACTGGCGTCAGAAGAAAAAAATGTACTAAAAATATTTTGAAGAGAAACGAGTCGGAGTACTTCAAATATTTTTAAAAGAATAATAGAAGACAGGGAACTATGAACAGGTGATTGGCCATAACGTTCTTTAGGCAAACGCTGCTTTTTGGTGCCAAGAATTTGCTTGTAAACAATTATTTCGCGAAAGTTTGCAAGTAGGGCAAATAGGGGATAATATGGAGCCCCAAAGAATTTATAACGACTAGAGCATTCCTATTTAAGAGGCAAACTGGCTATTAGCAATAAAAAATTTTGAGTGCCTACTGAGTCCAACAGCAGGACGTAAATTCAAATCCAGATTCTGACACGCACACACTCACGGTACGTAACAGGTTATGAACTGAGTGGTGATGCAAATGTCCTTAGGGTGGGGGCAAGTGAGGCTAACATTTTTTCTAACATACTATGACATTTAATTTCTGGATACCCCAAATACTTTGTTTTTTTAAATGGAGAAAGTCTGCGCAGCAGACGCTACGGACGCACCTCAGCCTTAAGGCTTCTTGTGCAACCCTGTGATGAAGATGAAGATGATGGTTATTTTTTGTCCTTTTCCTAGTAATGGAGCACCGGTGGAACGAAACTTACTGGGAAAACCGAAGTACTCGGAGAAAAAACTGTCCCAGTGCCACTTTGTCCACCACAAATCCCACATGGACTGACCCGGGATCGAACCCGGCCCTCCGCGGTGGGAGGCCGGCGGCTAACCGCCTGAGACAAAATACTTTGTTACTCTTCTTCTACAGCATCAAGTCTAGGACACTGTGCAGTACTGACATATTTGAAGCTTCGCGAAAAATAATCCAGGGCCTTTTTAAAATATAGCTTATTTTCAAAATAAATTAATACAACAAAAGGAATAAATGGTTCGTAATGAATAAACTGTACCTGAACTGCATTAGCTTTCAAATTAACCAATATGCTGCAAGTTTAACACGCACGAATTTTTAATGTTTATACGTCACTTGCCTCAGTTTTACAAACGCAAGTCCTGTCACACACACACACACACACACAAACACACACATATATATATCAACGTCAGGTTACGTGCTTTCGAAGAAACAGTTTTAAGTTTTCCTATCCGGATTTTTACTCGTGTGTGGAACATCCTTGAATAGCTCTTGTAAATTTGTAAACGAGACGATGAAATTTGTATTTTTATAGCAAAAAAGACAGACACTAAAATCTGCCTGAAATTTGAGGTCTATAATTCAGATCGCTGCCCAACGTGCAGTGAGAATCAAGGCCGTCCCTTGTTACTGCTCAAACTCGTACGGAGGTTAAAAATGTAATGCGCAGGAAAGTGTGGAATGGCCGAACGTGCGTTGTGTGACGGACTGCATGGCGGATTGTCTTGCGTCTGAAAGGCTATTGAAGTAGAATGACTGCACATCAGGTTGGGTTTGACAGTATAAAAACGTGTAAACAGAATGGAATTTATCGACTTCCTTGTGGGTGGCGCATTTATCAGAACGTGATAAGAGAGACTGTAGTAATTATAGCGACATACCACTCTTATCGCGTGCAAGGCAAAGGCTACCGATCATTGTTGCACACAATTTAACTCCGAATGTAGGTGAAATGATTGAGAATATTCAGCGTGGATTTCGACATAACCGATCAACTACGGGTCACATATTCTGCATTCGTCCCACAGTGGAGAGATAATTGTAACGGAGTGGGGAAGTTCATTAGCTGTGTATAGATTCCAGGAGAGCCTATTGTTCAGTTAGGAGGGGCGTTCTGTTTAATATCTCATTCGGGTTGGATGAGCCGGGGTAGCGTATTCGGTATAGCATCTCGTTACGAGCTGGCGGTCAGGAGATCGAATGCCAGTGAGGTCGAGATTTTCCGGACCCATTCAGACCGGTACCAATGCCCACACAGCCCTGTACACACTGGGTACCGGGTAATTCCCGGGGGTAGTACGACCGAGTCATTGCGTTGACAACCGACCCTTATACCTATACTCCCCCTTCGGGCCTTCATGGCCTGTTCTAGTGTGAATTTTACCATTCATTTTGATATCCCCATGAAACCCTTGAGGTTAATAGAAATGTGTTCAAATGCAACTTGCAGTAAAGGCTGATTGACAGATATGTGCCCGATATATATATACAGTTAACGTTACTCTGAAACAGGGAGATATTTCGTCACTATTTGCTTTCAACTTTTCTTTCGTGTACGCCATTAGGAAGGTCCAAGAAAACCAGGAGGGTTTAAAATTCAATGCCAGTTATGGTGTTCTAAGCGTCACTTAGAATTAGAGCCACCACAGAATTGTATCAAAGGCCACGGTAGCGTAGGGACTAGTAATTAGCGTACGTGCTGGGTTATCAGCGATTTGAATCGTGGAAGGGACAAGGGTTACCCTTCCTGTCAAAACGTCCAGACTGCATGTAGGGCCCACATAGCTTCCTGTTCAGTGGGTCCAGCTGCCTGTGGTCCAGTATAGAGTGGGCGGAGCGTGAAGTTAGCCACACACCTGTAACTGTTTTCTAAGTTAATGACAGGAAACACACCTGCACTCCCGCCATATGCCTTCATGGCCTGTAGAGATAATTTTATCCTTACCACTGAGCAGTTTAACAGTACGAACTGATGTTGTGTTGTCTGTCACAATTTATCATTACTGTTACAGTCAGTGGATCGCTCCGTTTTCTGTATTAATTGCTTAATGTACACAGTTGTTAATCTTAGTTGTATAATCCGCGGTAACCATCCAGTGTATTTGTTCCGCCATTTTGTAAGTACTGTTAGTGAGCAGACTTCTAATGTCGCTTTGAACTGTAATGGACTTTAGGATCACTACGCGTTAATTGTAATTCACGACTCCATGTATGTGCTGGTGCTTTGTTTCTTGCATTCGAAACTGCAGGTAAAGCAGAGGTGAAGATGCCTTAAACACGCCATAGGAAGGCATGGCGAGCGTGGAGTTATTATTGTTCTACGCATTGTTATATTCATTGTTATATGGTGGTGAGGGCTGAGTTTGACACACCGGCCGCTTTGCCCCCGAGAACAAATCCCTCCCCGCCCACGTGGGCCACGTGGCCAGCCTGGAGACTTGTCAACAGGAGGAACTCTAGCTCCTACAGAGTTTCAAATTACGATAGCTCTGTTGTCCAGCCAGTACCCCAGTTACTGTACCGACTGAGCTAGCCGGGATACCACATGTGAGTGTATTTCTGGATTGTCATGAAGGTGTTAATTAGTGTCATTAGCTGCACGTCCGGAGTGAAATTGAATGGAAGAAGTTTCTGTTTCTCAAGTCCATGTTTTGTATTTTATCTGCAGTCTGTGTTTGTATCAATCGTTACGATACTCATTCAGGTGCATGTGCACTCACAGAGAGGTGTAATCAGAGGAGCCTTAGCAAAGACCGCTGCATGTCGGGAAGGGAGACATTTTGACAGCGCTAGACGATGGGTGATATCTAACTTGGTAAGACTATCTGCCAGTGCAAACTGTGAGACTAACACCGTTAAGAGGACCCTTCAGTCTGTGTCACTTGCTGTAGGCGAGGAAGGATATAAAATTAAATTTCGGGACCTAGTTTTTTTTGTAAAACCTGGATAGTTGAGCGTGAGAAACGCAGTTAGACACCATGAAACGTGTACGCCGAAATCCGAACCATATTCTTGTGAACGGAATGGAAGTAATAATGAGATGTAGTAGAAAATTAATCCTTCAGAATTGCGAGAAAATTGAAGCATGTGGTATAGATACGCCCTTCCCATTTCATTAGTTACAATTCGCTATATTATTGAAGGCTGTAGAGACTGAGGTACTGACAGCACCGTCGAATTAACAGGGAATCCAGAGATGTATAAATGCGTACCGCGATATCACGTACAGTTCTGGTTTCAGTGCATAAAACAGTGAACGAACAAATTCAGCAGCACACAGCCGTCTGTTACGACAGCTGGTCACGGTGAGCTGCATGAAGCTGTGTCTCCGTCAGATTGTCACCAAGTTTTATACTACTGTACGTAGCTGCTGTGTGCGTGTGTGCAGTTCGGTGTGTTGATCCGTTGGGCGGGGGGCCCGGCGGTGGCGGAGAATAGCAATTGCCTGCTTATGGAACAGACAAATTTTACTGTAATCTTATTAAATAGAATATCGCGAAGAATGTTATCAAGTGCCTACTAGCGGATTGTCCTTTAAAGCCCAATATCTCCCAAGCTGTTCTTCCGATACCATTTATCATCTCACTTATACGTACTTTTAAGTATCTGCGCCATCAGACGGTCACGGTCCGCGTGCTAATACTGCAGCCAACTGTATATAAACCTCACAGATGGTGCAATGAAGAACAGTGTGTCATTACGTATTACGAATGCCCTTTCTATTGTAAACTAAATTAGAGTCTTCAATTATTATAATCGGCTGGTAAGGATGCGATTATCTTATTCGATAAATGCAATCCAAACTGAAATCGCAGTTATGGTAAGTACGACAAGTAAATAAGTCAGGAATTGCACACATATTTTATCAATTGTAACTCCGTTGGTAGGCTACCTCCCGTTTAATTAACTCTAAAACTTAAGAATTTGAACAAGTTGTGCGGAGGGAGCTTGGCTTGCAAGGTACATCACTGCATACAGCTTTTGTACGAACAGTTTCTGTTTGCATAAATATAATTGAATATATATATATTAAACCTGTATATGTGGGTGCAATACCGGCATATGATAAATAATTTTCCTTCGTCAGTATGCAACATTTCCTGCGCAAGAAAAGTTTCAAGAACAGAAGTACACCGAGCCCTTCCAAAAGACGAGATCCACTTTCCTTACCAGCATATCTCTTTTTTACGTTGCTTGGTACTCCAATTATTCTTCCTTCTCTCTGAGAAGTCCCTGGCACTTCTGCAGCTCGGAAATGAGCCGCAGGTTGTCTTCTTCGCTGCACTCACAGGAAAAATGGCAAACGTAAATTTTGTGAACAAAAAGACAACTTTACCTTATATACATCGGCAAATAACATAAAACTTGACCTTAGATTCGTTAAATTGCTTCATATTGATTCAGTTGGTACATGTCAGACAGTTATCTAGCTAACCCTCTAATGATAATGTATGTATGGTGTCAAAATATATTTTTAAACTGTGATACGTAACTGTATTATAAAAAGCACAGTTGGTGAAAGAATTTGCCTTTTGTTTTGTAGTATCTCTCAAATGACTGACACATTTTAAATACGGCTGCCTTATAGTTTTAGACCTTCTGTAATCCTATGACACAACATTTCCATGTATCCACATCCATACGGCTTCATTAACTGTAGTGTTTATCTATCCACAAAAAGAATGCCAAGTCATATTAAATGTGAGGAAATATAAAGCAAAGCTACTTCTGCACATACAACACCCAGGAAAGATTTGAGCAGCTTGCACAAACTTCCTTAAAAGAGAGAGGCGAACCACCTTGTTGACAAACTGTAACTACCTACTTTCAGTTGTCCAAAGCAAACTTTTTGAAAAATACAAGGTAAGTGAAACCTACTACAGCACCTTTAGAAAAGAGGTGGAGCAAGGCAGAATATTGCCTTCACATCTATCATGGCATAAAAGTAGTTCAAGTGAAATCCGTATTCTAACACAAATTCAAAGCATTTGTCAGCATATCCATTTCTGTTTCCTACAATTATGTATCACATGTATTAAAATATAACTCTTTGAGATACTCAACATATGCTGTGCACATGAAACAATACAAACACCTGCCTACTCAACATCCTACCTGCTCACTTGGAAAAATACAGGACTACACTGCATAGTATGTATACTGCATGTATACAATGTTTTCCTCTGTACTATTACTTACGTCCTTAAAAGTGTCGCCTCTAGGTCCATCACTTTTTGCTTAAGCTGCTGATTCTCTTCTTCTTTCTGTGCCTCCAGTTTACTGACATGTTCTTCCTGAAATGTTAACAGACACACCTATGCCAGAAAAACAACTCTTAATTAAAACCTACAGGTACAAGTTTCACACAGCATGCAGTAAGTGTGTCTACTTCTGTTTAACAAATGCTACTCTTGACCTGCCATAATCATTTACATGCTTTGGAACTGCCGACGTTCTGTGGCATATCAAAAAAGAAAAGATTAACCAACATTAGAAAAATGTGTAAAGCTGCATCCCTACACCAATTTAAGGCAACAGTCCATCATTCTGTGTAATTTACTGCTTCTACCATGGCATAAATAAGATCCTTACTCTACTCTGATGTTATGCGAGGTAGACTGGTAGTTAGTTACCAACGTTTTGTGACAATCTATCAGTCCCTGCTTGACCCTTGAAGATGGGTTTGATAGGTTGTCCCAAAAAGGTTGATAACTAACTACCAATCTACGCTGCATAACATCCCCTACAAGCACAGATCTCAGTCTATTATTCTCCTGCACACACAGCGGAATCTCATGAAATACGTTTTAAATTTCTTTTATGGCAGTATGACACACAAATTAAAACAATGTCTAAACATTGTTCATCATCCCCACTGTACAACTGTCTTTCTCTTTACAATATAGGATTTAACCCTGCTAATTGAGACACAGAAGCTCCTCAAAACAGCCACTTTTAGTCCACCATTAACACAGCTGGCAGCCCTATTTCATGTTTCGTGTTTTTTCTGTTCTGCTCATGGTTTGAGAGTAGCTCTGCCTACCAACCTGACAGGGTACATTTCCATTCATCGTATAAAAATAAGTGCTACTCTCTGAAATGTAAGGCAGCAGCTATAATGAACACATTTTTTCAAGAACCGAAAATACGGAAGATTACTTCAGATTATTTGATGTGAAATCCCCCCTCCTAGGTTAAGCAGGTTCTGTTTAGGCATTACAGACCCTGCCACATTACTTTTCAGTCCATATCCTCAGAACACAATACAATTTCTGCCAAAAACAAGTTGTACTGTACACATGCTTTACTGTATGACAGTTCAGTGTTAGCTGTGTTAATGTGTAACAACAGTTAATGTCCACACGGTTTGTGCAGCTAACCATTGAGATGAGTGCACAGCTTCACAACCCTCATACCTCACCCCCAAGAAAAAGACTGTAGTTATTTGTTTTGCCTATTTTTCCAGTAATCATTACAAGTAAGGCATACACATTCAGAAATAAGCAACATGAAATAACAGAAATATAGACTGCATTGCATTTATCTCTTTCAGGAGAGGGACCATGAGGGTGGGGGGGTTTGTGAAAATACTAACAAACTTCAGATTCAGCAACAGGCATAAAGCTTCCTGACTCACAGAGCAATTGCCTACATCACAAGTAATGTAGGCCTACTGTCTGTTGAGTTTTGTCCGCTACCTATGAGATGATGTCTTGAATTCTACACAGTGAAACCAACAGAATGTCTACTGACCTGTTGTGTGAGATGTGCCAGTGCATATTCCCTGCACGTTGGGTGTTTCACAGATGGCAGCACACAACCTGGAATGCAGAAATGTTAAAATAGTACTAATTATTATAAAAGGAATTCATTTTCATTCTTCTCATAATGAAATATCTAAGGCTAATACAGTCTGCGAGTTTGGCTTGAATGGGAGATACAAGGAATGCACAAAAAACCACTTCCCAAAGCACCCACTTCAAAGAATGGAACACCGTTTCCGTATCTGGCCCCTTCTAAAGGAAAACAGTGTTCCCTCATATACATTTTAAGCATTCTGCTGTAATATATGAAATTTATAAATATTTTCTGGGGAACATCTGAGAAGAAAGATGTTAATTTTCACTTTTCTCCCAAACCTTTGTTTACAACCCCATAACCATGAAGAACAGACTAATGCCAGAATTCTAAACATACACAAACTTTTCTCTAGTTTATTATTTGGAGAAACAAATTTATGGCTCTTTATACATATCTGTATTGAGTTTAAGATCTTATTTCCTCTAAACCTGTCATTTTGAGTATGACTGAATGACACTGTATAATTATTACACACCGTGTCCCTCTTAACAAAAGGATGAAAACATTGGGTACGGACATGCGTCCTGAAATTATTTCATGCCTAGTTATTTCAGGACACTGGATCACTCATCCTGGTGGAACATCTGATGATGTAATTCTTTATCAAAGATATTTATTTACAACAAAATATCTACTTCATACTGATTCATGTCAAACACAAACTACGTATCCCAACACTGCTGGCATGCTTCACAGCTTTGTGTTTCAACGTAACGTTTGAAGTGCACTCCCTTGCCACGAATACAGACACAGATAATAAACGCGCGTCCTCGTATCGACTCCCCTCACAGATTATTGACTTGCCTATACGCCCAGACATCCTCGATTCATTGTGAACTGCGTCATGGCATACAAAAATGCATTTACGGGGACTCCACACTTAACACCGAAGACTAATACACCAGATATTTTACAAATTCCCACAAACAAAAACTCAGTGCATTTGGTCACAGCAGCGCGGATGTTACTCCGTCGGTCCACCTCTGCCTACCCGACAGACGTTCACAGTGTAATACACTCAAGTGTTGAGGCAGGGCATTTATTAATGTTACTGAATTATTTTTGTGTGTATAATACAAATTTGATTACTTCAGTAAACACTGAATTACGTCATGAAACACCAGGAACGGAAGGTTCAACAGTGCCAAATATGATAAACCTCGCATGCTGACAACCCCTTCCCACAAGACATATCTTAATGCTGTCCTTGCATCTCCTTTTCAGCCATCCATCTAGTCACTGTCCAACTCTTCTTCTCTCCAAAATTTTGTATGCATTGAACTCACTGTTGGCTTCTGTATTTGACTATCCCACATGTACTTGTTGAAATGTATCATTAATTTCCGCGTTATGTACACTTCATTCTCTTTCCACTTTATATATTTTACTCAACCTGTTCTTTTCAAAGTATTCAAACATATATTCAGATTGATTAAGGTACTATTTACATACACACACGCGAGCACACTATCTGAAAACGTAAACTTTACAACTACATACACATACATACATAGCCTACACATCTTCGCGCTTCACGCTTTATAAATCACACACTATAAAACCACATATGATTTTCACTTCATTCCTTTTTTCACTTAAAACATGATATTGATCCCCTTGTTTTCAGACCATTCCAAATTATGTTTTCCTGACAAATTACGATGCCATATTTACACACACACAAAACTGAAAAAAATATTATTTTACAGCTACATACATATACGTAGTAGCCTTCATGCTTTCCTGTTCCACGTTTTATAAATCACACGTAATAAAACACACATGATGACGCATCAGACTACGAAACATAGCAGATGAATTTAATTTACTGTGGCAGTCAGTACGAGTGCCGTGTTAAGTGCGTCCCTGTCACAACGGCATGGCTCGTCCTGAGGTTGCGAATAGAGGAATGGCCTCCAGTTATGTAGAGTAGCTGCGAATACATTGAATAAGCGGTCGCGGACAACTGGCAAGGGGTGGTCCTCCATCTCGGGGTTGGGCGAGGTGCTAACAACTCCTCACCTTAAAAAATTATGATGTTACAAATCACACAAAGAAGCCTCGGACCTGGACCGATTCTTTGGTACGATTCCAGCTACGGAAAAGGGACATGAGTTTTGGAACATGGAATGTGAGGAGCCTGTATAGGTCAGGGTCATTTATGACAGTGGCCAAGGAATTAGCTAAGTATAAGTTAGATTTAGTGGGTGTACAGGAGGTTAGGTGGGACCAAGAAGGAACTGTAAGAGCCGGGGAGTGTACTTTTTTCTATTGCAAAGGGCAGGAAAATCATCAATTGGGAACAGGATTTTTTGTGCACCAGAGAATGGTATCAGCAATCAAGAAAGTGGAGTTTGTTAGTGATAGGATGTCATACATAGTGCTGAGAGGCCGCTGGGGAAATATCATTGTTCTGAATGCGCATGCACCAACAGAAGAGAAAGCTGATTATTAAAGACAGTTTCTATGAAGAATTAGAAGGCGTTTTTGATCATTTTCCTAAGTACCATATGACAATTCTGTTCGGAGATTTTAATGCAAAAGTGGGGAGAGAGGATATTTTCAAGCCGGCTAGTGGGAATGAGAGTTTACATCAGGATAGTAACGATAATGGTGTTAGAGTAGTAAATTTGGCCACATCAAAGAATCTAGTTGTTAAGAGCACTATGTTTCCGCACCGAAACATTCATATATACACCTGGACCTCTCCTGATGGGAAGACTCACCATCAGATCGATCACATATTGATAGATAAGAGACGGCATTCCAGTATACTAGATGTGCGATTTTTCGGGGCAGCTGACTGTGATACTGATCACTAACTGGTGGTTGCAAAATTTAGGGAAAGACTGGCAGTAAGTAAAGAAGCAGCACAGAAGTTTGATGCAGAGAGACTTAAACTCAAGAAGCTAAGTGAACTAGAGGTTAGGAAACAGTATCAGCTTAAGATCTCAAAAAGGTTTGCAGCTTTGGAAAACTTAAATGTTAGTGAGGACATAAATAGGGCTTGGGAAAACATTAAAGAGAATATCAAAATCTCGGCTCAAGAGAGTCTAGGTCTACACGAACGGAAGCAGCATAAACCATGGTTTGATGCAGAATGTGCAGAATTTTTAGATAAAAGGAAGCAGGCTAAAATTCAGTGGTTACAGAATCCAAACAAAAATAATGGAGATAATTTGCACAACGTAAGACGTGAAGCTAGTAGACATTTCAGGAACAAAAAGAAGGAATATCTGCAAGCTAAAATTAATGAAATTGAAACGAACAGTAAGAACAAGAATATAAGAGACTTGTATAGGGGTATCAATGAGTTTAAGAGGTGGTACCAGCCTAGAAGTAATGTAGTAAAGGATGCGAAGGGTGACGTGGTTGCAGACTCCCACAGTATTTTGGCTAGGTGGAGGAATCATTTCTCCCAGCTGTTGAATATACACGGGGTTAATGACGTTAGGCAAACTGAAGTACGTACGGCAGAGCCAGTAGCGCCTGAGCGCAGTGCCTTTGAGGTTGAGATGGCTATTGTAAAGCTGAAAGCCACAAATCACCAGGTATTGATCAGATTCCAGCAGAATTGATTAAAGCAGAGTGTAGCATAATTCGGTCTGAGATCCATAAACTTATTATTTCTATTTGGAATAAGGAATAATTATCTGAGGAACGGAAGAGGCCAGTCATTGTGCCTATTTATAAGAAGGGTGATGAAACAGATTGTAATAATTATCGTGGCATATAACTTTCCAAACTACGTACAAAATTCTATCCAACATTTTTTGTCAAAGTTAACTCCATATGCAGAGGGAATTATTGGAGATCATCAGTGCGGATTTCGACGTAACAGGTCAACTACTGATCACATATTCAGCATTCGCCAATACTTGAAAAAAAAAAGGGAATGCAATGAGGCAGTGCATCAGCTTTTTATAGACTTCAGGAAAGCCTATGATTCAGTTAGGAGGGAGGTTTTGTATAATATTCTCATTGAGTTGGTATCTCCATGAAACTAGCAAAGTTAATAAAAATGTGCCTAAGTGAAACGTATAGCAGAGTTCGGCTAGGCAAACATCTGTCTGACACGTTCCCTTTTAAGAATGGCTTGAAACAAGGAGATGCTCTGTCGCCATTGCTTTTCAACTTTGCTTTAGAATATGCCATTAGGAGGATTCAGGCAAACCAAGAGGGCTTGAAATTGAATGGTACACATCAGCTTCTGGTTTATGCTGATGATGTTAGTATATTGGGCGGAAGCATACATAATATAAAGAAAAATGCAGAAGATTTAGTAATTGCTAGTAAGGAGATTGGTCTAGAAGTAAATGTTGAGAAAGCTAAGTACATGGTCATGTCTCGAAATCAGAATGCAGGACACAATCACAACATAAAGATAGGTAGTAAATCCTTTGAAAGGGCGGAAGAATTCAAATATTTGGGAGCAACCCTATCGAATCGGAACTCCATTCATGATGAAATAAAGAGCAGATTGAAGTCGGGGAATGCTTGCTATCATTCGGTGCAGAATCTTTTGTCTTCCAGGTTGCTATCCAAGAACACAAAGGTTAGGGTTTACAGAACTATAATTCTACCTGTTGTTTTGTATGGGTGTGAAACTTGGTCTCTCACACTGAGGGAGGAACAAACACTAAGGGTGTTCGAGAATAGGGTGCTGAGGAGGATATTCTGCCTAAGAGGGATGAGACGACAAGGGAGTGGAGAAGACTACATAAGGAGGAACTTGATGACCTGTACTCATCATCAAATATTATTCGGGTAATCAAATCGAGAAGAATGAGATGGGTGGGGCATGTAGCACCTATGGGGAAAAGAGAGATGCATAGAGGATTTTGGTGGGGAGACCTGAGGGAAGGCGACCACTTGGGAGACACAGGCGTAGATGGGAGGATAATATTAAAATGGATCTTCAAGAAGTGGGATGGGTGTGCATGGACTGGAAGAGCTGGCTCAGTACAGGAGAAGTGGCGGGCTGTTGTGAACGCGGTAATGAACCTCTGGATTCCATAAAATGCGGGGAATTTCTTGACTAGCTGAGAAAGTGTTAGCTCCACAAGAAGGCCTCTGTTCCATGAAGTTAGTTAGTTAGTTAGTTAGTTAGTTAGTTAGTTAGTTAGTTAGTTAGTACGAGTGATTAGAAACTTATAAATCTTGAAGATGGTGAATGAAGTCCTTCAAATGACTCCTTCCACGTAACACCCAGATTAACACAGATTCAGCAATATGCATGAGTGTACTTACCTTTATTTTCGGCGAACCGAGGCTTTGGCAATATTGGGCTGGCCATGTTAACATCAACAATAATAACACGTCCACTCTTCCCAGGTCTGCACATCAACCACGATAACCAACAGTCTGTGCTCACCAACACTGCTTTATTTATGACAATTGCTGTTGTCACGTGATTGTTATTGCTGTGTTGCGTTACTATGACCACGCTTCTTGGTACTCGCTCCGTCACCTCCTGTGAGTGTCAGAGGTGATATACGGACTCAATATCGCATGTGATATTTGTCTGTGACCGCGACCACAGATCATACCGCGACTGAGGATGTACTGGTACTCGATTACCAAATTAATCGATATGTTATCGATACTTTCGAGTGTACGACGAAAGTAACCAAAGAAGGAGGTCGTTTTGTTTCTGCCGATAAAAATGGCAAATTTACGGCAAACTCCACTGACTTGCAGTTGGCATACAAGACCAGTAGTGCATTTAGCATTCGGTGATATAACCGAATGCTGATAGTTTCTAATTTCAGCCTGCAAAGGTGGGTCGTGTTCCAAAGGTGGGTCGTGTTCCAAAGGTGGGTCTTGTTTCAGAGCAGCCTTAGTGTTGTAACTTTCATGGTTACCTTGGCCTGGTTAACTGCTGATGAATCAAAACCTTATTATGGATTTATACAGTGTGCTGTGATGTCAGCAAAGCCATATTTAGGGCAGATATAAGGATTCGTCTTTTCTCATACAGCGATGGGTGTTTACGGAAAAGCATAGTGGTGCCTGGGGTCACGGTGTATGTCGACACCGTAGTTGTGTGTCTGTATTTGTAACACGTTTTGGATTTTATTTTAACTGTGATTACAAAAATTGAATTCCGTTTTAGGCCTTGCGTGTTCGTGTTTTTAACAGTTGCTTGAATGTTTATGTAGTATGTACACGAAACTAACTGTTAATAATGTTACCAGATGGGAAACCAATGCTACGACAAGGTGATATTGGAGATTGGATTGGGACCTTTGAAGGCCACAAAGGGGCTGTGTGGGGAGTAGCCTTAAATCCTCAAGCAACGAGGGCTGCAACAGGAGCTGCAGATTTCAATGCAAGAGTATGATAGCTTGCAGATACAAGGGATGCTACTTTTTCATGTTTGTGTGAAAAAAATGAAAAAACACATTAAAGAGACTTGAGAATTTTTTGTTGCTTGTGAAGGTTGTCACTGTGCTAAGGGGTTTTAGATTTACAGGTCTGGAATACAGTGACGGGGGAAGAAATCCACTCATTTCAACACAGCCACATTGTAAAAAGTGTAAACTTTTCATCTGATAGCACACTGTTTGTAACCGGCAGCGATGAGAAACTTGTCCGCATATTTGATCTCAATAAGCCTGAAGCAGGTGAGTAACCATGTCCTAATTCACAGTTTTAATTGTTTGTATATGCCAGATAAGATCTAATGCAAATTAAATTAGTGTCCTTAGTATAATGAATGTTATGAAGGCATCAACATAGTGCCACGATTACTAAAATCTTACTCTGTTGTGGCTTGACAATTACAATGTTTGTGTTTTTTAATCGCTTGATTTTTTAATTTTAAGTGTAAACAATATAATAAGGATAATTATAATTTTATTTGTTAACAGCTCATAGATTGTGATAAAAGTTTATGAGGGAACAAAACATGTTGGGGCCGTAATTAAATATAATCTTGCCAGTGAAGATATATATTGATGGAATTTTTTAAATAAATATTAACTGATGTGTTTTGAACTGTGGTGTGTGCTTCATATAGAACAAGAAGAAAAAGAAGAAGAAGAAGAAGAAGAAGAAGAAGACGACGAAGAAGAAGAAGACGAAGAAGAAGAAAATAACCGGCTATTAAGGACAAGACTTTGGCAGTTGGTAAATGCAATCGAAATTGAAGTCGCAGTTATTGTAAGTCCACTATGAAAATAATTTATGAATTCTGCGCATACTCTAGCAACTCTGCGACGGTACCTCCTACTTAAATACCTCCAAAACTGCAACAATTTACGGACAGTGCGCTTTGCCTATAAAGTAAGAATATGTTTTTCGAAACTATTTCTTTTCATAATATATGTTATATTTGCTGTCCTTATAGCTGGGTGCAATGTCGACTGACGGTATTAAGAACTTGTCTTCGTCCGTATTCAACGCTTTATGTTTGAGAAAGGTTTCAGTGGCCGTGCGGTCTAAGGAGTCGGTCTGAAGCTGCTTGGTTGCTGGGATTGCGGGTTCGAATCCCATTGAGGTTATGGATGTTCGTCTCTTGTGTTGCTTGTGTGTTGTGTAGGTAGCAGCCTCTGAAACGAGCTGATCACTCGTAGAGAGGAGTCCTAATGCATGTGTGTGTGTGTGTGTCTGTGTGTGGTACAGAAACCTCAAAAAACGACGTTTCAATCACTGTAGAGGTTTGAGGCTTACATAAGACGCGCCTACATTCACCTCTTACCACATCCCTTCACTCCCCGCCAGCAGCTATCAACTAAAGTGGTCACTACATTACTTTTCATTGTTTCATGTGAAGAGAAATATCTTAGTGTACATAGACTGTAGTGTTACCAAATTTGTGATAGAATTTAAAATTATTTATATAAATATATTTAAATAAATTATCCCTGGATATATTTTTACATCCAATGTAATTCTATCTTGTTTAGACTAGAAAATAAAATACATGTATGTAGAATATATATTCTACAAAAAAGTGGAAGTTAAGAATATTTCGTGTCTGTTTTCCGTTTAACATAAAAATCACACGGTTTCAGATCGGTGAACGGGGAAGCCACATTCCGTTCCTTATTTATCTGTCCCAAAACACTCTCCAGACAAGAAGCGTAATTGCTTGCCGTGTGGGCTATTGCATTGTGTTGCAGGTACAAGGCATAAGCTACGGTGGGTGAAGACAGTGCAGACTTCAGTAATAGTGTAGCAGGTGATGCGCGGTAAACACTGCGCTTTGTGCAGTTGCAGCAGTTTGGTTTCGTGGGAAGGGTGACTGTTGCTCTATATGAAATAATTTGTCTGTGGCAGTGCTGACAGTATTATGGGGGATATACAGTGGCGTTACTGGTTTTGTGACACCCGGGGCGAGCAGTAAGAGACCGCCCCTAACAGAGATTTGGACTTTAAAACAATTAATTTATTTATTGAATCTCTTTTTAATTTTTATGAATAATTTGAAATGTTATTAGCGTAGAAAATGAAATTTAGCCATAAAAACGTCCATTTTGCCGCCCACTGGGCTCTGCTGCCTGGGGAGGCCGCACCACTCCCCCTTCCTCGCTAGTACAAGTCTGTCGTGTTGTACCCGATATGAATGAAATAAAAGGTGCAAACAGCACACTTCTATTTGTGAGGGTACAAGCGAATCCTCTGCACGACAATGTCATTGCAAACGTCTCTAATGCTGAGCTGCAGTGAAGAAGTAAATTTCACCCTAGACCGGGCCAGGAAAGCGCACAGGGTGTAGCGATATAGCTCTAGTTTTCCTTTAACCTCGGCGCATGTAGGGGGTGGTTGGTCAACACCACACCCTGGCCGTTTTATCCCCGTGAAGAGTTCCGTTACCCATTGTACAGGACGCTGGTTTGGCCTCAGGGCCGCTCTGGACGGAGGGGAGGGAATCTCGCCCCCATCGGGATTCTAC
Source organism: Coptotermes formosanus (assembly GCA_013340265.1). Lineage (NCBI taxonomy): Eukaryota > Metazoa > Arthropoda > Insecta > Blattodea > Rhinotermitidae > Coptotermes > Coptotermes formosanus. The sequence continues at coordinate 425,234 of BLKM01000278.1, read as the reverse complement.
CCCCGCACAGCCCAGCCCGTAGGGAGTCGCTATACCGCCTGCGCTGTCCCGGCACCAGCGCCCACTAAGTACTTCTTGCTGCCAGAGAGGCAATAAACTGCACTTGTAATTCCATGGCTGCTGTCCGGTCCGCCAACCAGTGGCTTGTGAACACAGCGGTAGGGAGTGCGTTCGTAACCGCACTGTCTGTAAGACCGGTATCACAGGTTGGGAACGGTGTACACAGCGTCAAAATCGCGACTCTTTCACAAACATTTTATAATTACATCCACAACATAGTTATGCGTGTCAGACACCACATTTGTAAACAAATTAAAACTTTGAGCGTGAAGGTTTGGGAGTTGTGGCCTTCCGTACCTGGTACGTACAAGTGTTAAAAATAGATTAAACTTGTAATAAATTTACCTGTTTTTATGTGGCTGTGAAACGTGAATTGGCATCCTGAGGGTCAAACACCAAATTGAGAGTCTGAAAGCTATTGGAGCTGAGGGCTGGGAAATAATAAAGTGAGATGAGACAACAGTCTTCGCAACTAGTAGAATATATTATAAACTATTGTAAAATTAGGCTACATGTTTCGGTCCGAACGGACCATCATCAGACCTATATACAAGAACTTGGTTTAATGAATGGATGGATAAAGCCTTTGAGATCTCAGAAGGCGTTTATATGTTCAACTGCCTAGCCGTAGTTCCAACAGATATATTGCAACTAGGAAGTTACCACGTATTTCAACAGCTAATGTATATATGAAACAGTTAAACCATATTGTTATACGGTATACTGCCTTAACTCGAAAAAAGGAAAAGGAACATTACTCCCCATTACCAAGGGTCAACAATTGTACTTTACTTTTAGATCTAGACTTAGTTTCACGAATCTTATGTTATCTATAGTATGTTACACCGTACCCGTATTTAATAACCTGGACACTGACTTGGACATATAAACACCTTCTGAGATCTCAGAGGCTTTATCCATCCACTCATAAACCAAGTTTTTTTTATATAGGCCTGATGACGGTCCTTTCGGACCGAAACATGTAGCCTAATTTTACAATATTTTATAATATATTCTACCAGTTGCGAAGACTGTTGTCCCATTTCACTTTGTTATTACCTGTCTGGCATCGGTATGCACAATATGGAGAGGCAGCAAGTAATATAGACTTTGGAATATATGATCCGATTAGCAGCTTCGTATTATTTATTATGCATTAAATAATATTAAGATGAAAGGCACAAAGAATCTCACATGTGCAGGACATACTGCGCACTGTGTGGTGTTGGAGTGTACTGTGTACACCTGTCTGTGTTGCAAGAAATGTGCTTAATAGAACATCTGGGAAACTGGCGTTAGAAGAGAAAAATGTATTAAAAAGATTTTAAAGGGAAACGAGTCGGAGTACTTAAAATGTTTTTAAAAGAATAATAGAAGACAGGGGACTATGAACAGGTGATGGGCCATCACGTTCTTTAGGCAAACGCTGCTTCTTGGTGCCAAGAATTTACTTGCAAAGAATTATTTAGCTGAAGTTTGCAAGTAGGGTAAATAGGGGATAATACGGAGCCCCAAAGAATTTATAACGACTACAGGATTCCTATTTAAGAGACAAACTGGCTATCAGCAGTACAAAATTTTGACGTAAACTCAAATCCAGATTCTGACACGCACTGAGTGGTGATGCAACTGTCCTTAGGGTGGTGGCAAGTGAGGCTAACATTTTTTCTAACATACTGTGACATTTAATTTCTAGATAAACCAAATACTTATTTTTTAAGTGGAGAAATTACGCGTAGCAGAGGCTACGGACGAACCGCAGCCTTAAGGCTTCTTGTGCAACCCTGTGATGAAGATGAATATGATTAATTTTTGGTCTTTTCCTAGTAATCGACACAGGTGGAATGAAACTGACAGGGAAAACCGAAGTACTAGAAGAGAAACCTGTCCCAGTGCCACTTTCTCCACCACAAATCACACATGGACTGACCCCGGGATCGAACCCGGGCCTTCGCGGTGGGAGGCCGACGGCTAACCGCCTGAGACAAAATAATTTGTTACTTTTCCTCTACAGCATCAAGCCTATAACACTGTGCAGTACTGACATATTTAAAGTTTCGAGAAAAATAATCCAGGGCCATTTTAAAGTATAGTTTATTTTCAAAATAAATTAATACAACAAAAGGAATAAATGGTTCGTAATGAATAAACTGTACCTGCACTGCATTAGCTTACAAATTAACCAATATGCTGCAAGTTTAACACGCACGAATTGTGAATGTTTATACGTCACTTGCCTCAGATTTACAAACGCAAGTCCTGTTACACACACACACACACACACACACACACATCAACATCAGGTTACGTGCTTTCGAAGAAACAGTTTTAAGTTTTCCTATCCGGATTTTTACTCGTGTGTGGAACATCCTTGAATAGCTCTTGTAAATTTGTAAACGAGACGATGAAATTTGTATTTTTATATCAAAAAGACAGACACTAAAATCTGCCTGGAAATTGAGGTCTATAATTCAAATCGCTGTGAAACGTGCAGTGAGACTCAAGGCCGTCCCTGTTTAATGCTCAACCCTCGTATGGAGGTTACAAATGTAATGCGTAGGAAGGTGTGGAATGGTCGAAAGTGCATTGTGTGACGGACTGCGTGGCGGATTGTCTTGCGTGTGAAAGGCTATTGAAATAGAATGACTGCACATCAGGTTGGGTCTTGATCATGTAAAAACGTGTAAACAGAGTGGAATTTATCGACTTCCTTATTGTTTGCCCATTTATCAGCAGCGCGATAAGAGAGACTGTAGTAATTATAGCGACATACAACTGTTATCACGTGCAAGGCAAAGGCTACCGATCATTGTTGCACACAATGTAACTCCGAATGTAGGTGAAATGATTGAGAATATTCAGCGTGGGTTTCGACATAACCGATCAACTGCGGATCACATATTCTGCATTCGTCACATAGTGGAGAGAGAATTGTAATGGAGTAGGGAAGTACATCAGCTGTGTACAGACTCCAGGAGATCCTATTGTCCAGTTAGGAGGGACGTTCTGTTTAATATCTCATTCGGGTTGGATGAGCGGGGATAGTGTATTCGGTATAGCGTCTCGTTACGAGCTGGCGGTCAGGAGATCGAATGTCGGTAAGGTCGAAATATTCCGCACCCGTCCAGACTATTCCCTAGGCCTACTCAGCCTTCTACACACTGGGTACCGGGTCATTCCCGGGGGTAGTGCGACCGGGTCATGGCGTTGACAACCAGCCCTTATACCTCTACTCCCCTTTTCGGTTTTCATGGCCTGTTCTGGGGTGAAATTTACCGTTCATTTTGGTATCCGCATGAAACTGTTAAGGTTAGTATAAATGTGTTCAAATGCAACTTGCAGTAAAGGCTGATTGCAAGATATGTGCCCGATATATATATATATATACAGTAAACGGTACTCTGAAACAGGGAGACGTTTCGTCACTACTTGCTTTCAACTTTTCTTTCGTGTACGCCATTAGGAAGGTCCAAGCAAACCAGAAGGGTTTAAAATTCAATGCCTCTTATGGTGTTCTAAGCTTCACTTAGAATTAGAGCCACCACAGAATTGTATCAAAGGCCAGGGTAGCGTAGGGAGTAGTAATTAGCGTACGTGCTGGGTTATCAGCGATTTGAACCCTGGAAGGGACAAGGGTTACCCTTCCTGTCAAAACGTCCAGACTGCGTGTAGGGTCCACATAGCTTCCTGTTCAGTGGGTCCAGCTGTCTGTGGCCCAGTATAGAGTGGGCGAGGCGTGAAGTAATCCCCCACACGCTTTTAACTAGTGTCTAAGTTAATGACAGGACACACACCTCCACCCCCCATAGGCCTTAATGGACTGTAGAGATAATTTTACCCTTACCACTGAGCAGTTTAACAGTACGAATTGATGTTGTGCTGTTTGTCACAATTTGTCATTACTGTTACAGTCAGTGGATCGCTCCGTTTTCTGTATTAATTGCTTCATGTACACAATGTGTTAAGGCGGCAGAACAGACTTTTGTCTTAATATTATTTTGAATTTGAAATGTACATTTTTGAAGGGTTAGTGTTGCGTAAGATAGCAACACTGCCCAATCTTGCGTGCATCACATGATGCTAGCCACACCCTAAGCGCGTGATGAGGAAACGCAGTGTGGCTTGGGGCGCACTCGGAGTTACACCTGCGTACAGGCAGGACGTGTTGCGGCACAAGGCCAACAAACACAAATGGTGGTGTCCTAACAACATTAACAATTAACTAAGTGTAATAACTACTCGTGGGTGTACGAAACCACAAACTGCATCATAACCGTGTTTGTACAACAACAACAACAACAACAACAACAACAACAACAACAACAACAAGGGCCATAAGGGCAATAGTGTTTTTCTGAACACTAATAGCACTTGTATGTAATTGTTGGAACAGTGAATTTAAGTGTACCAAAGACGAACAGTAACAGAAGGTTGATCAGTGTACTGTGGTCAGTGTAAACACAAAGGATTAATATTGTTATATTAAAACCAGAAATTTAATTACAAACAACCGGCATTTGTTATTCATTCATGCGTGTAGGAGCAACAAGTGTTTTCTGTGTGAATGATGGCATGTTGGTCAAGACCTCTTGTTAACCCATGCAGGTTGGGAGCCAACACAATGATTAATCTTAGTTGTATAATCCGCGTTAATCATTCAGTGTATTTGTTCCGCCATTTTGTAAGTACTGTCAGTGAGAAAACTGCTAATGCCGCTTTGAAGTGTAAAGGACTTTAGAATCACTATGCGTTAATTGTAATTCACCACTCCATGTATGTGCTGATGCTTTGTTTCTTGTATTCGATACTACGGGTAAAGCAGAGGTGAAGATGCTTTTAACACGCCATGGGAAGGCATGTTGGGCGTGGAGTTTTTATAGTTCTACGCATTGTTATATTCATTGTTATATGGTGGTGAGGGGTGAGTTTGACACACCGGTCGCTTTGCCCCCTTACCCAAACGTGGGCCTCGTGGCCAGCCTTGAGACTTTTGCCAGGGGAAGCAATTTTAGCTCCTACAGAGTTTCAAACTACGATTGCTCTGTTGTCCAGCCGGTACCCCAGTTACTGTACCGACTGAGCTAACCGGACTACCACACATTACCGTATTTCTGGATTCTCATGAAGGTGTTAATTATTGGCATAAGCTGCACGCTGGGAGTAAAATTGAATGGAAGTGTTTTCCCTTTCTCAATTGCATCTTGTGGATTTTATCTACAGTTTGTTTTTGTACCAAACGGTTAGGATATTTAAACTCGTTCAGGTGAATCTGCACTCAAAAAGAAACATAAACAGGGGGGCCTTAACAAAGATATTTGCAGGCTGGCAAGGCAGATATTTTGACAGCGCTATACGATGGACGATTCCGAACTTGGTTAAGACTATCTGCCAGTGCAAACTGTGACACTAACACTGTTAACAGGACCCTTCACACTGGGTCACTATCTGCCAATGCAAACTGTGAGACTAACGCTGTTAACAGGACCCTTCACACTGGGTCACTATCTGCCAGTGCAAACTGTGAGACTAACACTTTTAAGAGGACCCTTGAGACTGGGTCACTATCTGCCAGTGCAAACAGTGAAAATAACACTGTTAAGGGGACCCTTCAGACCGGGTCACTATCTGCCAGTGCAAACTGTGAGACCAACACTGTTAACAGGACCCTTCACACTGGGTCACTATCTGCCAGTGCAAACTGTGACACTAACACTGTTAACAGGACCCTTCACTCTGTGTCACTTGCTTTACATGAAGACGGATATAAAATTAGTTTTCATAAAGTAGGTGTTTATTGTAAATCATGGAAATTTGATAGTGAAAACGCAACTAGACCCCATGAAACGTGTAGCATAAATCTGAACCGTATTCTTGTGAATGGAATGGTAGTTATAATGGCATGTTGTAGGAAATGGATCCTTCCGAACTGCGAAAAATTGAAGTATACAGGAAGATACACCCTTCCCATTTCATTAGTTACAATTCATTATATTATTCCAGGCTCTACAGGCTGATGTATCGATGACATCTTTGAATTAACTGGGAATCCAGAGATGTATAAATACGTACCTTGATATCACGTACAGTCCCGGTTTCAGTGTATAGAGCAGCGAATGAACAAATTCAGCAACACACAGCGGTCAGTTGCGGCAGTTGGTTACGGTGAGCTGCGGTGAACCTGTCCTTCCATCAAATTGTCACACATTTTTATACTACTGCACGTAGCTGCTGTGGGCGTGTGCTCAGTTGGGTGAGTTGAGCCATTGGGGGGGGGGGGGGGAGCAATTACATACTTATGGGACAGGAAGATTTTACTGTAATCTTATTAAATAGAATGTCGCGAAGAATGTTATCAAGTGCCTACTAGCGGATTGTCCTTTAAAGCCCAATATCTCCCAAGCTGTTCTTCCGATACCATTTATCATCTCACTTATACGTACTTTTAAGTATCTGCGCCATCAGACGGTCACGGTCCGCGTGCCGATACTGCAGGCAACTGTATATAAACCTCACAGATGGTGCAATGAAGAACCGTGTGTCATTACGTATTACGAATGCCCTTTCTATTGTAAACTAAATTAGAGTCTTCAATTATTATAATCGGCTGGTAAGGATGCGATTATCTTATTCGATAAATGCAATCCAAACTGAAATCGCAGTTATGGTAAGTACGACAAGTAAATAAGTCAGGAATTGCACACATATTTTATCAATTGTAACTCCGTTGGTAGGCTACCTCCCGTTTAATTATCTCTAAAACTTGAACAAGTTGTGCAGAAGGAGTTGGCCTGTGAGGTACATCACTGCATTCAGCTATTGTTCGAATAGTTTCTGTTGACATAAATATAAATCAATATATATGTATATTATCTGTATATATGTGGATGCAATATCGGCGTACTGTAAATCGTTTTCATTCGTCAGTTTCCAACACTTCCTGTGGAAGGAAAGTTTCAAGCGTCATATTTATTTTGCTGTTTGAACAATCAGCGGCCGCCTGACGCTCCGCTAGCGTTACGCCATACGCTGCGTCTCGGGAGGTGTAACAGCGGGTGAAGGCAGTGAAAAAAATTCTCCTTCATTAACCTTTAGAAAGTTCAAGAACACTCACAGTGCTGCAGCAGGTGCTGACTATGTTGCCCCTCTGACCGAATGCAGTCAGTATACGGGCAGAACACATTGTTTACTCTCTGGTAGTCCTTGCCCGGAAATTGTTGAAATCTCACAGCGTGCACTCATCGTACACCAAACACCATTTTTCTTGTCATAAGAAAGGAGTTTGTGGGTAAGTCCTGGATTTTCCGCACTCCAAAACGGTTGTTCTGAGAATTCGCCCCTCCGTGTAACGAAAACCAGGACACATCAGGAAAAACAGTAGCTGTGGATCAAACTCTCCAACCTGTACAGACTGAAGAAACCAACTGCAAGAATGCAATCTTGCAACCGGATGATGTTCCTTCAAAGCATCAACTACCGTTGCATTAAAGAATCTAATTTGTAACAATTTTGTGGCCATTCTTCCAAACGTTTTCGAAGCATTCGTATCCTGACCTGAGAAATATTCTGTTACATTTTCCAACAGACACATATTTTAAATACAGCTGCACCAAAACACAGGCTGTTCAAAAGCACACCTCAGTAGAGGCATGCTGTTACACCACGGAGGTACTGAGAATTGTATTTAGCAGCAACACACACGATGGTTCTTATTGCACGTCTGTTATCGCCGACAGGTGAAATTCCACTCCCCTCTGAAAACAGGGCGTAGCCCTCACGTGGCCACGCAATTAGGTGCGGTCTTTGGCCCCTTTCTTCCCCCGATTTAAGGCCTTGTTACCTTTATATACGGGAAAGTCTCAAAGATATGGTGTATAAAACAAATGCTCACAATCTCGAAGAACCAACGAAAACATCCGCCTCGAGATTACGACAAATTCCGGGCAAGAACTCCAGACAGTAACTAACGTGCTGCGCCTGTATACTGACTGCTTTCGGGCAGCAAGCAACATTTTCAGCACCTGCTGCAGCACTGCTCAGTTTTGTTAGACTTTCTAAAGGCTCTTGTCAGGCCAATATTTTTCTCTCTGCCTTCCCCGACAGTTAAACATCCCGAGACTCGGCTTGTGACGTAACACTATTCAGATATTCCCGGGGTGGGGACTGTCATTCTTCGGCAAAGCGGGGAAAATGACGCTGTATAAATATATACAGGCCAATCCCGGTGTCCGTGCGCTGTAAGACGTAGGTTGCAGCCGTTTGATTGCTGTTATCGCGGGCTCGATTCCCGCTGAGGGCATGGCTGTTCGTCCCTCGTGTTTGCTGTGTGTTGTGTAGGTAGCGGCCGCTACGTTGGAGCGATCACTCGTCCAGAGGAGTCCTGCCGGTTGTGTGTGTGTGACCGTGAAGCCTGAACAATGGGGCGGCTTTGGCCCCAGTTAGGCTGCAGCACTACAGCAGGTAACACATAGTGACTCACTGTAACGCCCTCTCGAACATGGAATATGCTGGAAATAAAACCAAATAACATTCCGGTGTTTGTCATATTGTTCTGAATACGTGTATGATCCCTCTCGACCGTCTTTCCAAAGAAACTGAAATATTTTCCGCTTTGTGGCAGCCGAAGGATTGTCAGTCCTCCTGTCTAACTGTAAGTTGCTTTGGGTGCCTTGGTACAGGCGTTCTGAAGGCGGCAGCACAAAACCGGACAGTTTCAGTTACAGCGCTCGGCTGGATACAGTTCATTCGAAATACTCTTCTCTCCAAAAAGGAAAAAGTGGCTTATGATTTAAATAATCGCTGTATGTGTGTGTACGGGATGGTTCAGGACTGAATGTTTAACTTCAGGTTGTAACCCTGAAGCCATTTGTGTACACCAACATATCTACACAACAGAAATATAATTTCTACATGAACTTCAGCCCTCCTGCATGTTTCAGCGATAAGTAGCCGTCATCAGGGAGACGTAAATGCACAGAAATATGTAATTCTATTAAACCAATCACACATGTAAAGTTTTAACAAATTAAAATGTATAAAACAGCAGCTGTGAATGTAATACAGTCGCTACGCTTATTATGGGTCTATCCCAGTAGCCGCGCGGTCTGAGGCGTGAGTCTGCGGCCGCTCGGGTGAGTTTCTGCACATCAGCTGTTGCGCAACATGGCGCGGGATGTTCGCTCCGTTTTTGTCACGGTTTATTTTACAGACGTAATGCGTGGAGCGTCGAGTTTATTACAAACCAACACAGAAAGAAAGAAAAGTAATTTTGCAAAACTTAATAACTATATACAGTTACTTTGATTATAAAATACGTTTTAGTAACTTGAATTATGTAAAAATGAAGGCCTCCTTAGAAGCACGCCATGCTTTACGTAACTGTAGTACATAAAATGTCCAGTAGGGGAGACACTAAAGAGGCAAGTGAACATCGGAACACCCACAGGGGTTGCAGTGCTTTGCTTGTTTACTTTAGCTCAGTGACCTGCCGGGTGTTTCTGTGTGCGGTTGAGTGCAGTGGAGACCGACAGTGTAAGTGGCCGTGGAAGGCGTTTGGTGATTTGGTTGCGTGTGAAGGAGGGTTGCAAATGTTAAATTATTGGTTACTTTTTTTTTACATATAGTGCGACTACTTACAAAAATTATTTTAATATTTCAGCGAAATTATCAAAATTGACTGCATTTTTGTTACCGTGTAGAGGCTACATATCTTTTAAGGCGTATAGAGAAGCTGTTTTGATTTAACGAACAAAAGAGTGTATTTCAAGCGTTTAATTTCCAAATTAATATAAACATTTATTACAAACCTCCTTATCTTTCTTATATTACGAGGCGTGTAGAAATGAGTTCCAACACTCGAACAAATGAAGCTCAGGATGAAACAAATTCATGATTAACATTTTAAATATAGAAACTTGCAAATAGCCGTTCATTCTCACGTATTAACTTAAATTTTTTCCGAAGACACTTATATAACTATTTACAAATTCTTTCCCGATACCACAGAAGTTTAGAATGATATATGGAATCACATTTTTTAGACAGTTCACTCCTTTGTGTAAAGTAGAAACTGACGAAAATATTTCTAATCAACACAACTTTCTTTTATCATAAAAACATTTGATTTTAAGAACTGCTACAAATTTTTCTCCTAAAGATGAGCCTTAAGGGTTGAAACATACAGCAGGTTATAGAGGCAGGTGTTGTTTATATAATAGGTGATAGGTGTATTGACTAAAATTGTCTCTATTTCACTACCTTAATTTTATCACGTAAATATTTTTTAATAAAATCTAAACATTAATTTAAGTCTTGTAGTGCAGAAAACCCAATGTGCTAACTTCAACGGGTAGAGTCTTTCTGGATAAGCCGGTGGTCGCTCACGTGCTGAAGAAAATATTTTCTTTAATGGAAGCCAAGTGCCATTACCATGGAACATTCATGTCTTCTCTTGTCACTCCATATCAACTGATAAAGCTACCGACATTTCCATGGGCCGTAGTGCATTTTTCAAAGAAAATATTCCTAGAAGACGAAACTATTTAGGGTTGTCGGACACTAAATGAAAGCAGTATATTTTTTCGGATTTCTGTAGATATATACCATTAGACACGGAGTAACGTACCCGAATAGCTGAATCTTCAGGAGGTCGACGTTTCGGGACCTCAAATCTTGTCTATTACGGCGTCCAAAACAACTCGCAAGAAGTAATGCTTTTGCGAAAGAAACGTCAACATTGTATGAAAATTCGGCTGTTTGTTATGTCCAGTGTTGTTATTTTGGGAACTGCTGCATATGTAATACCTGAAAGTTTCACTACTTTTTATGTGAAGTAACTGTACACATTCGAGGCGCCACATATCTCACGGCTGAAAAATAAAAAAATAGATCAGTGTGTGAGAGAAGTTATGAAAATGTCACTTTTTATAACAACTTCTTCCACGTATCAGACCACGTGTCCAGGAAAGCAATAGCTAATTCCCTATCATACGTACGTAAAAATCGATAGGGGCACTTTGTTATACATAGACCTAATCTTACATATATTCGCACAGTCTTCATGTAGAGCGCATCTTTCTTGTGCACATTTATCAAACGGACTGTGCGACTTCACGTTGCCCTAAGGACTTACTGCAATGCACCGCTGCCGGCCGACCAGTATTACTGACGTTACACGCACGCACTGTAAATGCACTTAATACTCTCACAATATACAGTAAATTTCATTGGGTTACATGAAGTCAGCCCGAAATCTTTTCGGCGATTTGTAAGCGACAGAGTCAAAGCAGCGAGATAAAACTTAAGTAATCCAAAATTAATTAGTGGGTATTATTTAAATCACGTGCTTATTTAAGTTCAAGTCAGTAAAGACCTAGAAGGCTTTCATACACACAGATTTTTCTACTTTGAATATTAAAAGTATAAAAGTTTTTATTTTTCATTTTAAGCAAGTTTTTTATGAACCTCCTAATATTTCCATGTTGAGTTTATAAAATACGTAACAAAATGTACAAGTTCGAAGTGAGAATTATAATTCGATAAAATTATATGTGAAAATTTCGCGTGTGAATTGAGTGCAGTGGTGAAAAACGTAGCTAGTGTTAAAGAAGTGGCTTTCGAAATGAAATATATTCTGCGTCTTTGAAGTTAATCAATACCTGAAGAAGTGTAATTATGTTTCCACCGCAAAACGTCGAAGCGGAGAAAGTGTGTTGTTAGTGTAAATCCAGTGCAGCAATTGGAAATTAACTGTGAAATGAAATAGCTGTCAAGGGGGCCCTAAAATGCTGTGATGATTGGTGCTAATTGTGAAAATGCTAGCTGCAGTCCCCTCTTCAATAGCAACCCCTAATTAAGTTTCAGAAACAAAGGCACTGTCGTCATCATCAACATCATCACTATCATCAGAAAAACAACAGCAGCAGCAACAACGAATTATTCTCCTTCATCATATCAAAATAAACTTCAATCACCATTTCACACTTCACCAACTTACTCCACTTCGCAGTATCGGCATCAGCAGCAGTAACTCCGAGACGTCGCAGCCACAGTAAGTGCTGATTTCTTTGTCCCCCGCTGCTTCTCGCTCAATAAAGGTTACTGTGTGAATCATTTAGAACAGCAACAGCCACTCCGTATCAGACGGGGTTTGGTGTGTTTTCGAGTCGTAGGGGTTTGTAGTGTGTAAGAGTCATGTTGGCAGCCTGGATTTCAGAGACGTCACTACAAAATGAAGGAAGTGTTCTGTTATTTTGTGTGTTTTGCTGTGTGTGCCTTCCCCCCCCCCCCCCCCGAATCTGCTGTTAGGTCGCGATGTTTGGTTTTGGTGATATTAGGCAGGCAGGCAGGCAGGCAGTTGTTTTAGACACAGTACCGTACCACTTGTCGGGCCGCACTGGTAGCGTAGTGAGTCGGCAGGCTGCGTAAAACTTGACACCCCCGCGTTTCAGCCAGTGACGGACGAAAGCAGCAATTAGAGTTTGCAGGCAGACACATCAAACTGACCAGGGTACGCCTGTCAGATTTTCGAATTAAATGCATTTATGTGTTAACGTTTTGTGTGCTACGTGAGCCAGAAATGCCAACTCCGCGTTGGCTGCTTTGTGAAGCCATGTGCTTAAATTTCCGTAGAATCTTCATGTTGAGGTACAGATTATATCTGTTTAAGAGGACTGACATTTTTCAAAACTATTTCAAAATCCTCAACCATTTTGTTCGAGTAGTTTCGTGTTCTTGTCTGCGTTCAGTGAGATGTCAGCAGGCTTCATTTTAATTCGTAACTGTTTGGCTCCAACAAGCTGCAGCTCTTCCACGTTTTCTTCCCTTCCGTCTGTTCAAATTGTATAGGTATGCGCGGTGAGGTTGGGGGGTACCAGGATGTTTGTTAGGAAGTAAAGTAACAGCTGCACCTTGCATTAGAAAAAAGATTACACAGATTATTAAGTTGAGACATATTTGTCTCGGAATTCAAAATATTATATCCGGCAGATTGCCCCTGTACTTCTAAACGAATGTGGTATTCTAACGTTCTGGTCTAATTGTTTCAGACTGATGTCAGCTTATTGCAGTCAAGTTTTTTTCCTTCCCGCTGTATTTGTTTCTATAAGAGTATTTATGATTTTTTTTATAAATTCAAGGAAGGAATGTTAAAAGGAAAATTGTAATATTTCCAAAAATATGGGCCCACGTATGGCGGTACAAAACAGCAGCAAGTTAACAAACGCAGTTTAAATTTTTTACTAAATACGTAAGCTAAATTTTGAGAATAAGATGTGCCTTCGCCAGCAAAGTATAGTTACGAAAACCGAAGTTTGACTGTATCATTACCTGTTGCTCTAACGTGTCTGTTAATGCAATTAAATCTACAACAACTTGAAGCTTCTTTACGAACCTGCTGTAGGGAATCCATAAACTGCGAACGAGTACACTCATTGCGTATGTCAGCTGGTCTGAAGAATTCTAGTTTTGTTTCTGTTCAGTAGTATAGTGGCGATTAATGTACTCAAATTTGAGAATGTTAGTTAGGAAAGCGAAAAAAAATTAGTTGGGAAAAAGAAAAATTTGCTGTTCAGCTGTAGCATAAGTTTGTTTCTACCAAACTTAACTGCCGTCTTCCCGTTTTATTCTATTACATCCAGTTAATTGTTTGTACCTAAAAATACAACGTACAGAATAGCATTTATTGTTGTTTATACACCGCGGCACGTTTGTATGCGATGCAGTCCAGTTCCCGTGTCTTGAAACTGTCGGGGTGAGGAAGTGGGGAAAGGCGAAAGGAGAGGGAGGGGCACGGTATGCAGACAGCAGCCGCTTTATGGCAGCAGATATCAGTGTACCGTACCAGTCCCAACTACATCGGCCGCTACAACATTAGCAGCTGGCACAGTGAGTGCTATGTAACTGGTAAGTGTTTTTGAACTGCTGGTACTTGCTGAGTCATATACACTGGCCAGGCGAATATCTACCCCACCCTCCCCTCATTCCTTAAATACCTTCGAAGTGTCAAGATAAGGGAACTGGACTGTACTCGACGTGTCACAACTGGCGTAATGCACACAAAAAGCTGCTTGTATTGTACGCTGTGATCGTTATGTAAATAAAAAAGCAGATTTCTAGGGCACGGCTGCAAGGTCAACAGCACGTAGCAGTGGCACAGGGGGGTTAGAAAGGAAAGCCGATACGTATAAATACTAGATAGAAGACTGAGTCGTATTTCATGGACTTATAATATTTATCCTACAGTCTAATTTGTACTTATAAGCCAGCCATACCACTCTTATATACCACACACACACACACACACACACACACACACACACACACACACACATACCTAAGCAAAGTATTATTTTTTTTCGATCCACAGCGCGTAGAATATTACACTTCATGAAAAACTTCTTTTTTAACTGATTTTAAACATTTTATTATTCCGTTATTTAAAATAATTATTCATGTCTAGTGCGTACATTATATGAGAAAGAGAGACATCTACCTAACAGTGCCTTTTATGCAAGTGTAACTCAACTGCATGATTTTAGCCAGAAGACAGGCCGAAACATGTCGTAGTGTATAAATTAGAATAAAAGCTACACTCGCAGTTGTGTTACTCGGAACGTGTAACTAACTTGGCTTCTACCAGCTGGTTCATTGTTCCTTAGTCACGTTGTCAAAGGGGAAAAAATTAACTGTCTTGATATTTACCGGGAATATTTAGTGAGTCCTGTCCACATGCGTCTTTCATTGGCTAAACAGGGTCCAAATTACACAAAAATATATGTTTTTTAACTACATGTTCAGTTTGACTTAATTTTCTTCCTCTCCGATAAGAGAATAGCAATTTATGAGAGCGTTTATAATCCGAACCAAAGACGAAGGATCAGGGTTCAGCGTAATTTAGTATAATTATTTACCATGCCTTATAAGAAGACTTTGAATTTGAAGGACGTAATGTATTTGGAGCCAGAGTAGAGAATTTCGCAAAATACTGAGAATGTAATGTATTTGGTCTCGAAGTAGCGCAGTCCGTATAGCGACTGGGCTACGGTACGATGTTTCGGATTTCGAATCCCGGTTTGGGCAGGAATTTATCTTCTCCAAAACGCCCAGCCTGGGTCTGTGTACTGGGAAAGTTTTGCGGTGGTAAAGCGGCGGGGCACACACCTCCATTTGGCGTTGAGGCAAAGAATGAGTGGAGCTGCACCACCCTTTCCCGTATGTGGCCTATGGCATGGACAAGGAAAAACTTAACTTCTTTCGAGCGCATACTTCTTAATTCTTGTATGTGTGGATATATACATATATATCGTTTGCAGGTACAATGGAACTATTCGAAATTCGTGCTGAAATTTTGAACTTAGATAACATGGTGTCTAGGGAATACACAAGAAGTGCTTGTAATTGCCTACTGTTGTTCAGGTCAGTATCTTGTTATTGTAGTGTTTCTACAGGCAGCCAACATTCCATATTCACGTTTTATTCTCTGTCGTAAAGACCGCGTCATTTGTAGAATCGGCTTACAAGCGGATCTGAACTAACTCAAGCTAACATAAGTAAACTGAAGTCTTTGAAGAAAGTGTTTAGTATGCATTTTTTCCATCTTTGTAATTGGTTCAAATGTCGCAAAACGCTGCGATAAGCACCGCCATAATTAGTCGTAATTACGGAAAACTGAATTACTCTTTCCCTTCGTTCCTCAATCACAGTCCGTACTTCAAAAACGCTGTTGCCTGTGTCGTTTTTATATCTTGTGTAAAATTCTCTAAGATGCAAAGTTATGTGACGCTTGGAGTTCCAGGGGCCGCCGCCAGATGGCAGGACATCTATTAGAATGTTGGATTTCGACAGACAGCCACTAGACGTCAGGAGACGTAAATACAGAGTAATGTATTTTCTGCGCGGTACGCTCTGAGCCTGTAACTTGATTCAGCTTTATTTACGTGTCTTGTATGGATCTCGGAAAAAACTTCGGCACTTTCCCCCTAAAGCATTAAATTATTGATTTTTAAAACCCTGTCGGGTTGTGTTTACTCTGCGGTACGGACAGAGCCTTTAATATAATTCACCTATATTTACGAGTTTTGTACGGATCTCGGAACACACCGCGATTGTTTCCCATACAGCATTAAGTAACTGGTTTTTAAAACCCTCTCAGGCTGTTTACTGCGCGGTACGAACTGAGCCTGTAATATAATTCAATTTATTTACGTGTTTTTATGGATCTCGGAAAAAATCGCGATTGTTTCACATACAGCGTTAACTGACGGATTTTAAAACCGAGAAGGAATGTGTTTACTGCGCGGTACGAACTTAGACTGTAATATATAATTCAGCGTAATGTCAGTCTGTAAATGGTAAATCACAAAGATATAAAATAGCAAAGAAATAGCCTCAAAGAATGTTCTCTTTGGTGTAACTTATGATTTAAGGCCATGCCATGGCTCACGCGGTTAGCCGCCAGCCCCTAAGCGCTTAGACCCGGGTTCGATCTCGGGCCATTCCAAGTGGGATATGTGGGGAACAAAATGGAAATGGGATAGGTTTTCCCCGAGTATTTTGGTCTTCCCCTGTCAATTTCATTCCATCTGTGCTCCTTTACCAGGAAAATGACAATAATAATAATAATAATAATAATAATAATAAGCTTCATCATACGGTTGCACAAGAAGCCTTAAGATTGCGGTGAGTCCGTAGCGTCTGCTGCGGAGTCCTTCTCCACAAAAGCTTAAATGACGGTATGGGGTTTTATGGTGTAGCTTTTTCTTCATATTCTTCGATCTTTTGCCTACTGCAAGCAGTAAGCCCATCTTATATACACTGTAGCTTTGTCGGTCTCTGTCACACTCCCACACTGGAGTTTCACGGACCGCCACCAAATGGCGGGAAAGGCAAGACAGAAATTAGTTTGACGGACACACAGATGGTAAGTTACAGACACGACTAATTGGTGTTGCCATGTTAGCTACGTAAATGTACGCCGGCACTAATATTTCAGTGTAATATACATATATACATGCACAGTGTTCGGGTTTTCACGATAACGTTGGGCACAAATACGAAATTTTAATACACAGGCATATACATTCTTCAGGTTTCCACTGTAAGTACGTAAATGTGTGTGCCTTGTCCGCCCACATTGCGAGGTTTCCGCGGTTACTACGGAAATCTGTATGCCTTGCCTGTGCGGATCGCAGGTTTTCCACAGTAACAGCGACATGAATTGTGCTTTTCCCCCACGGGTCGCGAGGTTTCAAATGTAAATAAGTAAATGGATGTGCCTTTCCTGCTTTTGTCGCAGGGTTTCAGCAGTAACTGCGTACATGAAGTGTTGTTTGTCTCGGCGGGTCGCGAGTTTTGAAAGGTAAATACGTAAATGGGTGTACCTTGCCTGCCCGGATCGTGGGGTTTCCACAGTACCTGCTTGCGTGAACTGTGCCTTTTCTTCACAGGTCGCGAATTTTCAAAGGCGAATAATTAAATGGTTATGTCTTCCTTGCTCGGGTCGCGGAGTTTCCACAGTAACTGCATATACTTGTATGAGGAATTCCTTCCCCATGGGTCGCAAGGATTCAAACGTAAATAAGTAAATGGGTGTGCCTTCCCTGCTGGGGTCGCGGGTTTTCCACAGTAACTGCTTGCGTGAAGTGTTCTTTACCCACACGGGCCCCGAATTTTCCAATGTGAATAAGTAAATGGGTGTGTCTTCCCTGCTCGTGTTGTAGGATTTTCAGAGTAACTGCATATATGAAGTGTGCCTTGCCCCCACGGGTTGCGGGGATTCCACGGTAAATATGTAAATGTGTGTTCCTAGCCTGCCTGGGTCCACGGACACCAGCACAGTAGTACAAATATATTTAAACAAACTACGTCTCTGTAGAGTGTTTACGTCCAGTGTAATACTGTTGTGTTTAGGCCAAGCAATAAAAATATTTAAACATTTTATAAAAAATGTGAAAATCATGAATATTTAGTTCCCGATCTCCATATGACGTAAAACTTACGCGGTTTCAGATCGGTGAAATAGGAGACCACAATCCGTTTCTTACTGTTCTATCCCTAAAACACTCTCCAGAAAACATATAACAGTTTTGGGTGTGCGCTGTTGCACTGTGTTGCAGTTACAAGACATAAGCTGCAGTCGCTGAAGAGAGTGCAGAATTCGGCAACGGTAAATCAGGTGATGCACAGTAAACACTGCGCACTGTAGAGTTGCAAGAGTTCGGTTGCTTGCGAACCGTAAGTGCTGCCGTACATGGAAGGACTCGTCTATGGCAATGCTGACAGTATTATGGGGGATATGCAACGGTGTAGCTATGTTCTTGGCGCCCGGGGCGAGCATTAACAATGGCCGCCCCTGACAAAAATTACGAACTTTAAAGAAGTCACAATTATTTTCCGAATTTCCTTTTACTTTTCTAACAACTTAAAATGCTTTGAGCATTTAAAATAAAAAAGTAATTCTTTTATATTAAAAATACCCATTTTACCCCCACTTGGACAAAGATGCCATGTGCGGCCACACCACTCGACCCCTCCTAGCTACGGCCATGGGTATGTCTGTCATGGTGTCCTCTATCAGAACGCAAAGAAAGGTTCACACTGCAAACTTCTGCTTGTGAGGGCACAAGCGGATCCACTGGACGATAACGTCATGGCAGGCTTTCCAAAATGCTCGGCTGTGTTAATAGAGGTAAATCTCACCGCATAACCGAATATGAAGGCCCAGAGGGGGAGCAGTGGTATAGTTCTACTTTTCTTTAACCTCGGCGTTAGAAGGGGGTCGTTGTTCAATTTCACGCCCCGGCTGCATTACCCCGGGTAAGGGGCCCGGTACCCATTTTATAACTCGCCGGTCTGGATTGGTGTGAGGAAATATTTCCCCTACCGGGATTCGGTCCCGGACCGTCCAGCCCTTAGCGAGTGGCTATAAAGTCTGAATTATCCCGGCCCAACATCAGTAGCACCAGCGGACACTAAATAATTCTTGCTGCCAGAGAGGCAGTAAATTGCACTTGTCATTCCATCGCTGCTGTCGCGTCGGCCAACCAGTGGCTTGTGAACACAACAGTAGGAAGTGCGTTCGTAGTGCCACTTTCAGTAAGACCGGTATCACAGATTAGGAACTGTGCACACAGCGTCAAACTGTGACTCATTCACACACATTTTATAGTTACATCCACAACTTAGTTATGCCTGTATGAAACATCATATTTGTAAACAAAATTAACCCTTTGAGCCTGCAGGGTTTGGAAGGTCTGCGCGTGGAAGGGAAGGTAGTATCTGAACGGGTCTTAAAGAAAGAGGAAGGTAGGGCGTCGAGTATATTCGTCTGTCTCAGGATAAGGCCAAGATGCGGTCTCTTGCGAAAACAGTGGCGAGTCTGCTGTCTGCATGTAATGGGGCGGCCGGTGTAGCTGGACAGTCCCCAGGCGTAACTTGGTGGGGGAGCAAGAGGGGCGAATTCTCCACACCAATATTGTTATACCTAAGAGTAGTTATTTTTGATTACTGAGTTGAAGAGTTGAAATAAATCTGAGAGTGGGAGAAATGGCTGTTTGTAAATTAAGGACCGGTTCAAACCAATCTTCCCTCTCTTTTTAACGTCACCCTTTGACTTCACTCCTAATACCCATGGTCGGTTCTGCCCCTCTCCCCCCCCCCCCGCAGTGTTATTGGCCAAGTTACGTGTATGAAAGGGCCATCAGTTTTTTTTGTGAGGGATTATGCTCTGTTCAATCAAGCAGTTATTTAAACATTTTGACAGCCCGCAGTGACACAGACAGCCGTGTGTGCGGCTGCACAATTAAAACAATTTGAGCTTCTTAATTTGTTGGTGCCTAAAATTTGTGGGCAATATTTCGAAAACTTCAGTACTGGGATCTACATACCGGGTGGAAAGAAATAACACAGAAGAACTTTCAGGGATACAAAAGAGACCAAAGAAAGTATTTTGACGTCGGAACGTAGTCCGCAAACGTCTTTTTATGACGCATTTGAGCGTCAAATTGCCGCCGCCTTTTTCCGATACCGTATCTCTCCCTCCTTCCTACAGCCGTAGTCAGCACAACGCACTCTTGTGTGCAGCGAAAGTACTATGCTCTTAGTTCGGTGGTTGTGCGTGTGGCTGCGTGAGAGTAGTCATGCGTCGTGTCTGTTGGAGGGAAGTGATGAGCATCTTAGCGTACGGTGCAGCGAGAGGCGACAGCAGAGATGCTCGTTCAGTGCAATTCATTTGTAAGTGTATTGCGTGTATTACACTCCCTGCTTCTAACTACAGCGCCACAATCCTACTGTTCACCTTTACCCCGATCTAAACCCCAGTATGCTGCTCGTTAGGCAAGGCAAAGCTACAGCACCGTCAGTTTCACTAATATTAATTGATTAATAGGAGTAAACTCTCTCGCCTGTCAGATCTAATTCTACGTTTATTATTTCAAAAATTTTATTCTCAGCTTATTGCACTTGCTTATTTCGTTATGTGTGTAGCGATTAAAATGTTAAAAATCAAACACGTGACAATAATACGGAGGTGTGTGTGGGTATCTAAGGCAAAACATATAACGCATCACGGAGTGGAAAAGACGAGAAATTTTTTAAGGATTCTACAAGGAGTAATCTCTGAGAAGAAATGTGACAAACAAACACATACGTATCGTTAATAATGATAATAATTTTGATGATAATAACAGAAATTTCAACATAAATTCAGTCACTGCTTTTGCTTCACACGTCTCTCCCACGTCATTTCGTGACCGATGAAAATATGAACACTGGGCGAAAAAAACGGATTTTGCGGCACATTGGGACTAAGTATTTAAAACCTACAAAGCCGGGTATGTTCCAGAAAAACCGGGACGATTATGGCCCTGCGTGTGCCACACAGCTGTACGGCTCTTATTTTCATGAGTATTTTAAAGAACATTATGCCAGTTATCTAGTGTGTGAAATAAGTGCGAGAGGTAATATCTGATTCCTAAGTTTGTACTAAAGTGACCCATCATTAACAATTTAAAGTCACTATACCTGTCGGCCCTTTTGTATACCATTACAGTCTGTTGATAAAGATCACATTGAACCATTTTTCATTACACGGTGGCTGTACAAAAGCTTATTCAAATTTCATAGATAAATTAGTCATATATTTATCCACAGTTCTTATTTCTTAACTTCTTCATTTATGTTGATTTCAGTCACATTCTGAGTAACGCTTTTCTTAATATACACTAAACAATATTTTTATACACCTTGCAGCCTTACACCTGCTGTACACAAGCTCCCATACCTCTTCAATTAGTGAGCCTCTGTACCGGTACACCTCCCTGTAATACAGGGTGTTTCATTTAAAGTGAGCAAATGTCTGCGGTCTGTAATTTAAATTACGGGTCAGCCCACTTGTTTTCAAGAAACATAACCTAAATCGTTCTCCCGCACAATTTCAGTTCCTGTGTTGTACCTATACTTTCTGTAATCCGTTTCCTGTCACTGGTGTAGTTTTAAATTTTTTTATATTGTCGTTTCTGAATATTATGTCTTCTGCGCTGCTTAGGCTCCAAAATACGACTTTGGGGAAAGCGATCACACACTTGTCACCTTCATCAGTCTGACGTAGGTCCGTCTAATATCAGCCTGCAGCGTCCTACATGTCAACACCTGAGGTTTGTGCCATGCCAATTTCTCCTTCTCCTCTTCATTTTAATTCTGTTTTAGTCTCCACTTACACTGATTTTCTCCCTCTATTCCCCTCTCCTCAACCTTACTCCAGCAGCAGTTCCTGGACCTTAATCATACACTTTCTGACGGCGCATTCATACTTGTTTTACTCTGGAAATTATCTTTAGAAAAATTTAAATTTTTCAGTTTCCTGCTAACCACTAGGCCACAGTTCCTCAAAAATCTCTACTTCCTTGGATCCCAGCATCTTCGAAGTTTCAAGCCACCTGCTGTCTGTTATATCTTGTTTATATATTGTGTACGTGAGCAGTTCTTAATGTCTCTCCAAACAATTCCTGGTCGCTGTCACTACTCACATTTTATTCTAAAACAACGTTTATCTGATTATAATCGGACGAGGCCCTCTCCCCGTTCCCACGCTAACCTCAATGTCTTTGTGCCAGTTTTAAAAAGTCCACTCTCAGCTGCTTGCCCCAGCCTTCGTCTGTAATATTCAGCGTACCCAAGGGGGATTCTTATATTCGTCGACCCCATGATTTAAAAGGACAACCTTTAACCCAACCATCAGCGAAAATGACGATTTTTAAATTTCTTCAGCTTCACCTACCAACATTTCACTACCGTTTTACTGTCGTCTTGATTCCCCCTCAGTGTTTTAGTCGTGGGGCCCATTTAGTAGTTTTTCGTACAAATTATCTCCAAACCTGTAGTTTTTAAGCAATTCACATATGCCTTTCTTCTCTTCATATTTCCATCTCAAATTACATTTTCTTCTCCAGCACCTCAGCAACATATGGTTCGGCATTTATTACGTCAACCAACTCACGCAATGTTTAGAACACACCAGGAGCTATTACACCTCACCGCCCATCGCGATACAGAACACACCAGGAGCTATTACACCTCACCGCCCAACACGATACAGAACACACCCGGAGCTATTACACCTCACCGCCCAACACGATACAGAACACACCAGGAGCTATTACACCTCACCGCCCAACATGATACAGAACACCCCAGGAGCTATTACACCTCACGGCCCAACACGATACAGAACACACCAGGGGCTATTACACCTCACCGCCCAACGCGATAAAGAACGCACGCTCCACCTGGACGAGATCTATATTATGATTGATATAGATCATTGTATGCATGAGACTTACAGTTTAAACATCTGCAACACTTGGAACAACATATTTTTAATGTTTTTAATACTTTTAATACCATTAATGACACAACATTTTGAATTTACATTTATTAATTTCATGTATTTTAGTATTTTAATGTCCCATATTTTGATCATCTCTGTAAAGGCAACATAATGGCTAGACTGGTGGTTTAGACATACATTCCATTGTTCTGAACGGCACCCTGATGGAGGCACCTCGGTGCGGGAACATGTAGGGGCTTTCTTATAATGTATGGTGAATGTATTTTTATCGTGCATAAGTTGGTGGCTGTAATAAACATAGAAGATGCACGGTATGAGTAACATAAAATCCTTTATGATTCTGGGTTTAATTCAGCCGTTGCATTTGCTAGCAGAAATAAAATCATAATTTCAAACCCCGCTTAAATAGCCAGGCCATTCTCGATATTCACTCTTTAAACTGAATTTCTGGAAGAATATTCCAAAGGGCTGAAATAATACAGGACATGTCTCGGGCTACTGCACACACGTCTGGCCTCAATCATGGCAGAAATGCAAGCGGATGTCAGACATGATATTGTGGAAGTACGAGAAAGAAATTATCAGCATCTTTATCCAATTACCTCTCCAGAAATGTTATATTGCTGATGTAAATAGCGTTATTGTGTATAAGTATGTGACGTATTTATATTGAAATCACGCAGGTGTTCAAATTTCAAGCAGTTCCCGGAAAGGAAGTGTCTTAATTTTGCAGTACGCTTAAATGAATTCACTACTGTACAGTGAACCGATACCTGCGCTGAGGTGACAATGAAAGTGAAATGTCAGATTCATACCACAGTAACACACTCAGTAACGTATATTGCATTTACATTGACACTAGTCTGGCAATATACCACAACCGTAGGTGTAACAACGCACAAAGAATGCACAATGATATTCAAACACATAACCACAGAGTGTACTGTTACTGACAGGCCTCCATTCAGACAACAGTCTCGGGCACGTGACACACAAGTACATGTAACGAAAGGCCGACTGTCATAGCGCTAAAGATACAGTTTAGGCCGTTTTAAGTAAGCGAACTGGCGTAGCAGCTTGGAATATAAACATTAACATGACATCAGAACAACAGTATAAAAATATCAGTTTGGCTTAAAACTGCTACGTCACTCAGCACAGTTTATACCCCGTAGTGTTCAGCACGCACGCAAGAGCAACTGTCAGAAAATTTCCAACTGGACACTGAAAATTGAAAGTGTCCCTGGCGACTAAAAAGCATTATTAGCAGTATTCACACTAGGGGAACTTTCAGCAACTATCGTAAAATCCCCGTAGTGCCATTTTCAGTTGTTTAGGTGAAAAGTGTCGAGCCATAATTTTGTAATATTCGGACAAATGTTAAGTAACAAATGGATTGTCACTAAATTGCTCCAATAAACTGCAGTATTGAGATGTGTCCGGACATTTTCCTTCGCAATATCCACGTTATAGCCATGATTCAGCAGCTGTCGCAAAAAATACACGTGGCCAGTTGAAGCTGCTTTTGTTAAGGGCTGTCCAAACAGTATTATTCTCAACATTCATGTAGCGCCATGCTTCTTCAACTCCCCGACAACTTCCGCGTGGCCTTTTGAAACAGTTGTTTTAAGGGGTGTCAAACCTTTGTTGTTTGCAATATTCACACCAGACCCATGATTCAGTAGCTCTCGGACGATGTCCACGTGGCCGCAATCAGCTGCTGCGATAAGGGAAGTCCAACCACCAGCTGTTGCAACATCCACACCAGCACCATGATTCAACAACACCCGGACAATCTCCACATGGCCATTTACAGCTGATGATAAGAGAAATGTCGCACCGTTTTTTTCTCAATATTCACAACATCGCCATGATTCAGTAACTCTTGGACAACCTCCACGTGGCCTTTTGAAGCTGCTGCGTTAAGGGGAGTCCAATCACCAGCTTTTGCAACATCCACACCAGCGCGATGATTCAACAACACCCGGACAACCTCCATATGGCCATTTAGAGCCGATGAGTAGAGAGATCTCTCACCGATTTCATTCGCAATATTGACACCAGCGCCACGATTCAGTAACTCTTGGACAACCTCCACGTGGCCGCTATCAGCTGCTGCGTTAAGTGGAGTCCAACCATCAGCTGTTGCAACATCCACACCAGCGCCATGATTCAACAACACCCGGAGAACCTCCATATGGCCATTTACAGCTGATGAGTACAGAGGTGTCACACTGTCTTTATTCGCAATATTCACACCAGCGCCATGATTCAGTAACTCTTTGACAACCTCCACGTGGCCGCTATCAGCTGCTGCGTTAAGGGGAGTCCAACCATCAGCTGTTGCAACATCCACACCAGCGCCATGATTCAACAACACCCGGACAACCTCCACATGGCCATTTAAAGCTGATGAGTAGAGAGATGTTGCACCGTATTTATTCGCAATATTCACAGCGGCGCCATGATTCAGTAACTCTTGGACAACCTCCACGTGGCCGTTTGAAGCTGCTGCCTTAAGGGGAGTCCAGCCATCATCTTTTGCAACATCCACACCAGCGCCATGATTCAACAACACCCGGACAACTTCCACATGGTCATTTAGAGCTGATGAGTACAGAGATGTCACACCGTCTTTATTCGCAATATTCACACCAGCGCCATGATCGAGTAATTCATTGACAACCTTCACGTGGCCTTTTGAAGCTGCTGCGTTAAGGGGTGTCCAGCCATCCTCTTTTGCAGCATCCACACCAGCGCCATGATTCAGTAACTCTCGGACAACGTCCACGTGGCCGCTATTAGCTGCTGCGTTAAGGGGAGTCCAACCACCAGCTTTTGCAGCATCTACAACAGCGCCATGATTTAACAACACCCGGACAACCTGCACATGGCCATTTAGAGCTGATATGTAGAGAGCTGTCTCTCCCTTGTTATTTGCAGTATCCATGCTATCGCCATGATTCAGCAGCTCTCGGACGACCTCCACGTGGCCTCTTGAAGCTGCTTCGCCGAGAGGTGTTAAATCATTTGCAAAGGCCATGTTTGCTCCTTTCTCCAGTAGGACTTGTGTAAGATCAAGTTGACCGCTGCTTACAGCCACATGAAGGGCAGTATTTCCACTATTATTCTGCGAGTCCAATAGAGCGCCATGCTCAAACAGGTATTGGACAGCGCCTACTTGTCCAGATTTAGAAGCCATATTCAGAGGGCTTTCCCCGTCTTCATTCATCACGTTCGCGTCATCACCTCTTTTCACAAAACGCTGCAAAAAATCCACAAATCCAAATCGTGCAGCCGTAAGAATATGCATGCCCGGTTTACCTGAAAGTGCATTTAGTTCGAGTAAGAGACGGGTCAACTCTAAGTTACCTTTTAGAACAGCAACATCTAGAGGCCTCATTCCATCGTAGTTTTGTGCGTTTATATCTGAGAGATTTTCCACTAAGTATTGTACGATTTGGTTTCTCCCTTCACGCACAGCTTGCAGTAACGGTGTGTCTCCATCAGAATTCTGTACGTCTAAATTTATATTGTGTTTCGACACGACCTTCAAGATGTCGCAATTTTCGTTGGCTACAGCAAAGTGTGCAATGGTGTTTCCCTTTCCATCAGTGTCCTCTATGCTGCCACCGTGCTGCACAATGAACCGCACAGTGTCCGTGTGCCCGTGTCTGGAGGCTGCCAGAAGGGCCGTAATACCGTCTCTATCTCGCAATGAGAAGTTGGCGTTCTGCAGTAAGAGCAGTTCTACGATTTTTGTTTGTCCCCGGCCAGCAGCAATGTGGAGTGGCGTTTGGTTAGAGGAGTTCATTGCATTTACGTTTGCTCCATGTTTCAGTAAATATTCCACTGTCGTGTAATGTCCATTTTCACAAGCAAAATGGAGACACGTGGAGCTATTGGCAGATGTAGCGTTAATATTGCAACCATTTTCGACAAAATATTTTACCAAATATTCCCTTCCATTTCGAGCGGCCAAGTGCAGTGGCGTTTCGCTTTTATAATTTAGACTATGCAGATCGTCACCCTCTGTCTCGACTAAGTACTTCACCAAGTCCATGTGCCCGGCTTCAATCGCCAAGTGCAAGGGTGTGTTTCCACTGTCAGTACGGGACTTTAAACTCGCACCATATTCAAGCGGCAGACTGACAATTTCCCTGTGTCCCATTTGCGACGCAGCGTGTATAGGCTGTCTCTTCCGCTTACGGGAGCCCCCAAATTTAATAATAGAGCTGTCGTGTCCACGTGACCAGCAACAATGGCTGCTCTTAGTGCGCCGATTTTTGCTTCTTCACATTTCACACTAGATTCACCCTTTAGAAATAAATCCACAACGTAATTTTTACCACAACGGGCAGCAACCGTAAGGGGATATTCTCCTTGTATATTGCAGGCATTCAAATCACTTCCAGCACTTACCAAGTAAGACACGATACTGGTGTTCCCTGTTGCGGCAGCGAGATGCAGTGGCGTGTTTCCATCTATATCGCCGAGGTTAAGAATGTTTCCTTTAATTGTGGCTGTCTCCAGATTCGCAGTACCTTTCACTTCAGTTTCCCTCTGTACTGCTTTCTGGTTTTCGACTATGGACTTTATTACCTCAAGGTTTCCAGTCTCCACCGACACGTGGAGCGGTGTCTTTCCCCTAACATCCTGAGAGTCAGTGCTTGCTCCCAGCTGAACAAGTATCTTTACTGTTTCAGTTTGCTGACTTCTAGCAGCCTCATGAAGCAAGGTGCAATTGTCACCTCTAAGAGAAATATTTACAGAGTTTCCCTTACTTATCAAGTATTTTAGCAGATCATTACAGCCGTATTTAGCCGCAGCATGAATTGCAGAAGCAGTATTATCCATACAGTCAGGACTGGTTCCATTAAGCACGTGCTCCCTGATGTCCGGCCGTTTCTCCATCATCAAACTCAGCATCTCCCAATTGTCCATTCTGCTAGCGTAGTCTACAGGGGACAACCCCACAAAGGTGTCTACGGAACTTACATCTGCTCCGTGTTCTAGAAGAAGCCTGATGGTTTCAATGTTCTTGCAGCTGACTGCTATATGCAGGGGACTTCTTCCTCCACGATCCATTTTACAGATGGATTCCTTATTTTGCAGCAGCCGTGTAACGTGACGCAAATTTGAATTCAGCACTGCCTCATGTAATGGATATTTCTCAACCAATATCGTGTCCACCATATTCCTGACCACACCGAACCCTGTATCAAAAATGTGATCCCTCATAAAAGTCTGGCTAGTCAGCATGTTTTCGCATAACCACCTAGCAAGAAAGTATTCGGCTAAAGTGCGGTGTTGGAAGACAGGTCGTCCTTCGATGACACCAGTTATTATGCCTGTCTTTTCCACACCTTCATCAATTTTCCATACTATATGCCTCGATTTTTCCGCCATTCTCTTTTCTTCGAGCTTCTGGAGGTGGTTTGTGGTCAAGATGGCCACCAATGCCGCGGCCATATGATTATGTATGAAATGTTCCTGTAGCGCAGCATTTTCTATGAGGATATTCATTTTTGTTTGATCAGAAATCTTTTTCTCTGATAAATAAATATCCCATTTCTTTTCGACCTAGAAATCATACGGCTTGACAAGATTTATATTTTCAGGTAGTTCTACCGTTGTTGATGTAGAGCACTGCTTTAGATTTTCTTCAAACATCTCAGCCAATACTACACTATGCAACGGTGATCCCATGAAATTTTTATCACCTTCACAGAGACGTTTCATCGAAATTTCAACAATTCGTTTTGCTACGTTTTCTAGGTAGTCAACTGGTACATCCAAACATTTCTTATTCCAAAACTTCACAAGGAAACGTTTCTGTTCTTCCTCATTGAAAGGCACTAACGAATATGACTGGCATTGCAGTCTTTCTTCCAGATGATCCGTCATTGAATTTCGAGAGGTTACCCAAATTATTCTTGTCTTTGTTATGGACAGAAGTTTCAGTATTTTTATGACTTCTTCGGTGTAATGCGGACTCACTTCGTCCACTCCATCAATCAGCACAGCCATGTTTCCTGTTGAGTTGTAAGCGTAATGAAACAGCCGTCCCCCCAACTGTGCACTTTCAGTGTCCTTTATAAGTGCGGCTTCTGTTAACAGTTTGATGGCGGCCTTTTCAACAGAACCGTTTGTTTTCATCTCTTGCAATATGCTTGTGTAGTTATTGATGTTGACCCTCACTATCCACATGTCGGGACGGCGTTTTCGCATTTCCTTTGCCAGGTGAGTCAGAAGAGTCGATTTTCCCATTCCTGGATTATCTGTGACCAAAATGATCCTTTCCTCGCCTTCAAGCAATCTGCTGGATTCCGAGATTATGGTGGTTTCGCCTTTCAACCTTCCCTCCCTGTGTGAACAGATCTTGACGTGCCTTCTACACTGAAGTGTTCTCTCAATGTAATACTCTACTGCATCTTCAATGGGAATACCTATTGTAGGTTTTTTATTCCTTAACAAGAGACATATTGAATCACAGTCTAATGCGCTAAGCATGCGAACACCGCTCTCTTCGACTATATTTTTGATTTGTATTTCGTCACCTTGGAAAAAATTTCTTTCTCCAGAAGAGAAAACCGTGACTCTGTGGCTATATCCGTGAATTTCCAGTCGTCGTACTCTATTCTGAGCTCTGTACTGAACGTGCGACGAAGGGCGCGTATCTGATTTACGTTACCCATGCTGCTGGTTAAGAAGATGAACTTTTTCTGTACAACACATTCATTCAGATTCTTGGTTAATTCACTGAACATATCTTGAAAACCTTCAGTAGAACTGTCGCCTTCCACCACCAGTACATTAAAAAGTTTCTTCCAATCCAAAATGACCTGAGACTTATAGCGCACCAGCTGTTGCAATTTAAGTATGATATGTCCTTTACCACTCAGCGTCTGGTGAATCTTAGCAGCAGTGAATGTGGTTGATCGTCCAGGGGCGAATATCAGAATAGCTTTGTGGGGTTCTATCAGCTGCTTCGTGTCTGTTATTGCGGACTCTTCGCATTTAATCCCGAGTTCGTCAAGTTCGCAGTTCCTTTTACCCAGGATCCTTACTTTCTCTGAAGTCCTCGACAGTGGATCATTCTCCATGCAGTTTGTCTCCTTGAGGAAGAAATTAGAGTTCTGCCACCAGTCCTTCATAAAATCACAGAAACATATGTGGGCTAATTCCACTTCGCACTCACGTAACTTCATACTTTGCTGCAATTCGTGTTTAATGTGGCCGTCCATCTCTGGCTCGTCAGCCTGACTGTAACATATTCTGAATCGACTCAAGAACTCGCGGTGCTTGGGCAGTTCGTGCATGTGCTCGTAAATGGCTTTGTGTTCCACTGTGTTAAACTGCAACACATAGCCACCAGTCAATAAGAACTCTTCTTCACCGACCTCTGTGTCTTTATTAGACTTTAGATCTTGTTCAACGTCAGCGTTGGTGTATATAATGAACAGGCTTTCATCAATCCTGCCATCTATTTTCACTCCTTCTTCGTTGCAGTTGAACTTCTTCTCAAACTCTATATACGATTCATAATATTTACGCAAACTGAAGTCTCCTCTTTCCGCCAACAGATGTTGCACTGTAACGTGTTTTGATTGTTTGCTCTTAAGCTGCATGAAGATGTGCGATTTTCTGGCGGTGGCATCAAGATAATCTACCACAACGTCATCAAATGCTCCGTACCCTTTGGCGCTAGAAGCAAGTTTAAACTTGTACCCTTTGTTTGTGGCCCGTAGGAATATTAGGGCATAGAGTTTGTACTCGAATATTTGACCATGTATCCCTGCGGACTCCTCCGTGTCGTAGAACTCAGGTTGCGTCTCTTCTGTATCAGACATCCTGCAAAGGCAAGACCAAAAATATTCCTTGCAGAAGAAATGTTATTGTAACTTTGTGTGTAATTGACGAAATTGGATATGATGTTTGTTCTCAAAGTTTTCAGTAATTTCTTCAGACCTTTTTCTGTTATAAACTGTGGAAAAACGAAACATGATTTCATTAGTACATGTATATTCGTATACTAATATGTCATTGATGTCCATACATATCTTCACCCTCATAATAGGAAATTTGTACGGAATTATTGCAGGGTCACGTCCACAAAGTCCCGGTCGTTTTGTTTGACAAATTTCAGCGCAAGTATCACACACCTTACGGCCCTCCTACCTCAGTCACATGATTGTCGCTGCTACGTAAGCAGACGAATACTGGCGCCTCCACCGCTCTGACTGCAGAAACACACTGATCTACGCGCACACGACTTCGCGCACTCTACCGACTTGTCACACCAACCTATTCTCGCTAACATGACCTGCGCTTGAAGCTGGAGACGTTGTGGATTATTTCTGCTATACACAACACTTATAACCGAGTTAGAAATATGCTTTTTTTGTAGAATTTTCAAAGAAGTATGAAACGTTGCGTCATGACTCAATGCCTGACGCTTTTACTGCCAACTGCTCTGTGTCTCTCGTGTCCAAATTTTCTCGGATCAATCCATACTGTGATCACAGTATGTAATGTTTCATCGCTGTCTGTCTGTCCGTCTGCCTACTCCAACTTTTGTTTCTTGTGTGACTTGTTCTGATTATTCTAAATGCAGTCTTTTTTCATGTGTCGCTATTTCCCCTTGTCTTCTGAAGTCGGTTCAGTGTCTGAGTAACTGAGGCTCATGATTACTGTCCTGTTATAACACCCTCTCCTGCTTCAAAGTGATACCTCTGACACACTTGTCATTAGTTCAGTGGTTGTTCGGGCAAGGGAGGTTGTGTTCTGTTATTCGCTGAGAAGTTCTTATGGGGCATTATACAAATTTGATTGTTTAAGTTTTAATTAAGTTTCCTTTAGAAAAGGACGCTCACAGCACGAAACCTAAAAAGTCACACATGGCTGTCTGAGTAATTGAAACCATAAATTTGTCACCGTTCATTTCTATTCCAGCCTGTTTCTTGTACTATACCATAGAGGCAGGATTTGAGGGACTAGCGGGTGTAATCGTAAACGGTCAGAATTTGCGTCCTCACGTAGTGTACAATCGCATCCGCTCCTGTCGAGGGACTATTAAGGAAGGTATTCGCAGTCCATGGGCGATGTGGGTCAATTGTTGAAATGCATGTGTAAGGCTCTTAAGATGCGCGTAACATACACCTTACACTATCCGCTCCTTTCGGAATTGATTTGTCCTTACACTGCAAGTGTCTTTCTGGTACCCGTGTACGAAAACAAATGCTAGTTATAGCTTTAAGAACTTCCATGATGACTTAAATCCTTTTTATCCCTAGGAGGATATTCGACTGTTGGCGACAACATGTTTTCGGAAGGCTGTAAATCTAGGACGAAACACTCGCGGGATATATGGACTCCATAAAGGACGGAGCTGCCGTAATGAAGTTGTCGTTGCTGGAGGCCGAGGTGGTGGCCAACATTAATGACGGCCTGGGCAGTAGCCAACTTTCCTGTTTAGTTTTCCAAAAGGCACCTGTCACATATACAGATCTTGACCGTTTATGCGTCCACGACCACAGCAGGATTAGTGATAATTTAAGAAATCAGAACAGCCACTGCACTCGAGTGTCGACTGCAGAGCGAACAAATGGAATTTCAGCAGGCAATGCAGTAGGGACCAATGTTGCTTCTGGTAACAATATCCTGTCTGGTATGAGATGTTTTCGTTGCCATGCTTCGAGATTTCCAATAACGATTAGCGGAAGTCGTAATGACCGCGGCGACTGGCCACGCCAGGCCGCGGTTGAGATAACAACAGAATGCAGTATGTGGCATTAGGCGAGTGCGTGATTTTCCACTGCCCCAGATTATGGTTCAGATTGGACATCTCGAGGTTGGTGCATTGTTGGATACGGGGTCAGTAAGTTCGCTGATCTTATGCTATAGCTTTGAGGATTTATTACAAAGGAACCTTGGCTAAGGATGTGTTCCCACTGAGGTTCAGAGTACATCAGTTTCCCGACATTCGTTGGAAATTGTAGGTCAGACTAAACTTCATGTGAAAATTCTGGTATTTTTATGGAATTTCATATTTTTGGTGTTTAAAAATTTAACGTCTGATTCTTGGCTCTGATTTCATGGAGAATACCGGTCTTGTTTTAGACTTACAGAAGGGCGAATTGCATTTCCACTTTGCCCGTAAGACCGTGTTTCCACTGACAACTCTTTATGTGATTAACTTCAGCCTGTAATCTATGACTCAGGAGTCAGGCACGATTCAGAAATGTTTGGCTCTGGATCATGAATCTTTCACAGCGGGAAAGCTTGGTGCATGTTTTATTTAAGCCGATATCCATGGGTGTTAATATCTAAGTTGGGACTCACGCTTTCGATTCAGTATGATATCCGGTTAAATATAGCACTTCAGTAAGGTCTTTACCTTATCGTTTGGCTCCGCCTAGGATGGAATTATTGGAAGAAGAATTGAACAGTTATTGCAAGATGGAGTCATTCTGCCTTCGTCGTCATTTCGTTCTAGTCCCATATTCCTTGTGTCTGAGTCAAACAACTCATATGGATATGTGGTCATTATGGAGCCTTGAATAAATATAAAGAGATGGGCAGTCCCTTTACCGGATGTACAAGTTTCAATTCGCTCTCAAACCCGAAATTCTTCACTACATTAGATATGAAGGAAGAATATAACCACGGTCATTTATCCAAAGCGTGTAAACCCACAGCCGCCTTTATACGGACTGGAATCTGTAGAGCCTGGACAAATGTTATGGCGCTGCTCAAACGACCGATTTTATTCTCTCCACTTGGTATCGTCCGCAGGCGGTACTAGACGGGTGTCGATTTAGTTGGTTACAAGAAGTTCCAGAGTGGAGATAATTCCGTATTGCCAGGTATTAGCCGAAAAAAAACATTCTCCTTCTTAGAGTACTGGTACTGCACTGTGACCCTTTCTGAAATAGGAAACCGCGCAGGCGGTTGTGGAATACGTCCCTTATCGTCGGACTCCGAATGAAGAAATGATATGAGAAGGTAAGAACACAAACTTATGTTTTTTGGTAGAGAGTTGACACGTTGCAATCACATTCTCTGCCCCTCATCTGCCCGCCCTACGACTCCCACTACTGTCGTAAGATAAGCTGCTCACACATCGGAGTGCCATAATTTGGCGATTCTGCTGTAGAAATACAAGCACGGTCCGTTTGGAATTGCAACAGGGGCGAAAGTATTGCCATGTCTCGTAGATTTAGTTTTCCATTATATCAAATTCCGGTATCTATACCATTACTTAGATGATCTGTTGGTTTACAGTGAGGATTTCGCACAACATCTGCGACCTCTGAACAAAGTTTTCACGCGCCTATGTAAAGCCGTTTTGACGGTCAATCCCGTCAAGGTTGTTTTGCAGTAA
Source organism: Coptotermes formosanus (assembly GCA_013340265.1). Lineage (NCBI taxonomy): Eukaryota > Metazoa > Arthropoda > Insecta > Blattodea > Rhinotermitidae > Coptotermes > Coptotermes formosanus. Next base: position 390,948 of record BLKM01000278.1, on the reverse strand, counting down.
AAAAATATTTCGTTTTTCAGTCATCGTGTATCACCCACGGGGTCTCAACTGACTCAGAGCGCACGCGGTCCATAAAGTAGTTTCCTTCGCCATTTGATGCAAGGGGATCGCCCGTTTTAGAAGTACGTTAAATTTTTTATCGTAAGTTCATTCTCAGTTGTCAGATATCGCAGCCCCACTTAATGCCTTGAGAAGTAGGGGCGAAATTTGTGTGGGCCAACAACAGCAGGACGTTTTCGAAAAAAATTAAGCAAGCAATATGATAATCGCCCTTTCTGTGCGTGGCGGATTTTTCGAAACCTTTCCTAATAGAAACCGATGCGACTGACTTGCGTTTGGCTGCAGTTCTGTTACATGAGTTAGAATGGGGCAGAAAACCCTTGGCATAAGCTTCGCTTACATTTACGAGCCGAGAGAGGAAGAGTTCCTCTGCTTACGAATTCGAGTGCGTAGCTCTCGTTTTTGGATTTGACATACTTCGACAGTATTTCGAGCACAAGGAGGTTCTATTACAAACGAACAACCAGGCACTTTCATTCACGCCAGGTGGACAAGATGGGGAAGCCGGCTAAAATCTCTATAATGTAGCACATTTATGAACTGATAGATTCGTTAAATGTCGAGGTATGACACAATAATTGTACACTGTGGAATGTGATGATGTTTTGTTGAATGAAGACCAGGCCCATGTTAGAAAACAAACAGGTACGTAAAGTATTAATGAAGGTCGGCCTTTCAGCAAAATGTAACACATAGACCGAGATGAAGAGGAAAGAATGTAGCGGCATCAGTAAGGGACGACAGAACAAACGCCTGAAGGGGGGCAAAAGGGCACCCAATTTAGGGTATATAATGCTCGGGCAAATGTAGCTCAGGACGAGTCAGTCGGCCGAGGAATCAGTCGACCAGTCGGCAGATCCTTATCTTCAGTTATCAGAGGAGCAATCGACGTTACCTGGTGCAAATGTGGAAATCGGTGCCCTGCTGGTGGCCTACGCCCTGGTAGTAAATGTATGAGGTATGAGGTTATGTTATTGAATATGGCCTAGGTCTATGGTGGTACATTTGGCTTATTTCGATTATTTTGGTTTATTTGGTCTTCGACGCACCTCGATGCACAGATTGTGCTAACGTCTGTCCTGGTCGTATGATGTAGGTTACTAGTTCTGTTTTACACACATTTATGGAATTATTTTATTGAAATTTGTTCTTCTGTCTCTCTAACCTTCGTAATCTCCGACCCTGACAAGAAACTGATCTCTCGCTGTCTCTGCACACCTGCATATTTTGTACGAGAGGTGGTGGCACACTACCGGATCAGGGTCCGAACTTAGTTTTTCGCGAACCTGGCTCTTCCCAACCCAGCAATCTCCTCTTTGAAGTGCACTATATCCGCGAGAATGTCCCCAGAATTGCTTGTCACACATGTATGTGGGACATTCTGAAGCCAGTAACGGCTCCAAAATTATTACCGGGTGTTAACCCGGTTTCCTTTGGTTTTTGAAAATCTAGCTACTGTACAACGACAAGACCACGAGCTGCTGGACATCATTGAGAAGACTGAAGGTGTTAATAAAACTGCCCTCCATATATTCTGCAGAAGAAATTGCTGCAGTGTCGCTGCCAGTCTGGTGAAAAACCGAAATTTGTAGTACCGACGGCCGCGGTGCCCATGATTTTCTATTGTTTCCTTAACTCGCTTTTCGGTGCTCACCTCGGAGTCCTCAAGACAAGTGAACACTTTTTTTTAAGGGTAGGAATAACGATATTCCTACGCGTGTTCGGAGTTGCCGGACATGCGCACTTAGCAACCCCGCGCAGCAATCGAAACTGGGTCAGCTATTGTCGGAGCTCTTGTACAGACTTTATAAGAACCTTTTATCAGTTATGTGACGAAGTTTCGCCTGGACAAGTCTGGGAACACCATGATATTAGTCTGTGTATTCTTTCTCGCAACTCGTCTGGTTTGTCATTGTCGGGGAAGCCAGCACATCAGCTACCATCAAGGAGTTAAGAGAAAGGGTATTTTCCACTTTTTCGGTACCCGAAATTCTGGTGTCAACTAATGCGCGATATTTCACATTTCACGTATTTCGGCAGTTCTGCTTTAACTTCTGTATTAAACACGTGACCACGTCGCCTTGCTATCCTCAGCCTTCTCATGCTGAGCGCTTCAACCGTAACCGAAGCGCCGTGTTGATATAGCCTACCAGAGCGACGCACATGGCACTGGGACCAGAAACTTACGTGCCTGCATTTGGCTTTTAACACAGTCAAGCACGAGGCAAATCTAGTCACGCCTTTCGAAGTAATTTTCTTTCCGAGCGGGATCGCCGCTAATGCATCCATAGAAATTTCAAGATCTGACCCCATCGAAATATAATAAGGGGCAGCTAGTTTGGAGATGGAATACCGTGAAGTAAACTTGCTCCAGCGTCACCTGAGAGTTGCTATCCGGTATAATAACAGTCGAATCCCGCAACTGATTATCGTTGGGGTTTGGTTTGTGCCATGAGTGACACCGTCAATCAGGAAGGACGGAAATTTGCTGCGAAACTTGTTCCTCGCTGCAGGCACCATTTCAAAATTCAGCTTTCCGTCAACCTTCACGTCTCGTTTAGCTGACACACAAAACGGTCATTTTGTTACTAGAGCCCATGTGTAGCAACTGAAGCCTAGACGTACAAAATATAGGGCCAATACCGAATGTAGCTTGCTTAGTGTGAGGTAAGAATATCCGTAGCTTGCTTAGTATGAGGTAAGAACGTCCGTACAGGCTACTGCATTGCTGCGTGTAATATTTTGTGTTAGCTTGGAGTTTGACCATTAACACCACGACTGATATACGTACATAAATTTTAAGGATCCTTGAACCATCAGTAGGCAGTTCAGTTACAGGTTCAAACAATTCACAGCTTTAAACCGTTCACAGACATAACGTGCGTCATAGGTGTAAGACTGGTGTGAGTTAGTTACTGTGCTGTGACGCAACCATTTGTGCCGCTGTAATGTATTATTGTTATTGGTATTATGTATTTTTATTGTTGTTTTGCCATTGCTATATTTGTAAACATTACTTGTCACATTTATGTTGCCATATTTGGACATATATTTTTTCCTTTTGATTGTTGTTACGCGTGCTCTGTGACGACACTCTGACCCGTTTTGTGCCCTGTCTGTGTTAAGTCTGTCGCTCGGTATTTATCAGAGTCCAGGTTCCGGCTCTCCGTCCTTACCCCTGTTGAATACTGCCTGCGATAATGCAACATTCGTGACACCCACTATTGTCATCTTCCATCGTCGTGCAGTTGGTGCACATAGTGTCCTTATGGATCCCGCCGGGTGATACTGTACTTCCCAACAGAAGTGTAGGCTATGGTGGAACCACAGCACCATGCATGGAACTGTGCAAACTGGTGGTTCGGACATCAAGAGGCCGGAAAACCTGCTAAGTGAACTAGTGAAGACAAGTGAAGTGAAGACAAGTTTCACAGGACAGTGAGGTGTAAAATGTGAGACACATTGTCAACCCCGTTTATGATGTGACGGTGATGATGTACGAACCGGGTAGTCGCTTTTCGGGTGGTGGTTGTGCCGTGGCTACGTAACATGGCAAGGACTCCACGTCACTGCACTTCTCTTCCCCACCAGCTGCTATCTTTCAACCTCCTTCCTTCTGCCCTTGCCTCTTGTGTCTCAGCTCGTCTGTCTGTCACGTGTTTCCAGAAGGGAACATTACCGTACAAAGAAAATTCCGCCCCGGCAGGTAGTAATAAATTCATTTTCGGTCTACCCTAAAGTAGCACCAGTCCGGATCCTGCGGTGACGGCGTAATTTGATTTCGGTTTTTTGTTTCATATTATTTGGTGGTTGCTTAGTTATGTGATATTAATATCATAACAGTCCCAGGCTATATTTTTGTGGGGTCATGTGTAAGAGAATAGAGAGTTTGCATTTTGATTAGTCACGGAGTGAACATTCTTTTTGTGTTCTATATGTTAGGCCTTCTTTTTATTATTAAAATTTGTTAAAGACATGCCCCAGGGAGCTGCTTTTAGTTGCATTACCTCAGTTTCTTCCACCTCTTTGATCTAGAGCAATTGGGGGGGGGGGGGGGAAGTTCACTGGCTTGTGGAATATTTGTGAATAAGCCTTGTAAATTTCCGCACGTACCAGTGAACATTATACTGATATAGCAAACACGACAGACACTAATTTTTGCCTGTAAACTGAGGTCTACGATTCAGATCGCTGTGAAACCTGCAGTGAGACTCCAGGCCGTCCCTGTTACTGCTCAGCCACCGTACAGAGGTTACGAATATAATGCGTAGGAAGGTGTGGATTGGTCGAACGTGCATTGTCGGACGGACTGCATGACCGATTGTCTTGCGTGTGAAAGGCTATTGAAATAAAATGACTTCACATCAGGTTGGGTCTTGATGATTTAAACACGTTCAAAGAGAATTAAATGAGTGTCAAGTTTATGAGTGCTTGCACATTTTTCGGGAAAGTGATAAGGGAGATGAGGCCCATACTAATTATCTAGGCATATCACTGTTACCATTTGCATATAAAATGCTACCCATCATTTTCTGTACAATTTAACTCGATTTGCAGATGATATTATTGCGAATCTTCAGTGCGGATTTCGACGTAACAGATCAACTACGGATCACATATTCTGTGTTCGTCAAACGGTGGAGAAAGAATTATAACAGCGTGGGGAAGTGCATCAGTTGTGTAAAGACTACAAGAAAGCCTATGATTCAGTTAGGAGGACGTTTTATTTAATATCTTAGTCCGGTTGGGTGGACCGGTCTAGCTATTCGGTACAGCGACTGTGTGCGGGACGGTCCCGAGATCCTACCCGGTGGGGGCGAGATTTTCCACATTCCTCTAGAACGACATTTTGGCTCACCCACCCTACTGTACAATGTCACCCGGCCTCTTTCCCAGCTGTAAAGCGGCCAGAGCAAGGCTTTGGCCATCCACCCTCATATAGCGCTGAGATTAAAGAAATAATACAGTTATACATTTACTCCCCCTGTAGGTCTTCATGGCCTGTTATAGGGTGAAATTTACCATTCAGTTTTGCATTCCCATGAAACTGTTAATGTTGAAAGAAGTGTGTTCAAAAGCAACTTATAATTAAGGATGGATCAGAAAAAACTCTGGTGTATAACCAGTTAAGTTTACTCTGAAACAGGGAGACGTTTCGTTCTTACTTCCTTTCAACTGTGTTCAGTGTACGCCATTACAGAGATTCAAGCAAACCGCGAGGTCTTAAAATTGAATTCCAGATAGAGTATTCGAAGCGTGGCTTTTATTTACAGCCACAACAGAATTACATTACAGGCCAGGATAGCGCAGTCAATAGTGACTAGTCTACCTGCTGTTTTATCAGCGATTTATTTTCTGGCAGGGACAAGTGTCATACTTCTCTTCAACATGTCCAGAATTTCTGTGGGGCCCAAACAGCTCCCTGTTGTGTGTACCGGCTTGTCTTTGAACCGTTATAGAGCGGGTGGAGCGTGAAGCTAATCCCTCACCTTTCACGAGTGGATAGTTTAAGGGGAGCCGCCACTCCACCACCCCATATGCCTTCATGACCTGTAAAGTAAAGTTTTCTACCTCTGAGCAGTTAACTGAGCGGATGTTTTCTTGTGTTGATTCCCACAAATTTTCATTGCCGCTACAATAAGCCCATAGCTCCATTTTCATTATTAACTGCTCCATTTCTGCAGCGATTAATCTTAATTTCACATTCCGCAATAATCATTCAGTGTACTTTTTCCGTCATTTTGTACGTACTGTTAGTGATCAGACTGCTGAAGTGGCTTGAACTGCAATGGGCTTTAGAATCACTACGCGTTAATTGCAATATTCAACTTGTTTAACCCTTTAAAGACGAAGCGTATCTGTTTTATATGAGGACTCAGTGCGTACTGCGCTGTAAACACTCTCCACTTCGGTTATAAAAACCAGTCTCTTAATGTTTTATAAGGCAAAAGTTGCTGTTTGTTCTGAGATCCGTACAAAACACATAAACGCAATGTGGGCACCACGTAGAATTTGTTAATGTTAAACCTGGTGGTACGTAAAGTTACCGCTAGACTTTAAAAGGTTAATATGTTGATGCTCTGTTTCTTTCATTCGAATCTGCAGGTAAAAGGCAGTTGAAGAAGTGCTTAGCACGCCATGGGAAGGCATGGCTGGCGTTAAAGTAATATAGTTCCACACACTGCTATATTCAGCGCTAGATGGTGGTAGGTTCTGAGTTTGACGCACCGGCCGCTTTACCCACACAAAGCAGGAGCCCCCGTACCTTTTGAGTAGGAGAGTCGGAGGGTCACAGGGCCCGTCTGGACACTTCTGAGGAGAGAAAGAAGCGTGTTTTATAATGGCGGTGTTACAGAGTGAACTTTCCATGGTGGTGGTGGTGATGATGATGATGAATGTCTCCGAAAAATGTCGGAATGTAGAGTGATGTTGTAATAATTTTGAGCTCGTTAAATGTAAGGTGCAAATTGCTGGAAACTTCCAGAAAAAAATGATTAATAAAAACGCGCTTTATAAATAATCATGTGAAATTTGTGAACGTTCCTTCAATTGTACAGTCTGTGCCCCAGTTACCGTACTGACTGAGCTACCCGAAATACCACGTATGAATGTATTTCTGAATTGTCTCGAATGTGTTAATTATTGTCATAAGCTGCACGTCGGGAGTAAAACTGAATGGAAAGAATTTACTTCTTTTAAATGAGTATCTTGGATTTTATCTGCAGTCTGTGTTTATACGAAATACTTACGGTGTTATAACCGGTTCAGGTGGATATAAACTCACAGACAGACGTAATCAGAGGGGCCGTAGCAAAGACCGCTGCATGCGGGGAAGGGAGATATTTTGACAGCGCGAGCGATGAATGATACCGAACTTGGTAAAACTATCTAACTGTCCAAACTGTGAGACTAACACTGTTAAAAGTTCCCTTCGCACGGTGTCACTTACTGTAACGGGAGACGGATATAAAATTAATTTTCAAAAGGTAGTTATTTTGTAGTAAATCCTGGAAAGTTGAAGTGAGAAATTTAATAAAAGAAATCAAGGAACGTCTACGTGAAGAACATTTAGACACGAGCGTTGGCTTGCGTTTCGTGCTAATGATTATAATTTATTTGTCTCGAAATTTAACCTACGTATGTGTATATTAAAAGGACAAATTTAACTACATATTTATGAGGGTCATGAAAGAGATACTGATATGGCGTAACAAATTAGTCTTTCATACTGCGACGAAACTGAAGTATATGCGAAAGAGAAATCCTTCCCACTTCATTAGTTACAATTCATTACATTACTGAAGGCTGTGCAGAGTGACGTGCCGATGGCACCGTTGAATTAACTGGCAATCCAGAGATGTATAAATACGTACCTTGATATCACATACAGTTCCGGTTTCAGTGTATAAAACAGCGAATGAGCAAATTCAGCAACACACAGCGGTCCGTTGCGACAGCTGGTTACGGTGAGCTGCGATGGACCTCTCTCTCTCCATCAAATTGTCACCCATTTTTCTACCATTGTACGTATTTGCTGTGTGCGTGTGTTTATTTGGGCGTGTTGAAGGCGTTGGCAGGGCAGAAGAAGAATTAAGCATACCTGGAATAGGAGGAAGTTAATCTTATCTTATAAGCAGAATGACTGTAAGAAACACGAAAGGACTTGCGAATATTTTATCTCTGACGCCCTTGCCCCGATATCTTTCATCTTCTGTCTTATTTGTTAATGTAAATGTCTAGACCACCTGAGGACGAATGTCACTGTTCAGACACTGCAGGTAACTGTGCACACTGCAGATAGGACTACGCAACGATAAACCGTATTTTATTACTTGCTCTGAATTCTACTTCTCTCGTACAGTAAATTACCTTTTCCATTCATATAACAGGTTGGTAACGATCTGACTGTCGCAACTGATAAATGCAACCCAACTGAATCGCATTTCTTTTAAGTACACGAAATCAAGTTAGAGACTGTACGCATATTTTAACAGTTCTATCTTCTTTGGTACCTCCCATTTAATTACCTCTAAAATTTTAACAGTTTGCTGAAAGTGTACTTTGTGAGGTACGGGTATGGTACATCAGGGCTTACAGACTTGTTGAAACCTTTGTGCTTCCACTAATATAATTTTAACACTGCCTATATTCCGTGCCTTGGGGGAAGCGGACGAAGTTCACGCCTACAAGCAAAAATCGTGTGCGAGACGGACAAAGTGTAAACGACCGTGGTTCAGGCGGACAGCAGAAGTTGTTCTTTTTCACCTGCTACAATATGACATTAACAGATATTCTGTCAGTTATTTATAATTATTTTCTTCATGGATAAACAGCTGTTTGTGGGCCAGGAACTCCTCGTTATGCAGGTTTTATTATCACAGACCACGCTAGGTAAGACTTCTCTGGACGAGGGATCAGCCCGACGCCGAGACCTCTACCTGACAACACAAACACTCACAAGAGACAAACATCCATGCCCCCGGTGGGATTTGAACCCACAATCCCAGCTAGCGCTCGGCCGCAGACCCACGCCTTAGACCGCGTGGCCGCTGCGGAAATATTTATAATTATTCACATTTATTTATATAGCTTAACATTCTCAGACATTTTATAGATCGTTTAGTTTATTGCATTTCTGCATACACTTTAATTATTTCTTCTCGTTTTATGTCTTTCTCCGTTTTGGACCTGACTCCCCGGGTTTCTAATTTTATGGTCGTGAAGAACAGTACTTGACGGCCAGGTAGAATGAAACTTAAGCCTCAGACTGAAGACGGACACCAAAGCGGAATATATGAAGGCAGCCAGATAAACTAGTTACATCACTTGAAACGAATGGCGACAGATCCACTACGTAGACGAACTTTCCCATACCAGCTTAAGAAGACCAAGGACAGATTGAGCATGGAAGGGAGGCGTTGTAGGACCTAAATCTTAGACAAGTTCACGACGATAATGTTGCAGCTTTGACAGGAGTTCGGACGGACACCACGTGGGATTTCTTAATGGTAGGTAACTTGAAAGTGACAACACGCAAACACTAGAGTCATACGGCTTGCCACACAGATTCTCTGTTATTAATTTCTGTTTTACTCTCCCTCCTGCACTCATAACATTTCGCCTCATGACGCAGTCAGACAGCGGGCATAAATTATGTGAATCTGTGACCACATTTTCAGCAATGCCGATCCGTATGTATCTTGTATTTGCGCGTATTGCAGCTTAGCATGCGTGCTGGCAGACACGTTCCTGTGACGTCACACCCGAACGCGAATACGTTGTGTCACTGCAGAACGATATGTTAGTGCCGTGTCTTGCGGCCCGGCGAGATATGTCCTCAGATGCTAGATGGAGCCATTGAAGTGTGGAATGGAACTGCAGTAGACGATATGACTTATGCAGATGAGGTAGCAGCGTTTAGTAATTTAAAGTGAAATAGCGACGTAAGAAATATTTGAAAACAGAGTTTCAGTGTCACATGAAACACAGTGCAGGCCCGTCAAAGGAAGCGCCTGGTTAATGAAACGTTTGGAAAATACTTGGTGTGTATTTTAAGAATTATACGAAACACAGAAATGTGATAAGGTGTGTGTAAATACAAAGAATTTTAAACTGAAAAAAGGAATTATTTTAAGTAGCTTGATGTAAAGAGTTAAATGCAGGGGTGGCGCCAGCGAGATGCAAAATGTTTCACTCGCACAAAATTGCCATTTTGACCCTTTAATAATTTGTTAATTAAACAATAATAATTATCAAAACTAAACTAAATTTCATACAGTTCCTACAGTTTCATATACGGATTAAGGGAAAGTAAATCTTCAGTCAGTTTCAAAGTGTTCTCACCTGTCCACACTCTGAGTATTTGTCTTGGTTGTAGCGCAGGACGGACTGATGACGTGTTTATAAAATATCTTGTTTTCCATTTCCAAAGGACGAGAAAGAGCACGGAATATTTTTGTGGAGTGTTTGCGAACATGCTGCTGACAGTTCACAAAAGTGAACTAAACTTGTTTCGAAACTTTTACAAACACTGTTTGCCGATAACTTTTCCAGGTGTGTACTAGCCCTTATCAGAGTGAAACTCTATTCTTGCATTCAGCAAGACCTTTTCTTAAATATCATGGAAAACGAAAAAAAAAGAAAAAAAAACTTGAAGAAAAGCGTCGTGTCTAAAAGAACGAAAATAAAAATGTGTGCTTCGTTCAGACATGAGAACAGGAAAAGACGAAAGGCAAGATGTTAGTGTAAGACGCGGATATCTGCGGTCATGTAACCTGTGCTGCATCAGAACAAGTACAGCCGCAGGCAGAGTGATGCCACTTGTACAGGTCGCATTTAGCCTTCACAGTGTCATTCTCTGTAGGAATTACTGTTGAAGTAAACAACGATTATTTCACTAAACATCTTGGAATGCTGAGCGTTTGTATGTAGACACAGTGTGTTGAGTAATACAGAGACTGAATTTTTAAATATTCTTCCTTTATATTTTAGATTTTAGATCGTTAAGCAAAGCTTATCTCGACAGTTGCAGCTGCAGGCTACAGACAAGCATTCTGTACTGCCTACGTACGCTATAATTTTACTTTCAGATGCATAAGTGTACCGGATAAAGTACCTGCATTCGATAGTGTTAGATATTTTTTGTCTGTTCTGTTAGTCTCTCTTTACATTGATTTTCTCCCTCTCTTCACCTCTCCACCATCTCACTTCAGCAGTAGCTCCTGGACTTTGTAAACGTGACATATTCTCATTCATTTTCTTTTTGACCGCGTGTTCGTCCGTATTCTTTCTGAAAATTGTGTCAACAAATATTTAATTTATTGGCTTTTCTGCTAACCGCGAGTTTAGAGTTCCTTTAAAATCTACAATTTTTGGCTCCTAGCTTATTCGAAATATGAATTATTACATTTGTGTATGTGTTTTTACCATAATGTCAGTCTGTGCAATTCTTAATACCTTTCCACCTAATTTCTTGTCGCCATCAGTACTTACACTATATTCAAGTATGATGTATACTCGTATTTTATTTTATTGGGACGACGCCCTCTCCTCTTTCCCACGGTAACCTCATTGCCTTGTGCCACGTTAAAGGGTCCATTCTCAGCTCCATGTCCGTAACGTCTTTCTTAATATTCAGCGTGCTAGTGTACGGCTAACGTGGATATTAATCGATTCCAAGAATTAAAAGTAACCCTTTCGACAGAACCATCAGGGCAACTTGGATGCCCTTCCAATTCCTTCTGCTTTACCCACCAACTATTCACTCTCCTTTTAATGTCATCTTTTTCCTCCCTTAATATTTCAGTCTTGCGGATCATTTGGTCTGTTTTTGAACAAATTATCTGCAAAACTGTAGTTTTCAAACAATTCAAATATTCTTTTCACCTCTTCACATTTCTACCTCATAAATTCCCTTATCTTCTCCAAAGTCTCAACAAATTAAGGTTTAGGATTTAACTTTACACTTCTATTTACTAACACAGCTGAAATTATAAGTTCAAAGCCCACTGAAATAGCTTGCTCATTCTCGTTTCTAAGACCACTCTTTGAATTAAATTCGTGAATATTTATTCCAGCGAGATTACTTATGGCTGTGTATAGACCTGACTCCTTCAAATACTTCTGCACTTATCACTGCTGAATTGCAAGCGGGTATCTGGCATGATAATGGGAAAGGAAGGGAAGAATAGTGTCTGTATTTTTCTACAATTACGTTTGACGAACTGATAAATTGCTGACGTAACTAAAGTTACTGTGTATAAGTGTGTGACGTACTGACATTTCAAAGATTCTGGGGTTCAAATTGCAGGTAGTCCCTTGCAAGTAAGTGGTGTAATTGTGTAGAACGCTTAAATGAATTCTCTAGCTACGAAGCACCGATGCCTGAGTTGAGGAGTTAATTAAGCTGAACTAGCAGATTTATAATGCCGTAATATCGTTAGTATTGCCACATACGAACTGTATTACTGATACATAAGAAGCAGTTTAGAAGTATAACAAAGCCGTAGCTGTGATAACTCACACACAATGCCCAATAAGGTTCAAGCACATAACCACACAGTGTCCGGTTACTGACAGGCACTTCTCACTGATCCATCACACAGTGTCAGCACTGTGTACCCAGCCGGTAGCCTGTCTCCATTCCCACAGCAGTCGCTGTCACGTGACACACATAATCACATGTATCTTAATGCGGGTTTTCATAGCGCTACAGGTAGAGTTTTCGGCCGCTATAAGTAAGCGAATTGCCGTAGCAGCTTGCATTATAAACATTAACATGACATCAGTGCAAAAGTGTAACAACATCAGTTTGGACTACCCGCGCCGCATCACTCGGAATACATTGCAACTCGTGTTGTTGAATGTCCACAGAAGCTCCAAAATTCGTCAACTCTTGGAACTCAAATCTTATGGCTTCTGACAGCTGAAATTGTGACCTGAGTTTAAAGAACATTTATTTGCAGTATTCACAGCAATATTCAAATTAGACTATATTTCAAATAACTCTCGGAAAACCTTAATATTGCCTTTTTCAGCTGCTGTGAAGGGAGGCGTTCTGTCATATTTTCTTTTATTGCCCACATATGGATATATTTCAGCAACAGACGGCTTACTGCACGTGGCCCGTTTCAGCTGCTATGTGAGAAGGGCCCAGTCAACATCACTTCCAGTATCCACACTTGCAACATGATTCAGCAAATCTTGGGCATCGTCCACGTGAACTTCGGAAGCTACTGTTGTGAGAGGTGCTCAACCGTCATTATATTCAATATCCACATTAACGCCATGACTCCCAAACTCTCGGGTCTTGTCCAAATGGATATTAAAATCTGCTACGTAGACAGATGTCGAAACATTCTTCTTTGCAACATTCACCCTAGCCCCATGATTCTGCAGCTCTCGGATCACCTCGACATATCCGCTTGTAGTTGCTGAGAAAATAGTTTTAAAGCCATCAAAGTGGTTTTAGTCCAAGTATCTCTCGGAAAATTTCAGCATGTCGGTTTCCGCTGCTAATATAATTCGAGTCTTACCGTGATTATCTTCTGTATTTGCACTAGCACCGTTCCTATTACACCTTTACGTCCAGACTTTGCAGCTACATGCTGTGCTGTGTAGCTATACTTGTTGGTTGTGTCTATAAAATGTTGGTTGTGTCTATACATTGTTGGTTGTGTCTATGCATTGTTGGGTGTGTCTGTGCCCATGCAGCATTTCAGTATATTCCGTTCAACTTTCAAAAGGCCAGATTCTGATGATTCATGTTACTGGTTCTTGGATATGTTGCACGGTCTGTTCTTATTGTTGGGCCGTGCATAATAAACCCATAGTCTGCATTCCAGTGGCCATCTGTGGCGGCAATTTCTATAAGCGTCGCTCCTTCACAGTTAGGTATAATTTCACAATTACCGTTTTCTAACAAAAATCTGATAATGGACTTGTGACCCCTCGAAGAAGTACCCCAGAGTGCGTTGCGTCCGGAGGAGCCACTGTAATTTAAAGCTATACCACCATTCACGGTTCTCTCCACCTGTTTCAAAAGGCCGTTTTCAGAAGGTCAGAAGTCTTGTAGAACAGATCGGAAACCTTCCTTCTGCTCGATCTTTTAGCAGCTTTGTGATGACAGCAGTACCTTTCTCTGTAGCTATGTCGAGGGCTGTTTCCCCTCAATGTTCCGCACTACAATTCCTGCTCCCCGTTCTATTAAAAACCTCACGATTTCCTCATGTTTCACAGCCTCAACCACTGGGAGTGCTGTTTGTTTTCTCAGCGTTCCGCATATTACCAATTGGTGCAAAACTGTCTGCGAGGGAATTAACAATATACAGATATCCACCTTTCGCTGCTACATGAAGTGCTGTTGAACCTGACGCATCAGCAATGATCAGGATCTCACCTTTCTCCAGCACGACTCGAATAACATCAAGATGGCCGTTACTAACAGCAACATGAAGGGCAGTATTTCCGCAGTTGTCCTACAAGTCCAATAGAACGCCATGCTCACACAGGTATTGAACAGCGACTACTTGTCCAGATCTGTGTTGCCTTTTATAACAGCAACATCTAGAGGCCTCCTTCCATCTTTGCCTTGTGTGTTTACATCTGAGGGTTTTCCCATTAAGTACTGTACGATTCGATTTCTCCCTTCACGCACAGCTTGCAGTAACGGTGTGTCTCCATCAGAATTCTGTACGTCTAAATTTATATTGTGTTTCGACACGACCTTCAAGATGTCGCAATTTCCATTGGCTACAGCAAAGTGTGCAATGGTGTTTCCCTTTCCATCAGTGTCCTCTATGTTGCCACCGTGCTGCACAATGAACCGCACAGTGTCCGTCTGCCCGTGTCTGGAGGCTGCCAGAAGGGCCGTAATACCGTCTCTATCTCGCAGTGAGAAGTTGGCGTTACGCTGTGACAGCAGTTCTACGATTTTTGTTTGTCCCCGGCCAGCAGCAATGTGGAGTGGCGTTTGGTTGGCGGAGTTCATTGCATTCACTTCTGCACCATGTTTCAGTAAATATTGCACTGTCGTGTAATGTCCATTTTCAGACGCAATATGAAGACACATGGCGCCACTAACAGATGTGGCGTTAATGAAGTACGCTTTTTCGACAAAATAGTTTACCAAATGTTCCATTCCATTTCGAATCGCCAAGTGCAGTGGCGTTTCGCTTTCATAATTTAGTCTATGCAGATCGTCACCGTCTCTCTCGACTAGGTGCTTCACCACGCCCATGTGCCCGGCTCCAGTCGCCAAATGAAAGGCTTGTTTCCCCTCTCAAACCGATGGTTTAAACTCACACCGGGTTCAAGCAGCAAAATAAGGATTTCCTTGCGTCCCACGTGCTGCGTTACGTGTATAGGCATTTCACACTCCTTTGTTCACTGGAACCCTAACTTTAATAAGAGAGCCGTCGTGTCAACGTGACCGGCCACAATGGCTGCTCTTGGTGCGGCGATTTTCGCTCCTTCGCATTTCACATCAGAGTCACACGTCAGCAATATTTCCTCAATATCATTCTCACCACATCGGGCAGCTAGCGTTAACGGATGTTCTTTTCGTGTGTTGCAGGCATTCAAATCGCTTCCGGCACTTACCAATTAACACACGATTCTGGTGTTCCCTGCTGCGGCAGCGAGGTGCAGTGGCGTGTTTCCATATATATCGCGGATGTTAAGGAACTTGCTTTCAGTGCGGTTCTCTGAAGATTCACAGAATGCAATTCGGTACTTCTCTGGACTTTTTCCTGACTATCCACTATGCGATTTAATATTTCGAGGTTTCCGCCTTCAACCGACACATGGAGTGGTGCTTTCCACTTCCATCCTTGGAGTCAGTGCTTCCTCCCAGCTGAACAAGCACTTTTAATGTTTCAATTTGCAGGCTTCTAGGAGCTTCATGCAGCAGGATGCGATTGTCACTTGGAAGAGCCTTATTCACACATTTTACCTTCCTTTTCAAGTACTTCAGCAGGTCGTTATGGCCGTATTTAGCCGCAGCATGAAGAGCAGAAGCAGTAGTTTCCGTACAATCAAAGTTGGCTCTATTGAGCACGTGTTCCCTGATGTCTGGCCTTTTCTCCATTATTAAACTTAGTATCTCCCAATCGTCCATTCTGCTGGCATAGTCCACAGGGGACAACCCCAGGAAGGTGTCTACAGAAATTGCATCTGCTCCGTGTTCTAGAAGAAGCCTGATGATTTCAGTGTTCTTGCAACTGACTGCTATATGCAGAGGCGTTCTTCCTCCACGGTCCTTCTTACAGATGGATTCTTTTTCTTGCAGCAGGTTTTCGACACGGCACAAATTTAGGTTCAGCACTGCCTCGTGTAATGGACATCTATCAGCCAGTATCCTGTCAACCATACTCCTGACCACACTGAACCCTGAATCAAAAATATGATCCCTCATGAAAGTTTGGCTAGCAGAGACGTGATCGCATAACCACGTAGCAAAAAAGTAATCGGCTAAAGTGCGGTGTTGGAAAACAGGTCGTCCGTCGATGACACTAGTTATAACACCCGTCTTTTCCGTGCCCTTATCAATTTCCTGTAGAAATTCCTCTCCTTTTTTCGCTATGGTCTCTCCAGCGATCTTCTGCACGTGGTGTGTGGACAAGATGGCCAAGAATGCCGCAGCCGTATGATTATGTATGAAATGTTCGCGTAGCTTTATGTCGTCACTAAGCACATTCACGTTTGTTCGATCAGAACGCTTTTTCTCTGATACATAGATTTCCCATTTCCAGCTGACAAGGAGATCGTGGATCACGACAAGATTTATATATTCAGGTAGTTCTACAGATTCTGATGTAGAGTAATGTTCTAGATTTTTTCCAAACATCTCAGCCAATACCATACTCTGCAACGGTGATCCCATGAATCTTCTATCACCCGCATTGAGATGTTTCATTGAAAGACCAACAACTCGTTTGGCTAAATTTCCCAAACAGTTACGTGGTACTTTTGAATATTTCCCACTCCAAAACTTCACTAGGAAGGATTCCTGGTCTGCTTCATTGAAAGGCAACAATGCATATGATCGACATAGAAGTTCTCTTTCTAGAACCCCCTTCATTGAATTTCGAGATGTTACCCAAATTTTTTCAATCTCAGTTTCGGACAGAATTTTCACTACTTGTTTAACTTCTTCGGTGTAATGTGGAGTCACTTCGTCCACCCCATCAATAAGCACTGACATGTTCCCTGTTAAATTGTACGCGTGATTAAACAGCCTTTTCTCCAAACTTAAGCCATCAGTTTCCTTTACAAGTGCGGCTTTTTTTAACAGTTTGGTGGCGACATCTTCATCAGAACCGTTTGTTTGAATCTCGTACAATATCCTTGTGTAGTTGTTGAGATTCACCCTTACCACCCATGTTTGGAGGTGACTCTCCTGGGTTTGCTTTGCGAGGTGAGTTAGAAGGGCTGATTTTCCCATTCCTGCTGCGTCTATAACCAAAATGACCCGATCCGCACCGTCCAGCAATGTGCTGGGTTTCCATACTTCTGTGGTTTCTCTTTCCAAGTTCTCCTCCTTATATAACATGTTGGCTTGTAACTGAAGTGTTCTATCAATGTAATACTGTACTGTGTCCTCAATGGGAACGCCTATGGAAGGCTTTTCATTGTCCAACAAGAGAGATATTGACTCAGGATCTAATGCATTGAGCACACCAATATCATTTTTCTTTACTATATCGCCGAGTTTTATTTCGGCGCCTTGGAAATAGACTTTCTTCTCCAGAAAGAGTGTCTGTGACTCAGCGACTATATCGTTGAATTTCCAGTCGTCATATTCTTCGGTGAGCTTTGTTCTGAATGTGCTGCGAAGGGCGCTTATTTGCTGAACGTTACCCGTGCTGCTGGTTATGAAGATGAACTTCTTCTCTACAACACATTCACTCAGATTCTTAGTTAATTTACTGAAAATATCTTGAAAACTTTCAGTAGAACTGTCGCCTTCCACCACCAATATATTAAAAAGGTTCTTCCAAGCCAAAATAACTTCAGACTTATAGTGTACCAGCTGTTGTAATTTAAGCATGATGTGTTTTGTACCTCTCAGCGTCTGGTGAATCTTAGCAGCAGTGACTGTGGTTGATTCTCCTTTGGCATATATGAGAACAGCCTCGTGGGGTTCTATCAGCTGCTTCGTGTCTGTTATTGCCGACTCTTTGAACTTAACTCTGAGGTTATCGAGTTCACATTTCCTCTGATCCAGTATCTTTGTTACTAACGTGGTTCTTACTTTCTCTGAAGTCTTTCGCAGTAGATCATTCGCATTGCAGTTTGCATCCCTGAGGAAGAAGTTAGAGTTCTGCCACCAGTCCTCTATAAGATCTCGGAAACACATGTAGGCTAATTCCACTTCGCACTCACGTAACTTCATACATTGCTGTAGTTCACGTTTGATATGGCAGTCCATCTGTTTCTCGTCAGCCTGAGAATAAAATATTCTGAATCGACTCAAGAACTCGCGTTGTTTGGGCAGTTCCTGCAGGTGCTCGTAAATGGCTTTGTGTTCCTCTGCGTTAAACTGCAGCACAGAGCCACTAGTCATTAAGAACTCTTCTTCACTGACCTCCGCGTCTTTATTAGACTTCAGGTCTTGCGCAACATCAGCATTGGTGTATATAACGAACAGGCTTTCATCAATCCTACCGTCTATTTTGACTTCTTCGCTGCAGTTGAACCTCTCCTCAATCTCTGTATAGGACTTGTAATATTTACGCAAACTGAAGTCTCCTTTCTCTGCGAGCAGTTGTTGCATTGTAATGTGTTGTGATTTTTTGCTCTTAAGCTGCATGAAGATGTGCGATTTTCTGGAAGTGACATCAAGATACTGTACCACAACATCATCAAATGCTCCGTACCCTTTGGCGTTAGAAGCAAGTTTAAACTTGTAACCTCTTTTTATGGCCCGTAAGAATACTAGCGCACAGCATTTATACTCGAAAATTTGACCATGTATCCCTGCGGATCCCTCATCCTTCTTGTAGATTTCGGGTTTCCCCTCATCTATACCCGGCATCCTGTAAAAGACAAGGCCAGACGATATTGCTTGCAGAAAAATGGTAGTGTAACATGGAGTGCAGTTGTCGAAATGGGTTATGATATTTTTAGAAAGAGTTAAAAGTGTCTTCAGACTTTTCTAGCCCTAGTCTTCAGAATCTCAAGGGTCGGTTCACATTATACTGCACGACACGACACTACACGACACAACAGGACCAAATATTCTTTTATTGTTTTCACATGCTCGAATAAAAACTAGTCCGTCATCGACAACTAACGACAAAGAGAGTGTCCCTGGGATTGAAAGAAGATAATATTTTTCTTGTCTGTGCTTGTCGTTGCATGTCGTTGCCTGAGAGTGCGAAAAACTGCACACTAAAGACTCGACAGTACAGACCTGGCAGCTTGCACTTCGTTTTAATTGTAGTGTTAAAATATTCTGTGCTACATTTTCTACAATAAAAATTGATAATGAATAACTTATCTAGCTTGTTCGAGAACATAATGAAATTTACGATTCATTTCACAGAACGTATAGTGAAAATTTCCATTAAGACAATTTCTCGGAGAAGAATTGAAAGTAACCTGTAAGCGAAATAGATTGTATTCGACTTTTTCGAAGATAGAGTAAATACTGTAATGAATGAGTTTTGTAATTTAAATTGTTTACTTGGAACTATTGGGTACATTCACTTGTCTATAACTCCATGGAGCGAAGGCCTTCGTGAGAAGCTAAGAGTTTCTCAGCTAGTCAGGAAATACCCCACATTTTATGGAACCCGAAGGTTCATCACCGCATTCACAAGAGCCCACCACCTGTCCCTATCCTGAGCCAGATCAATCCAGTTCATGCCCCATCCCACTTCTTGAAGATCCGTTTTAATATTATCATCCCATCTGCGCCTGGGTCTCTCAAGTGGTCGCCTTCCTTCGAGTCTCCCCACCAAAATCCGGTATGAACCCCTCTTTTCCCCTATACGTGCTACATGCCCCGCCCATATCATTCTCGATTTGATTACCCAAACAATATTTGGTGATGAGTACAGGTCATTAAGTTTCTCGTTATCTAGTCTTCTCCACTCTCCTTTCGCCTGGTCCCTCTTAGGCCCAAATATCCTCCTCAGCACCCTATTCTCGAACACCCTCAGTCTTTGTTCCTCCCTCAGTGTGAGAGACCAAGTTTCACACCCACACAAAACAACAGATAAAATTATATTTCTGTATACCCTAATCTTTATGTTTTTGGGTAGCAACCTGGAAGACAAAAGATTCTGCACCGAATGATAGCAAGCATTCCCCGACTTCAATCTGCTCTTAATTTCTTCATGAATGGAGTTTCGATTCGTTAGGGTTGCTCCCAAATATTTGATTTTTTTCCACCCTTTCAAAGCATTTATTATCTATATTTATGTGGTGATTTTTTCCTGCATTCTGATTTCGAGACATGGCCATGTATTTAGTTTTCTCAGCATATACTTCTAGACCAATTTCCTTACTAGCAATCATTAATCTTCTGCGTTTTTCTCTATACTATATACTTCCACCCAGTATATTAACATCATCAGCATAAACCATAAGCTTATGTGTACCATTCAATTTCAAGCCCTCATGGTTTGCCTGAACCCTCCTATTGGCATATTCTAAAGGAAAGTTAAAAAGCAATGGCGGCAGAGCATCTCCTTTTTTTCCAGCCATTTTTAATAGGAAACTTCTCAGACAAATGTTTTCCTGGTGGAATTCTGCTATACGTTTCAATTAGACACATTTTTATTAACCTTATTTGTTTCATGGGGATACCAACTCCATGAGAATACTATACAAGATTTCCCTCCTAACTGGATCATAGGCTTTCTTGAACTCTATAAGTAGGAGATGTACTGCCTCATTGTATTCCCTTTTTTCTCAAGTATTTGTAGAATGCCTAATATATGATTAGTAGTTGACCTGTTATGTCGAAATCCACACTGATGATCCGCAATGATCTCGTCTGCATACGGAGTTAACCTTGACAAAATAATGTTGGATAGAATTTTGTACGTACGTAGTCGACAAAAGTGATATGCCTCGATAGTTACTGCAATCAGTTTTATCACCCTTCTTATAAATGGGCACAATAACTGACTCCTTCCATTCCTTAGGCAATTGCTCCTTATTCCAAACAAAGATAATAAAGTTATGGGTCTCAGACCGAATTGTCCTACCCCCTGCTTTAATCAGTTCTGCTGGAATTTGATGATTTGTGTCTTTTTAGTTTTTCAATAGCCATCTCAACCTCAAAGGCACTGGGCTCAGGCACTAGTGGCTCTGCCGTGTGTACTTCAGTCTGCCTAACATCATTAACCCCGTGTATATTCAACAACTGGGAGAAATGATTCCTTCACCTAGCCAAAATACTGTGGGAGTCTGCAAACAGGTCACCCTTCTCATCCTTTACTACATTAATTTTAGGCTGGTACCCCCTATTAAACTCACTGATACCCCTATACAAGTCTCTGATATTCTTGTTCTTACTGTTTGTTTCGAATTCATTAATTTTAGCTTTCAGATATTCCTTGTTTTTGTTCCTGAAATGTCTACTAGCTTCCCGTCTTACGTTGTGGATATTATCTCCATTATTTTGGTTTGGGTTCTGTAACCACTGAATTTTAGCCTGCTTCCTTTTATCAAAAATTTCTGCACATTCTGCATCAAACCATAGTTTATGCTGCTTCCGTTCATGCAGACCTAGATTCTCTTTAGCTGAAATTTTTATATTCTCTTTAATGTTTTCCCAAGCCCTATTTATGTCCTCACTAACATTTAAGTTTTCCAAAGCTGCAAATCTGTTTAAGATCTTAAGTTGATGCTTTTTCCTAATTTCCAACTCTCTTTGCTTCTTGAGACCGAATCTTCCAACATCTGTGCTGCTTGTCTAATTACTGATAGTCATACCCTAAGCTTTGCAGTTACCAGATAATGATCGGTAACGCAATCAGTTCCTATAAATGTAGTAAATACCGTCTTCACAACTTATTTGGTGCTTAGTAAAAACTATATTGCAAATTGAGATCTCAATAATTAGAACACAATTGCCTTTTAAATTTTATAGTTGCCTGAGGATGACCACAAAGTGCAGTCGAAACACGTACAAAAAGGCATCTAGTTTTTCATAAACAAGAAATAAGTTGTGAGGACGGTACTTATTGTGTTTATATTTCAATACCATAAGGGTATGCCCACTATAAAGTTTAGAGTCAGCTCCCCTGAAATATCGTGCTCTTTACAACTAGACACTTCATGTGGCAAAGTTTGCTCTTCTAGCAGCAGTATAATTACCACCTTAATGTAAAATCTCATTCCCAATTGCCGATTTCGAAAATATGCTCTCTCCGTAATCTTGCATTACAATCTCCTAACAGACTGTTAATAAGGTAGTCTACTTAGTAAAATTATAAAAATCCTGCTCTAATTCCTCACAAATTTGTCCTTTGAGTCATCACTTTTAACCTCAACTCCTGCTTGCTCCGTCAGAACAATAATAACAATCCGTAGACGACTCCGCACTATGTATGGCATCCTATCACTAACAAACTCTATTCTCTTAACTGCTGACACTATTCTCTGGCGTACGAACTATCCTGACTATAATTTATGATTTTATTTTCCTTTCTTATAGAAGAAAATATAAACTTCCGCTCATAAAAACCTCGTTCGTCGCACCTAACCCCCTGCACACCCATTAAATCTAATGCATGCCTCACTAATTCCCTGGCCATTGTTGTAATTGACGCTGGTCTATAGAGGCTTCTGACATTCGATATACCAAGTCCCACGTCCTCCCCACTGCGCGTTTCATACCAAAGGATTAGCCCAAGTCCGAGGTCTTAGGAAATGATACGTAATACTTTAAGTTTCTCAAGTGACGAGTTGGTAGCATCTCGTCCCATCCCCAAGCTGGAGGACCACAGCCTATCGGCTGTTCACGACCCCTTATTCACTATAATCGCAGCCATCAGTCATATCCGGAGGCCGTTCCTTCTTTCGCAAGCTGAGGACGTGCCATGCTGTTGAGAGAGGGAGCCACTCATCAAGGGGGCAGCACATAACTGATAGCAATAAGAAGTCGAAAATCTGAATTTTTGCATACTGACGTGATAATGGAGTGAATAATTACCAATATCTGTGTACTCACGTGTGGCCTTCAAATACAATGCGTAGGTTCAGTGAAAAAAGAATGCGTGTCCAAAGTGCGGTTTGTCACAATAACCGGGTGCAGTACATCAGAGTACTGTCAGCAGCATGAGCATTTTGTGTGCAACCAACATTATAGCGCGTAGCGATAACTGACCCCACAACTGATAATGAAGTATAGAAAGTTAAATTGACAGCGCGATATTGTGTTACGTAATCGGCTGAATCATTTGGCGAAGTCCGTTTATTTCGACGACATTTTTGTTCCTTCTGTCTGTCCGTTCGCTGCTGTCCGTATCGCGGCACACAGCGTCGGGCAGACTGTGCTGCCGTCACGTGTTGTACTGCAGGAGGCGGGAAGGTGAGAATTCAGGTGCGTGTCCTAGCTGTCATTAGGGCAAGCACGTTGTGTCCTGCGGGGTCTTAACGGGATCCGCTGGTGCCGGCTTCGTCAGTTCGGTTTGTCTGCGTTCTAAATAACACCCACAAAGTCCCCGTCATTTTGCATGTCACCCTTCAGTGCCAGTCACACAAACCTTACGGCCCGCCCACTTCAGTCACATGATTGCAGCTGCTACGTAAGCAGACGCATGCTGGCACCTCCACAGCTCTGACTGCAGAAACACACTGATCTGTTATGCCCGCGGCGTATAACTTAGATTTTTTCCTTTCGCAAAGTACGCTGGTCACGGGTTGCGGGAGGCAAGTTGCTTGGCAACCCTTGCTGTGCCAGCTGTGGTCTGGGCCTCCATCCGCCACCCTCTGCATTCCATTCTATTATTGTTGTTTGCTTCTTTCTGGTGCTGGCGAATTCCACTGCGCTCTTGCCGCGGTGGGTTTCAGTGAGTTCTGGTGACACAGTCGTGCCGTGAGGACGGGATGCAGTGTTGCTGACACCGTGCGGATCTATCCAGGCGAGGGCTTGAGTGGATTGCCGGTTTTTCGTTTTGTTTCCCTGATTTTCCTTTGGTTTTACATGGTTTTTTATTTTTTGGCTTTATTATTTGTCTCCCGAAAGTTGCCCATTGGCTGGCGCTACCTTCCCAGAGCTAAGTAGTTAGGGGGAATATTTGGGGATAAATTTATATTGAATTTTTTGTAAAAATTAATACTACTTCTATTTAGTTGGATATTTGTGTTACTATGCAAACCCTATTTGTTTTTATTTGGTTTCATTATTTTGGGCCCCAGTATATCAATTTTCTTTCTTTTTTCCACTTTAATTTTAACTTAATTAAAATTACGTTATTTAGGCACCCGTGTTTTATTTAGCTTGAGTTTTGGTGGAAGTATTAGCTCCGAGCACACCCCGTTTCTCCCCCCCTCCCGCCTAAACCACCATCCTACTGGGCTTGCCAACGTGCAACTTGGTCCCGCTAGCGTTACGGTAACGGTAACTTTGGCGGTGCCATAACAGATCTCCACGCAGGCAACTTCGCGCACTCCCCCGAAATTTCACATCGGCTAAGGCTCGCTAACTTTACCTGCACTTGAAGCTGGAGATTTTATGGAATTAATCCTGCTGCACACAATGCTAATAAACAGCTTTTCAGTTGTATACTTATATTGCAGAATGTGTACACACGAACTAATGCGCGTAAGGAAACATGAAACGTAGAGTCATGGCTCAATGCCTGACACTTTTACTGCCAAACTGCCCCGTGTCTGCTGTCTAGTTTTCCGTAGATCAGTCCGCAATGTGATCACATTATGTAACGCCTGACCGCTGTCTCTCTGGCTGTCTCCCCCGACTGTAGTTACTTGATAGCCTTTTGCCACATTGCTCTGAATGGTCTATTAACTGTGCATCCCTCTGCCCAGAGATACAAGTTCCGACAGTTCTCAGATATAACCTTGATAATGGGCAGATTTTGTGTAGGATATTCGAGCACGTAAGTCTTGAGGTAAGTGCAAATCTGGTTCAAGAGACGTAACTGTGTACAATTTGACATCTTATCGTTCGAATTCTGAACATTCTTTGATCAAAGGAGAGAAAGGACTAACTGCACGTAGGGGTATACGAATTGCTTTCGGCCTCTACTTCCATGAATGTTACTTTCGAAATTACAAGGGTCATCAGCATTTCAACAGACGTTATCATACAAGTGTGTGGCGAGACATGTTTCTGTGGACAGCTTAAAATGTGCTGTGTTTACCTTTTTAAAAGTGTTTTCAAATCTGTTTTTAGTGTTCTTAAACATAATACCCCCAAAGATGGTGTTTTGATCATTGAAGCGTGTTGGGTCGAGTGTAAATAATTGTAGTATTGAATTTAGTTCGTTTGTACGAGTTGGTTTTATTCATAACATTTTATACAACTGTGAGAGTTTCTTTATCTACTGAAGCAGAGATGGAATTGCAAGTCTGTCGTGACGGCTCAGTTCACTACTTACAGTACAGTGTTCCTTCCCTCAAACCTTTCTAACGTCATTTCAAATGTGAAAACCTAATTAAAATTTGGGATAGAGTCTGGCCAGTTATGTTCCCCAAAAAACATAAATTAGTTTCCATTCCTTCGTCCCCTGAAACAAAACACTGCTGTTCCTGCATTTTGCGCGCCTTTGAAATGAC
This sequence comes from Coptotermes formosanus, assembly GCA_013340265.1. NCBI lineage: Eukaryota > Metazoa > Arthropoda > Insecta > Blattodea > Rhinotermitidae > Coptotermes > Coptotermes formosanus. The sequence goes on along the minus strand of BLKM01000278.1, from coordinate 365,631 downwards.
TAGAATTCTGTACTGTAAAAACTGGTGGGTAGCGTATGGGAATGTTATGTTTCAGTTTTCAGCCTGTAACCACACACTTGTGGTTGCGTGCTTGGATAGAGAGGACTGATCAGACGAACATCTGAGAGCCTGTAGCATTTCGTGTACAAATACGTCGATGAAACTTCTGCTCTGCAGACAGTCATTGCTGTTTGTGGGTGCCAAGCCACGATTGTCATTTACCCGCCAGCACGTGAGGTTAGGGCACTTCTCTGGTGGGTTACTGGGCCATCCAACCGGAGTTAAACCGCTGCCGCTTTATGGTCTCTAAAGGCTGCTGCCATTGGTTCTGCACTTTGTTTTAGCCTGAATGGCTCCGGAGACAGGTAGATCCTGTCTCTTCTGGAAGCGCCATAACCCGTATAGTACGTATGGAGTTTCCTTGCCGTTTGGTTGTTCCACGAATCCATCACCCCAACTCTCTCACCAAGGTCTCCAGTGTCTTAATTCAAGTTGGGTCTCCAGTACAGTCCGCCGGTGTTAACACACGTTTCAAATCACCTCAAATGTCGCAATGTTGGGGCAGTCTGCACAGCAGCTACGGTAGATCCAGATTATAGAAGTCTTCTCGTTCCGCTCTCCTACTGGTCCCCGATGTCGCGTATGTGTTTACTATATATATATATTTTAACCAGCCTCTTATCCATCTCCCAGATTGTAACTTTTCAATATCGTTCAGGAGGGTTTCCTTTGGTTAATACCGTTGTTCCTGTACGTTCAGTTCCTATATTAATATACACATTATGCCCCTCGACTGCACCGAACTCTTCGTATCTTCCTGCTCTGATAGGACATCGATATCATGTCGTTGACAAATACCATATAACATATTCGTCCGCGTCACTGTTTGGATCCATTTATGTTCACTGTAGCTGGGTATCTGTTTGGCCTATTGTTATGGGGTGCCCTCAGGCTCTGTTTTGCACCTCCATTTACGCGCCCCGCTGCGGCTTCTGCTGCGCACACGCGGCTCCTGTGTCTCTGTTCGTTTGTTCCGACGCTGTATCAGCGTCGTGAGCCTATCACTATGTTTGTCCATGCCGGTGTCTTGTAGTGTGGGACCGTCTCCCTTCACGATACTCCCCGCCTTGCACACCTGCAGTTCCGCGGCACTATTCCCCGATTGTGCGGTAAGTCGGCAGCTCGTGTTTCCCTTCTGCTCATGTGGTGGTCACTGTCTTGTCTTTCTTCCCTCTCAGCTGTCCCTCCCTGCCGGTTAACATCAGTTTCCATCGCCTCGCCAACCCCTATCCCTTCGTCTTGTTCGTCCGACTGGGTAGTAGCGGCGCATGGTATGTTTTTGGCACTCTCATGGTCCAGTTTCCCTATTTTTTGCCACGAGGAAGCCTATGTCATCACTTGCCATGTTTGTCTTCCCGTCTCGTTCCTCCGCGCACTGACCGTTTCCTGGTCCCTGACTTTCTTCCCCCGTTTGACCGCTTGGCCCTGCCATCCTTGTTGCGGAACCCATTTGTTTTGATCCTTCCTTCCCGCGCGCAGTCACTGCTGCCCACGTTCCGTGTACGGCTCGAGCGCTTTGTATCTGTTCCTTGGTCCGGCTTGTGCAGTGTTGTGCCGTGTCCAACCTCATCACATGCGTAACATGTAGGAGGCTGTCCCTCATGAGGTACCAGTGCCCGGTGGCCTGCTATGAGCAAATGAGATGACATGTGCCGTGTTGGGTCCAGTATCGCCACGTTGACTCCGTTATTCACCTTGTATCGATATGCGGAGGGCCACATTCCCTCCTTATTTCATGCACAGTCCGTACTTCCCGATAATCTGGCGTATTGTAGCGGCAGACAGCTCAGGAAGTAATTTCGCTATTCTAACCCTCCTTTGGCCTAAGCCCGCATAATGATCTCTACATTTGAGATCAGCCTTCATGATGTCCGTATGTTAGCGCCCCGTTATTTTGCGCAATTACATCCTGCAGTATACCCGGGTCTCTTATCTTGATATATACATGGAGAAGTATTCCGTCAGTTTGGACCATTAGCACGCATTGCTCTGAGAACTCCATCTTCCTGCGTATCCAATCATGAAACGCTATTGCTGAAATCCTTGGACCGTCCTTCTCCAATGCACATATCGTCGTATTTTTCCGTCCACCCATCGCTCCTATTTGACACTCTCCCATCCCCTTCTCCACCCAACTACCGCACTGAAAGCACTGAATTCGCTTTGAATAAGATCTGTCCTATACCACCCATCCCTTCAGTGTCTCAACCACTACTTGGATTCGAACCCAAAATCCCAGCAAGCGAGCTGCCCCACACCTCCGCCTTACACCGCGCGGCCACTGGGATCGGCGTTAGGCTCCTTTTCTACCGCTCGTGGAAAGGGAGCCTCAGTTAAGAAATAGGGATAGGTTGGTGGAGTTTATGTTCACTTGAATCAGTTACGCGTCTGAGTGGAAGGTATAAGGAGCCAGCTGGTAGCATATTCTGTCTCACATTTTAATTTGTACAGAAGCTAAAAGTTTTAACAAAACATCGATCCTGAATAGACTAGAGATGCAAGATTTCGAAAATTTACACGTAAACTCAATAAAAGAAAGACATTTGTATGTAATATTGAAGTACAGACATCTGGCTGAAACAGTAAATACGTATGTTGTGTGAGACGTAACTGTGTAGTGTCTGGCTGCATTAAGGCCGAAGCTTCATACAGGGGCTATATGGATCTCAGTAGCTCGGAAATGTGGTAAATGAATTCAGGCGTATCGCAGTTCCTTGCTAAGAATTCTTTGAAAGCGAAATTTAGAAACAAACTGCTGCTAACTTCCTTCATTTTAAGATTCCATGTGTTTGGTTTCGTTAAGGCAAGCTGCCCTCAGAGAAATGCTTTTGGCTGTAATGCACTTACTGCTCTGCTGAAGGACACTCCATCTGAAGCAAGAAGCAAACTTCATGTGAATCTGCATACCTACTTGCTGTAGGATTAATTCTGCAAATTTGTACGGTTTCAAAACGTGTTAACAAATTGACAGTGCGTCAGGAGATCTGATGATTGAAATTTCCAAGCTTTGGGACCGAAGAAAAGTTTCCCTCCCTTCAACTACTTTCATATCTTGTGAACAAATTAAAGGACAATATAAACATAAAAAGGTGAATAATGAATTCTTAGAAATTAGTTTAAAGTTCAGATAAATGTATTTTACGACGACAAACGAATTAAGAATCACACTCACGGAAGACTAGTTATGAATTTACTGGATTTTATAAGTACCAGCATTTCACAGGAGCGTTCTGCCTGTATGTGTCTCCGGGGCAGAAGTCTCAGGGCTTTGGAGAGAGGATATTAACTTCTGACACGTTGGCACTGTACCTGTCTCAGTCGTCGCTGAATGTAGTCAAATACTTTATAAATTTTCGCACGGAATATGTACGTATGTATCCGTGCTCAGATATTTGCAACTGGGTTGATTGCACCGAATTCGAAGGCTGCAAGCCTACAACGCTACAACGTAACAATACTGCACTGTGTTACAGAGCTTCATTATGATTTAATTAAGCGTAAGTGTTGTACGTATCCTTTAAACTAGACAGCATAAATGATTACTCCTGGAGCAGCCTACACGTGTACGTGTTCTGCAATAATTGAATTCAAGGCACTTTGCTGTGAGAACTTAACGTTTCTGAGTAATTACTTTCCAAAATTATTTTGCCAGACGAACTTGGGAATTGTATCTACAGTTTACTGAGCATAAGTTGAGAACATATTAATTCTGTGGGAAGGTATTGGCACAATATAAAGAGAGGCCCAGAGAAGATACGGTGGAAGGTCTTGCTAATAACAGCCTAATCAGATAGCGTGACCCAGAGTAGGGTGGCTGTCGATAACGTAAGCACGTGTATAGGTTTCTAAGGAAATGACAACTTTGTCGTTGGTTATCAGAAATACGGTAAGGGACATCGCAGTGTGTGAAGATTCGTGTCACTGATATGTTTGATATTGCGTGTCTTCGATGCAACAGTCAAATACACACAAATTTACCACTAACTAGTTCCAGATTTTTATATTTATATGTATTATGCACTGCTTCTGCATGTTTTGGTCATATACTTTGGCCTTCTTCAGGGAGCTGCTAGTTTGGTTGACCCTTATAGCGTATATTGAAATTATCATAAATAATTGGCAGGATATATACATATATATAATATAATAACAGTACAGTTATGACTGTCACTATATGACTCGTTAACGTATTTGGTAAACAGGTGGATATAATCACATGTATTACCAAGAGCAGCTCCTACACAACACAGAACCACTACAGAAAAAGCTTCATAAAACTCCCGACAGGTTTCGATGTGACTTCACACCATCTTCAAGGGAGGCATACAGAACACTTAAAATACTTAAAATTACACTAGGCTGCTTATTTAAAATTTGTTAAAAACACTGTTGTCCTTATGACGCCTTACTGAAGTATGTATGAGAGCTGTTGATGTGTTGTAAGATTTCGTCGTAGATTGTGCCAAGAGGTATAATGCAGAAACACAGGTATCGAGTCGTGTTATGGTAAGCCTGGTGTGGGCCCCGTTCCATACAATTATAATATTATTATCCTTATATTAACGGACGAGATGGTTATTCTATACGGGACAGGCAAAACTGCGGACAGTCGGGATGGGTACTAAGATGTTGGAACTTTTGTTTACGTTGTGGTGGTTGCGGAATTACTGTCAATAGATATAATGTTGAATACTGTTTCAGAGACTGCTCTTAAAATTTATATATATTAAAGTGTTAAAGGTAATGCTTTGTATCCAAGCATCTGTGGTCACGCCATGTTTGCTTGTGTTTGAACTGGATCGGACAACCCGATGTTTAAGTACTCTGGGGTGCGCACAGCCTGTTCATCATTGGTGCGCACTCTGGGTGCCTAAACATCGGATATGCTGGAGACAACCCGATGTTTAAGTACTCCCTGGTGCGCACAGCCTGTTAATCAGTGGTGCGCACTCTGGGTGCCTAAACATCGGATATACTGGGTCTGTTTATACTGTATCTGAAGATCCAGTATAAACAGAAGGAAACATGTCATGACTCAGATGCTTGGATACGCAGCATTGCCTTTAACAATAACCGACCACCTAACAGTATTACGGTCCGTGTTAGTGTAGTCAGTATAGTGGCTAGGCTGCAGATTGAACGATACGGTGTTCGAATCCCTGCAGGGGTAAGGATCTTATCCGTTCTCGAAGGAATCCAGAATGGCTGGAGGGCCTACACAGCCTCCTCTTCAATGAGTACCGGATTCTATTCCACGGGTGTAAACTGACAAATGTAAACTGACAAATATTATACGTGGTACGACTGTTTTATTAAGTATCAAAATGTATGTTTGACAGACAGGACAATTATTTACAGTTAGTAATTTGTGTAAGGATACAAAGGAAATTGTAACGCTTTGTATAGCGTTTAGAGGGGAAAACAGAGAGACAGTTCGTGCTTAGGGTAGCAAGCTAGCATGCTGGCCGTTTGTCAATATCAAAATTGGTGGTTTTGGGAAATTTTTAGAACAATTGGATTTCACAATTTGACAGCATTGGACGTTTGAAACCTTGTGAGGGTGAAGACCGTGTTAGGCATGCTTGCACATTAAGAAAAACCAGTAAGACGCGTGTAGGGTTTCATGTGAGTTACGGCACGGGAAACATAGTTAAATGACTGGGCAGTATTCAGAATTTTAACTTTTTGGACCTATTGGGAAAGAGCAAATTAAACTTTAGCCAGTTAGAGACAGAGGGAAAGATCCGAGGTTGGGATGAATTTGGCCGGCATAACAGCGACCGCGATCTGACGCCAGGGGCTGTTAGAATCGTGAAGTTACCTTGCATCGACGCCACAGGAATTCGAGTCTTGACAGCTGCTGCGTAGGTACGCAAGTTAGAAGCCGTTCGGCCTTGGCTAGGCTAAGTGTTGCAATTGAAATATTGAAATTAATGAATTATCAAAGTACTACCTAAAAAGGTTGATAGTGACTTTTATTGGAAAACTGTGTCAAAGACGACTTGAACTATTGGTGCCATGTTCATAAATTTAAACCAGTTAAGTGTAAGACTGTTACAGACAGTGACTGTCATAGAGGTAACAAGGCTTGCAGTGCTCAGAGATTCGGTTAATAAAATTATGTACAGTGATAATTAGTTATACAAATGTTCCTGCGCCTCTGAATAATCACTTAGAGTCTCTTAAAACAAAAGTTGGCTATCTCTCCCGGGGAAGGTAGAACGGGTGTAGTGTGAATTTACCGTCTTATCTAAACCTCGTGTTTAGTTGAGTGTGCTGTTAGATACGTGTAATGCGTGCACGATTGCTCAGACTGTAAAGATTGTAAAGTGTTTTCGTGCTCTGCCCGCACGAAGTATCGGCCAGGACACAAACCGAATTTTCTCGTATTTACAATATCTGTAAGTATGATGTGTACTTTGACAGAACTTTAAATTAAGCCACGATGGCATATTCTTACGCCCTTTCCATGTCATTAGTTACAACTCATTACATTATACAAGGCTGTACAGACCGATGTACTGATTACATCGTTGAATTAACTGGGAATCCAGAGATGTATAAATACGTAACGTGATATCATGTAAAATTCTGGGCAGTTTCCAGAAGGGTCAAAATTATGGTAAACTGTAACAAGATGTTTTCTCATTTAAACCTATAAATCCCCAGGCATTGATGGAATAATACCCGTCATGCTACAGCAGGGTTTTGAACTGCTTGCGGGAAAACTCTTAATGTTACTAAGAGCCAGTCTGGCCTTAAGCTATATCCCTATGAGCTGGAGGCACATCGGGTGGCATTTATACCCAAACCTGGGCAACCTCTGTCCCAGGGGAAGTCCCTGAGACCTATCAGTGTCATGTCATTTATATTCAAGGCACTTGAGAAGTTACTTGACAGACATATCAGGGATGGTGTCTTGGTTGAAAAACCACTTCACCAGAACCAGTGTGCCTACAGGGCAGGTATGTCTACAGAAACGGCAAACTTCCAGGTTGTACGTACACTGGAAAAGTCCTTGTGTCATAAGAGATTGCGTTGGGTGCCTTCCTGGATATTGAGGGGGCGTTCAACAACACCACTTTTAATGCAATAACTACGGCTGCCAGACAGCGTGGACTTGAGGAAACCTGTTGCAGGTGGGTCGGGTCCATGCTTGAAAGCACACTCGTACACACTTCCTCATGGGCAGCAGCTTCACTGCTAAAGTCGTAGGAGGGTGTCCACAGGGTGGAGTTTTGTCTCCCCTTTTGTGGAACCTAGTTGTAGATAGGCTTTTAGTTGCTACCAATGACCTAGACTTTAGTACATTTGGCTGTGCTGACGACATTGTGATCACAGTCCAAGGTACATCTGCACAGACAGTCAGGGAGCTGTGCAGGTGCCCTGAATGTGGCGGTTATATTGGCTGTACAGGAGGGTCTAAAGTTTAGCCCTCCCAAAACAGCCATAGTTCCCGTTACCATTAGAAGGAAAATAGAGGACGTAGGACCTCGCACACTTCATGGTAAGGAACTTAAAATGCTGGTTGAGGTTAAGTATTTGGGAGTGATTTTAGACTCCAAACTTAATTGCAACCGACATTTGCAGAAAATAATTAGAAAAGCGCAAACCACATTTGCGGTGGTTAGACGCATGTAGGACAAAAGTTAGAGTCTAAGACTTAATATGGGGCACTGGCTCTGTACCATTGTATTTAGGCCTCCCATACTCCATGCTGCCTTTTTTTTGGTGGCCCAAGGTCAAGCAAGAAACCACCAAAATTCAAGTAGGCAGGATTCAACGAATGGCCTGTCTAGCTATTACGGGGGCTATGAAATCGACCCCTGCTGCAGCAATGGAGGTGCTTTTGAATCTGAATCCGCTAGATCTGTTGATCATGGCGGAGGCGAGGATGGCACTCCATAGGCTGCAGATACTAAAGCAATCAACTGTTCAAGATATAGTGTCAGTGTTGCTATCCATCTGGAAAAATGTGGGTGACCCTTTATTGGACATGCGGTCGGACTACACCATTCCAGTTTATCGTAATTCCAACATTTTCAGTGTCATAATAGTCCAGGATTATTGGAAAAACAAAGACCCAGTGTTCCCTGAGGATGCTCTGATCTGGTTCAGTGACGGTTCCAGAGCTGACCCTGGGACAGCGTCTGGTGTTTACGGCATAGGCCAAATAGAAGCTTTAGCTTCCTTTTGGGTAAATTTGTCAAGGTTTCTCAGACCGAAATATATGTCATTCTTCAATATGCATGTGAAAGTGTAAGAAGGGCTTATAAACATAAGCGGATCCTTATTTTTTCTGATAGCCATGTTGCACTTAAGGCCCTGCAGCACTGTGGCTTTCCTAGCAATGAGGACGCTGACAAACTTGCCAGACAAGCGTCATCTATGCCGTTAATTGGTCCAGAGCCGGCTCTTGGAATACCGAGGTGCTCAGCAAGAGAAGCAATTAAGAACTGGACTGAGTATCTACATTACAGTGCCTGGAAAGACTTACGAGGTCATAGACAGGGCAAAAATTTATTAGCAGACCATGTAAGGGAAGAGCTGAAGCCCTGCTTAGATTAAGTAGGCATCAACTAAAAACGACAGTTGCGATCCTCACGGGACATGCTCCTGTGAGAAGGCACCTGTATATTATGGGCCTGTTTGATGGGGATCCAAACTGCAGATTCTGCAGGATGGAGACTGAAAGAGTACAGCACATTATTTGCTGCTGCGAGGTGTTGGCTCGTCAGCGCTGTATTGTCTTTGGGAAGCTGCTTGCTGAACCAAAAGATATAAGCACAGCTTCAACAAGGGACCTTTGCCTCTATATAAGAGGCACAGGGATATTGAAACGGTGCTGAATGGAGTGTTTTGGGCTGCACAGTAAGCCTAAGGGTGACGTGCATCCGGGGCATCTGCTAACGGGCCCTAAAGAAGAAGAAGAAGAAGAAGAAGAAAAAGAAGAAGACGAATAATAATAATAAGAAGAAAGTTGTAAATTTGTTGTTGCCGTAAAACTTTCTGTAATATCTGGAACAACTCAATCCTAGATGGAAAGAAATAACACAGAAAACAATTTCTCAAGGATAGTAGAATGAACCAAATTCAGGAACTTATGTCCGCGAACGCCTTGGTATGACGCATTTGAGCATCAAAATTTATCAGCTATCGTACGTCTCACTCGTTCCCTTAGCCGTAGTGAGCACAGTACACTCTGGTGTACAGCGACAGTACTGTGCTTTTGGTTCATTTGTTGTGCGTGTGATATTTGTGTGATTTCAGGCTGCCGCCGCGATGTAGATGAGCTATGCGCTCTTCTGGGATCTTACAGAGCGTAGACAGGTAATTCTCTATCGACTTTACGGGACAACCTGTCGGTCCGATCTTGTGCTGTCATGAAGTGCGTGGGACCGATGAGTTGTCCCCAAACGTCGATATAGAATTTGCACTCTACGCTGTGTAAGAACCCAGAAGAGCACATATCTCAGATGGAAAGAATATTGCATCGTTCATTTGACCTGTGAAGATGGGACCCACAGGGAGTTCCGAAACGTCTTCAATTAACTCGCTTCGCACATCGTGCTAAACACAAAAGCCAGTAAACAATACTCTGTGGTGTCTGTTGGACGGAAGTGACGTGCATCTCTCTTACGATGCAGAGAGAGGAAACCGCAGAGAAGCTTGTTTAATGCAGTTCATTTGTAAGTGTACTGCGTCTGTTACACTCCCTGCGTCTAATTACAATGCCGTATTACTCTTATCCACCTTTACCCCGACGTTAAACCCCAGCAGGCTGTTCGTTATGCAAGACAAAGCTACGGCACCATCAGTTTCACTGATACATAATTGGTTAATAGGAGTAAATGCTCTTCGCATATCGGATCCAATTTTTACGTTTAAAACTTCCTAACTATTATTCTCAGAGTGTTGCATTTGCTTTGTGCGTTCTATGTCTAGGGGTTAAAATTTTGAGAAACAAAAACCGTGACAGTAATACGTAGACGAGTCTGGGAAGCACGAGACAAAAATTTTGAGAAACAAAAACCGTGACAGTAATACATGGACGGGTGTGTGAAACATAAGACAAAAATTTAAAGCACCAGGAATTCAAGGAGGCGAGTAATTTATTAGTAATTCTGCAAGTAGGAATCTCTGATAAAAATTGTGACAAATACATGTTAATAATAATGATAATGGTGATGATGATGATAATAACAGTATTTTGAAAATCAGTTGTGTACATTCATAAAAGTCACGCCCCGTCCGATTTACTCCCGGGAAAGAGACCCGGTACTCATTGTACAGGACGCTGTGTGGGACCCAGGGCTAGTCTGGACGGGTGGGAAAAATCTCGTCCCCACCGGGATTCGATCCCCGGACCATCCAAACCGTAGCGAGTCGCTATACCGCCTGCGCTACCCCGGCCCATCTTCTGTAGCACCAGCGGTCACTAAATACTTCATGCTGCCAGACAGACAGTAAAATGCACTTGTCATTCCATCGCTGCTCTCCGGTCCGTCAACAGGTGTCTTGTGAACACAGCAGTAGGGAGTGCGTTCGAAACCACACTGTAAGACCGGTATTCGAAAGTTACGAACTGTAAAAAACCAGAACGCTCCAACAAACTACCACGTCATTATCCACGCAAGATAAAAGATTCATTTCAAGATGCTTAGGATTAGCACTAATATCATATTGTAATGTTTTAGTGGTTTATATAATAATATTTTAAACGCCTCGGCTTGGGGTAGGCGGTACAGCTACAGTCCAGTTCCCGTGTCTTGAAACTGTCGGGGGAGAGGAAGTGGGGAAAGACGAAAGGAGAGGGAGGGGCACGGTATGCAGACAGCAACCGCTCTATGGCAGCAGATATCAGTGTACCGTACCAGTCCCAACTACATCGACCGCTACAACATTAGCAGCTGGCACAGTGGCTGTAATGTAAGTGACAAGTGTTTTGGAACTGCTGGTACTTGCTGAGTCATACACACTGGCCAGGCGAATACCCAGGATATCCAGCATGCCTCGCAAGACCGAGCAGCATAGCCTCTCCAGCACAGTACAAGTACTACCAGTTGACCCACACCGTTCGGCTGCCAGCTGTCGACTAAATTGTCGCCCCCGGCGAGTAACATGTCCTCGTCCGTTTCACCGAAAGACGAAATCTGGTTTCTGCGCGTGTGCCATCTAATCTTAACTGCACTCTACAAGTGAACCAGGTGTTAAGAAAAAGGAGAATTATAGACTCGGGGAAAGTCAGTGAAGGAAATACAAATACAAATTTTTGTGCATAAGAAGAACTGAAGATTGCCGATTGTTTGGCAGTTGCGAAAGCAGCTGACGAGGCCATAGGAGAAACCAAAAGCTCACAGTTTATGAAATAGAATGAAATGTGAAGGAAGCTGAATGCATTGTTAGTGTCGGAATAAGTGGCTTCAAATGGGGGCTGAGAGCTAAGCAAGTAGAAGAAATACAAAGGCTAAGTAAGTTACCAGATAATTTATTGTTCATTCAAGTATCATGAAAATGCGCTGAGTAAAGATTTAATTTATATTTAAATTGAAATAATGGATGATTACATATGACTACTTCAGCAACCTTCGAAAAAATAATTTAAAACAGTAATCAGCCCAACAGAGCAGTTGGTTTTCTGTGAGCGTTTGCAAATTTTGTAAAGGCGGCTGTTAGCTTCATCGTTTCTGTATATCTGTGTCTTTCGGTCTGTCTATCCGTCTGTCTGTCTGTCTGTCTGAATCTATCCGCCCGTCCGTTCGCGTGGAACATCTCAGCGTCCAATAGACGGATTTACATGCATTTTTCATTGGGTCTGTCATTAAAACATGTCGAGAGAATTCTAGTTTGGTTAATATCGGAAAAATACCATGTAGTTGCATGAAAACTGAATTACTTTTATGATAATATCTATCTGAATTTTTGCCGAAATTGAAACATGTTCAGATAAAATTGTGGAGAGAATTTAAATATGTCTTTCGTGGCAAATACGCTTTTTCAAAAATGGTGCCATTTACGACAGTATTACGAAAAATCCAGCAGAGCCAGACTGGTGGTAGATGATGGAAAACAATATGCCGTAAAGAAAATCGGATTTGCATACCGGGTAATTAAGACAAAATATCACTTATTGCTGTGGCCGGGTGAATTTTTGAAGTTAAAATGCATTCTGCTTGACATATTTAGGGCAAAACACAGTTACAGTACTTGCTACTGAGTGATGTACATTTGGCTGTAATTACGGTGCCTAACGTTGCTGTTGTTACGTAGAGTCAAGGAGGAAAGAAGCAACCTGCAGAGAATAAAAAGACTGAAAGCTGAGTGGACTGGTTACATCTTGCGTAGGAACTGCCTTCTGAAACACGTTATTGAAGGAAAGATAAAAGGGAAGGGAAGACGAGGAAGAAGACGTGAGTGCCTACAGGATGTCCTTAAGGAAAGTAGACGGTAGTGTACAGTGAAAGAGGGAACACTGGCTCGCCATCTCTGGTGAACTCGCTTTGGAACAGGCTCTGGCCGAGTCGAAAGAGAGACTGTGTATTGATGACGATGAAAAATACTGCGCAACGTAGAATAAATTCACAAATTTTTTAGTGTGACGTAATAATCACTGCCTTCCACTTGTTGTGGTGACGTCACATTCCTGTGCAGTTGCCGCATCATAGAGGAAAATAAATCGTGCAGTCACAATACTTAGTATTATTCACTTACATCCAAATATAAGGAATGCGATATGTAGATGGGCGATGGTTGTAAGTTTGTATAGACCTACAGACTGTTTACGAAATTTTGTTTGTACACCAAAAATTACACAATACTTCACTTCGCTGGAATTCTTTTCTCAGATAATCGATACACTGAAAAACCAGAATGCTCGTCGAAGAGTATTAACATTTCGAAAGAAATGTGACTACCTACACTAATAATAGGAATAAAATTCCGCAATGTGCTTGAAAAGTGTGAACGACAAGACTGTGTGCTGCTGTGGGTTTAATGGCGTGAACACCTGAGAACACTGAAGTGTACAGAGACGCGAACCGGACTCGGTGCTACGTTTAACGTACATTTCTTACCTTCTTCAAAGTAAATGCAATTGTTTGCTTCTATTGCGTTGGGAACTATTGCAGCTTTAGGCTAAGAAGGACAATGTGTTTAAGCAAATATGCCAGTCTTGTGCAGCAGCCGTTTATAACAATGTCTGGTTTCACGTAAAGTATACTGCTAATATCACAACAGCTACTGCTGCGAATAATGACTATAATAATAATATTGCGCTGAAAGCCGTTATTTTAATAAGGCTAGCAAAATGGTGTACAGAATACGTAATAAACAGACAAAAATCTGGGCATCGCAACATACATATGTATAAAGACAAGGTAGATAATGTTAAATTTGAAAGTAAACATTAATTTGAAATTAACTTAAGCAATGGTGTCTAAATAAACGTGGATATGAAAATAGCTGTATGGAAACACAAAATGCAGTGCAGACGTCTGGCATTCGAATCACGAAACACTTGAGTGTAAAACCGTGGGATCCGCAATTTTATGTACCAACATGCAGTATAGAATGAGCAGGCTACATTGTGTTCACTCTGGTATTTCTTAGCATTGCTACATTTCTGCGCACCGATAACACCCAGGTTGTATTTAAATCACAATTCCTGTGGCGTTTATCACACACTTTGAATTTCATTGGTTTTATAGAATCGGCTTTTTGGCGGTTTTATTGACAAAAGTAAAAGTGGACACAGGAGCTCGCCCTCTTGGATAAATAACTGCCTTAACAGTAATTTCGAGATGCCGAGGAAACCCTAAAGCGGCGTTCCGGCCGCAATGTGCGGTTTGCTGGCCAAGAACCCGACACCTAAGGCACCAGAACACACAACAGACACACAAAGCACTCGGTGGCGCTGTGCTGTACGTTTCGCGTGAAGCACGCACTGTGTTGCCACTCCAGAATATGCAGAGCTTTGTTATGAACGACATGTGCGTTAAGGCGTAGTTACACAATACCACAGCAGAACCGTTGTGTAATTATATACAGGGCTTTGAAATGTGTCTGCTTTACGTAAAATACATTTTGTCTTCAAAGTAGGTGTATTTATGTTATTTGCTGCAAACAAATTTCGTGAAGTGTTTGTTGTCTCAGCCGTACGTTTTGTTACAATAAATATCCCTGTGAAGCCAAAGTTTATACAAAGCTTGCTTGAACATACAGTTTCTAACTGAGAGAAAAAACGCTTCGTCTTAGCGCGTTTGCAAAATTGTGAAACCGACAATTAGGTTCGCTATGTCTGTTTGTCTGTCCGTCTGTTTCTCTGCCCGCTTGGAACAACTCAGCTTACACTAGACCCTTTTTAATGAAATGTGACATTTGAATATTTTTTGAAAATCGGTCACCATAATTCAAGATCCATGAAAATAAAACAGGAACAACTGGTACTTTACATTAAGACTTACGTACATTTATCGTAATATTTCTCTGAATTCGTCTTAGAAAGAGAAACTTCAACGACAAATTTTTAGACAAAATAAAAAGCAGGTTTTACATTTCACTACTTTTCTCCTAAAACGGCCCCTTCGTGGGGTAATGTGGAACACTGGTAGCCAACAGAGGCCAGAACACACGCTCTCCGAACATTAACAAGTACTGCTTTTCCACGGCAACAGTGGTTACGGGAACGCGGCTCAGTGTTACGTCACACTTATTTGCCTGTCTCGTTATAACGGGAATTGTCCGAGGCAAGCAAGCACATTTTGTAGGAAAGCAAATTAGTTTGCTATTTTGCAGCTGGTGATATACATATATCATTTCGCATTGTAATTACTGTGGTTTTCCTCAGTACCAGAAGCCTGCACGAGTAACGTATGAGGGGAACACTCTGTGGAGCAACCGCGCTCTGGGTTTTCCAGATTAATCACTTGCAAGGCGATTAAAGACTACAGCGTTACGGTACTGTAACAACGTGTAACATGCATTACTACGTAAAAATTTCTTTAGCACTTAAATTGAAAATTCTTTTGCGCCTTCCCTAAACCCCACAGTGTAAACAACATATGTGTCACAGAGTAAGTGAATACGAGGCTCTTCGCTGTGAGAACCTACCTGCGTAATGTGTAGTTCGCAAAACTGTAGAGTCACATGAAACAGGCACTTTTGTAGAAAGTCCACTGTGAACACGTTGTGAACAGATCAAGTCTGTGGAAAGGAATGGGTAAAACCTATGGTACAGGATGTATAAAATATGGCGGTTTATCTGTCATATGATATAGGGCACTATTCAAAGACAGTAAAACACAGAGGAAGTTGGTGTCGATAACAAAAACCACGATTTTCCTGTCGAGCGAATTGTAATCTTCCTGAGTAAAGGGAAGAAGCCTGCGCTAAGCTGCAGTTGCGTGATATTTCATTGGCCCCAAGCTTGCATGGTCACCATGTTCAGCTGACTGGCAGTCAGCCATGTGAATGTCCAGCTCACGTGTAACATTTTCTGAGACTCTTTCTGCCTCCATCATCAGAACTTGATGTGACGAATGTGCAGCACAGCCTGTTGTTACCGGGCAGTTTGGGTTCGAGTCCTAAACACAGTCTTGGTTGGCATCCTGCTTTATTTCGCCACGATAATTGGAACATTTTTTCTAAAAGACGCAGCTACCAGGAGAGGGTCAGACCTGCAGCCATGGACAACGCGGGGTGAGCAGTCAAAGGCGAAAAAATAAGGGACTTGCTGGCTTTTGTCAAGTTTACTGAAAGTTTAGGAATATGGAGTTTTATTGAGAGACATTACACTTGACAGTTTTTCACCCATAAATTCCCTGTACTGAAGCTACGACACATTGCACCCTAAATGACTGGGAACTGGACGCTAATTGCGAAGATGGGGTGTCTAAAGTTAATTCAGAGACTTCCACCCTCAGGTTATTTTGACCAAATAGGTTAGAGGAATTTAAAACATTTTGAATTCGGCCTTTGGGATTTTTCCTGGTACAAGGCATAAGCTGCAGTGCGTGAAAAGACTTCAGACTTCATTAATGGTAAAGCTCGCCCGGGGCGAGCAATAATAATAGCCGCCCCAGCAAGGATTATGAATTTTAAATAGTCAAAATTATTATTGAATTTCCTTTTATTTTTTATCAATAATTTAAAATCCCTTGAGGGCAGAATCTAAGGTCTTTGACATTAAAAATATCCATTTTGTCACCCATTTTTCTGCGCCCTGTTCTCTGCTAACCGGGGCGGCCACACCACTTGCCCATTCGTAACTACGCCCATGGGGATATCTGTCATGGTGTATTCGGTCAGAAAGCAATGAGAGGTGGAGAGAGCAAGCCTCTATTTGTGAGAGTGGAAGCGTATCAACTGGACTATAAGGTCGTTGCAGAATTCCTTAATTCTCATCTGTAGTACCAGAGGCCACTAAATACCTCTTGCTGCCAGACAGGCACTAAAGTGCATTTGTCATTCCATCCGAACTGTCCGGTCCGTCATCCAGTGCCTGTAGACACAAGAGTAGCAAGTGCGTTCGTAATGCCACTCTCTGTATTCACAAGCTAGGAACTGTGTACAGAGTATCAAACATGTGGCTCACTCACAAATAATTTATAAATCTTATAATTGCTTACAAATTTAGTTATATCTATATCAAACATCAAATTTGTAAACAAAACTAACCCTTTCAGCCTGAAGGCTTGGAAGGTGTAGGCGTAGAAGGGAAGGAAGCATTAAAGAGATCTTAAAGAAACAGGACGGGGGGCGTGGCGTATATTCATCTGGGAAGAAAATTTTCTATGTCTTTGTCCCATTACTTTTGATCAAATGATACATTCCTGACGTAACTAACATGTTTTGTATAAGTGTGTGACTTATTGATATTCGAACGACACTGCGGCTCAAATTACAACTTGTTCCGACATGGGAACGGTGTCAACTTTGCAGTACGCTTAAATGAATTCACTGCTGTACTGTGAACCGATGCCTGCATTGAGGAGTTAATGATGCAGAAATGGCAGACACATAGCACAAAACCACGCTTAGCATTTCTGTATACGAATTTTATTGCCGTTACATTAAAAGTAGATTGGCAACATAACAAATCCGTAGCTGTAACAACGCACAAAGAATGCTCATTAAGGTTCAGGCACATACCTAACACAGTGTACGGTTACTGACGGGCACTGCTCACTGATCGATCGCACAGTGTCAGCACTGTGCAGCCAGCCAGGATCTGCAAACTGAACTTGTTACCGTTGACTTAAAATCGTTATTGGCGATGTTCACATTAGTGAAAAAATTCGGCAAATGTCGGAAAACTACATATTGCCGTCTTCGGCAGCTTTGTGAAGGTTTCCAGCCACATTATTTTGTAACATTCAGACTAACGATACGTTGCAGCAACTCATGGACCACCTCCAAGTTGCCCCTTTCAACTGTTGTTATGAGAAGTGTACAGCCACTTTCCTTTGCAATGCTTATATCATGTGCCATGTTGAAGTGGTACCAAGCACTGTAATTCGAAATATTCATATAGCAACACGATTCAGCAACTCTCGGATTGCTTCCACGTGGTAGTTTTGAGCTGCTGAGAAGAGAGTTTCCCAGCTATCATTACTTGCAATATCCGAAATAAGGCCGTGACACAACAACACTCGGACACTTCCACGTGGCCATTTTGAGCTGCTACGAAGAGAGGTCTCCAAATACCACTGCTTGCAACATCCACACTAGCGCCGTGCCTCCGCAGGTCTGCCTGAAACATGAAGCATATTTTATGTGACGTTACGTAACCAATTGCGGGAATTCTGTAATTGACGGCTGCTTTCACAATATTTACTACTTGCATAAAGTGTCTGGCACTCTGACGCTTGATTGATATGTCCACATTTTGATACCGAGCAAGAAGTCTTCTCCTCTATATTCGTGTTCTTAGCTATACACAGAATAAATAAAAATATCTTAATGTAAAGATAAATATTTCACGCCTTAGCAAAGAACTTTCTCGTTCCAAATGATAATGAATTCGAATGCAACGTACTTCAGTCGAAAGAGAAATTCTCAAAGGTGTGTTTGAAATTTTCCCGGCCATGGTTATGCCAGACGCCTACACCTAGGTGCCATTAATTTAGAAAATGGCTACCACATATAAAAGATTGGCCTGTTGTGGATTTGGTGGAGACAGAGCCGTTAAAAGCTGTCCAGCGTGCATTTGGCAAATCACTTTATACGAAGCCACCCAGCATAGGTAATACTGCTGTTAAGTGTTTAACATTTCGTGTGACTAAACAGCCCATCAGCATGACGTAAATTCAAATCCAGAATCTGACTCACTCTAACTAACTAACTAACTCCATGGAGCAGAGGCCTTCTTGAGAAGCTAACAGTTTCTCAGCTGGTCAAGAAATTCCCTGCATTTTATGGAAGCCGGTGGTTAATAACCTTATTCACAAGAGCCCGCCACCTGTCCCTATCCTGAACCAGCTCAATCCAGTTCATGCCCCATCCCCTTCTTGAAGACCCATTTTCATATTATCCTCCCATCTACGCCTGGGTCTCCCAAGTGGTCGCCTTCCCTCAGGTCTCAACACCAAAACCTGTATGCACCTCTTTTTCCCCATACGTGCTATATTCCCTGCCCACATCATTCTTGTCCATTTGATTATCCGAATAATATTTGGTGATGAGTACAGGTCATTAAGTTCCTCATTATGTAGTCTTCTCCACTCCCCTGTCACCTTTTCCCTCTTAGGCCCAAATATCCTCCTCAGCACACTATTCTCGAACACCCTCAGTTTTTGTTCCTCCCTCAGTGTGAGAGACCAAGTTTCACACCCATACAAAAACAGGTAAAATTATAGCTCTCTATACCCTAATCTTTGTGTTTTTGCATAGCATCCTGCAAGACAAAAAATTCTGCACTGAATAAAGCAAGCATTTCCCGCCTTCAATCTGCTCCTAATTTATTCATGAATGGAGTTTCGATTCATTAGGGTTGCTCCAAAATATTTGAATTTTTCCACCCTTTCAAAGGATTTATTACCTCTCCTTATGTTGTGATTGTGTCCGGCATTGTGATTTCGAGACGTGGCCATGTACTTAGTTTTCTCAGCATTTACTTCTAGACCAATCTCCTTACTGGCAATCACTAATTCTTCTACATTTCTCTTATACTGTGTATGCTTCCGCCCAATATATTAATATCATCAACATAAACCAGAAGCTGATGTGTACCATTCAATTTCAAGCCCTCCTTGTTTTCCTGAACCCTCCTAATGGCATATTCTAAAGCAAAGTTGAAAAGCAATGGCGACAGAGCATCTCCTTTTTTCAAGCCATTCTTAATATGGAACGCGTCAGACAGATGTTTGCCTACACGAATTCTGCTACACGTTTCACTCACACACATTTTTATTAACCTTACTAGTTTCATGGGGATACCAAACTCAATGAGAATATTATACAAAACCTCCCTCCTAACTGAATCATAGGCTTTCTTGAAGTCTATAAACAGCTGACGCACTGCTTCATTATATTCCCATTTTTTCTCAAGTATTTGACGAATGCTGAATATATGATCAGTAGTTGAGCTGTTATGTCGAAATCCACACTGATGATCCCCAATAATTTCCTCTACATATGGAGTTAAAACATTTTATATTTACTCCAAAATTTAGTTATGTTTGTGTCAAACCACGTTAATAAACAAAATTAACCCTTTGAGCCTGAAGGCTTGGAAGATGGCGTAGAAGCGAAGGTAGGTTCAAACGGATCTTAAAGAAAGAGGAAGGGAGGGCGTGGAGTATTTTCGTCTTACTCAGGATAAGGACAAGTTGCGGTCTATTGTGAACACAGTAGCGGGTCTGCTGTCTACATATAGTGGGGCGGCAGGTGTAGCTGGAAAAAACACAGGCGTTACTTGGGTTCAATTAAGGGGGCAAATCCCCTCTCAAAATTTTCTGCGTAAGTATGTTTTTCCTGGCTACTGAGTTGAAGACGTGCAAATAATATTGGAGTGAGAGGGGCGGAAAGAAGTGGATGTATACTTAGGACTGGTTCAAACCCAAACTTCCCTTTTTCTAACTTGACTCCTTGACTCTTCTCCTAACACCCACGGGAGGTTTTGCTCCGCCTTCGCCTCTAATATTACGAACCAAGTTACACCAGTGGAAGAGCCATTAGTTTATGGTGAGTGACCATGTTCCATTAATTAAATAGGATTACAGCCCTCAGTGAGACAGACAGCTGGGTGTGCGGTAGCACAAGGACAACAATTTAAGCTTCTTCTTAATTTGTTGATGTCAAGAAATTATGTGTAACGCGTGGAAGAGCTGAATACTGTGTACGTATATGGAGGACGGAGATAAGAGAAAAATTTTCAGGGAGAGTAGAAGTGACAGGAGTAAGTATTACGATATCGGATGCAGACGCCTTGATATGGCACATTTGAGCGTCATATTGCCGCCAGCCACTTTTCGGCTACACTTTTCTCATTGGAGTGATTTAAACAATATTAAAAAAACAATTCCTTAGTCACGTTGAACACAGTGTGTCTCCGTCACAAGAAACACCCGGCTAATAAAATATTAGGAAAATACCCGTTGTTTATTATAAGAATTATACGAAACACAGAATTGTGATACGGTTGGGTGTAAATACAGATTTTTTTTTTAAAGTTAGACTAAGTGTAACATGTAGTAAATAACTTTATTTAAAGAGTCAAATGCGGGTGTGCCGGCAGCGAGATGCAAGGTTTTGCACTTGCACCAAATTACGATTTTGACTTTAATGATCCATTAAGTGAAACAACTAAAAATACACAAACACAAAACTAAATTGCCTACAGCTGCTGCAGTTTTAGTCTGTGGATTATTCACGGATTTAAAGTAAATGACAATTAGTTTTATTTTATTTTCCAGTAATGTTACTGAATGTGTGTTTATTTTACATATAGCTAATATGCGAAACTTATCAAAATATCCTTCCGCAGCTCCTGTTCTAAAGACACACCTAGGGACTGCAGTGCAACGAACGAGTTAACAAGTGTTTGGTGTTGGTACTTTAAGCTCGGCCGCGGCCGCTTCCCTCCACACCGCATTTAAAATTATTTACTCGCTGACGATCCTACCTTTCGACGCGATAAATGTGCAGCTGCTTTGTTACGCAAAGTGTGAACAAAACGATTCGTCTTGCCTGCCGTTGCTTGCCATCTAGCCCTGGTGTGCACAGACAGCAGATGTCTTGCACTTGACTCAGGCAGATGTACCACCGGCTTACAGCACACCAGTAAGATGGTCCGCCGTAGTGAGGGTGAACAGGTGAGTTCGTGTGTGTGTGTGTGTGTGTGTGTGTGTGTGAGATCACGTCAGATTTTTGCTTCATGTTTGTTTGAATTAAATCCACAAGCGTTTTACCTAAAGAAAGTTTCGTGTGTTCTGTGTACATTTATATATAAATTATAATTTCTTTGTTTTCTTTCATAGTTTTAGAGCAAGTGACAGGATGGTGTAGTGAATTACAGGAAGCGTGGCGTCACACACAGTTCTGATAAGGACAGTGAACAGAAGACTGGTGAAAGAGGGGGCGTGTGGCACTCACAGACGGAATGAGAAATGGATGAAATTGAGGATTTTGAACACGTCATTTTGACTGTGTTTGGCTGGAAGAATAACACAGACCGCGAGGGAATTGCTTGTGAGGATACTGACCGGATTAAGCTGGCCCAGAATCGGGACCCGTAACGGGATATTATGAATAGGGCAACTAATTTCCGGTTTCTAGCAAAAGATGATAAATTTCTTGGTCTCATGGTCGGCTGTCTTAATAAGAAGAACTGTGCTGTTGGACAAAGGCCGCTCGGATTGTGAAAACGTAGACATTGGTGTGCTGTAACATAGGACTTTCACATGAAATATGTGCCGCACAGAGATGTCTACTTATCGCGTTATTGGTACGGGCTTGCAGGTTATCACAGTGAGTGTTGCTCATATGATATTCTTCTCTGTTTTACACTGAAGTTTCTGGGAAAAATACTGTTTCCATCGTCCACATATCTTCCGCATAGATTCTGAAGATAGATGCGGTACATTGTTTCGAAACGTGCTGGACTGATCGTAAGTAGGACGTTGGAAATGATCAGTTTATCGACTCCGTATGCATAGTGACGTTACCTTGAAAACAGAGGCAGTATTTTCGTCGAAACATCAGTGTCAACTCACAAACAAAAGCGACGAAAAAATAACCCATGTTACCGTGTGAATAACAGTATTATTTCATCACAAACTGTATGTTGCAAGATCGCCCCTAACCTCGACACTTTTAAGTAGCTGTTTCTCTTTCCCCGTAACTCCTCACTTTGTAGCTTACCTGAGGGTGAAAGTCCGATCTTGCTTTCCGTAGGGCCGTTCCTTATGTATCATAGCAGACGGAAACAGGGGGGTGGCTGCTTTGTTCAGACACGACACAAGGAAATCAGAAAAGGCGGGATGCTAGCAGCAGACACGGATATCAGCGGTCATGTATCCTGCGCTGCATCAGAACAAGTACCGCTGCAGGCACAGTGATGCCACTTGTACAGCGCACATTTAACCTTCACAGTGTAATTCTCTGTAGGAATGATTCTTGAAGTAAAGGGCGATTATTTCACCAAACATCGTCGAGTAATGAATGAGCCTATGTATGTAGACACAGTATGCGAAATGAGATAGGAACTGAATTTTTAAATAAAGTTCTGATACATTGTAGAGTTTAGATCATCAACCGGAACTTATGTTGGCAGCTTCAGCTGCAGGATATACAAATGCGTTCTGTATTGCCTACGTACGCTAGAAATTTATTTTCAGATGCAGAAGTGTCTCGAATAAAGTAACTGCATTCGAAGCTCTTTTAAACAAATTTTTTGTCCCTGTTTTTCGAACCCTTTGCAATGTCGTTTTCCGTCTCTTCCTCTCTCCTCCATTTCACTTCAGCAAGTCCTGGATTTTGTAAAACTGACACATTCTCATTTACAGTCTCGCTGGCAGCGCATTCAGATGTGCCTTATTACGGAAGTTGTGTTGAGAAGAATTCATATTGTTCATTTTGATGCTAACCACCAGTTTTAATTGCTCAAAAATCTGTACTATCTTCTCTCCTAGCATCTTCGAAATATGGCAGTAACCGCCGCCATACTTGTATATCTCTGTCACTGTGTTGAAACCCTCAGCAAGTCTTAATATCTTTCCAACAGGTTTTGTTTGTTGTCAATATTTACTTCATTGGAGAACGACGTATGTCTTATTATAACCGTTCGAGATCCTCTCCTCTTTCCTACCCTAACCCCACCGTTCTTGAATCAATTTAAACTTCCACTGTCAGCTCCTTGTCCCAGACTTCCTTCGTAATATTCAGTGTATCAAAGGGGGATTGTTATGGGCGTTTATTGACTCCAGGAACTTGATAGGCTCCCTTCCTACGTGAAACGTCAAAGAAACTTCGGTGTTCTTACAATTCCTTCTGCTTCACTTACCAATTAGTCACTACTGTTTTTAACGTCACGTTTAACCTTCGTCTGTGCTTTAGTCGTGTGGCTCATTTGCTCTTATTTTTACAAATTACCTCCAAACTTACATTTTTCAAGCAATTCAACTATTTCCAAAACTTCTTCATACTTCTCCCACATAAATCCCACCATCTCTTCCAGCGTCTCAACAATTCATGGTTCAGGGTTTAATTCAGCACTTCGAGTTGCCAGCGGAACTAAAATTACATGTCCAAAGCTGACTTAAATTGCTCGCTCTTTTTCGTATTTAAAATAACTCTTTAAATGAAACTCGCCAATAAATATTCCAAAGAGTTTATTTATTACTGTGTATACCTCGCCTGCACTCTTGTCATGGCTGAAACGCAAGCAGGTGTCAGACATGGTAATGAGAAAGTAAGGGAAGGAATTTGTCTGCATCTGTGTTGAATTACGTTTCTAATAGCGATATATTGCTGACATATTGCTGATATGTTGCTGACTTATTGCTGACATAGGTAATGTTACTGTATTAAGTGTCTGATGTTTTAATATTGCCACGATGTTGGGGTTCAAATTGCAAGTAGTTGCCAGATGGTAAGGTTTTAACTTTGTAGTACTCTTAAGTGAATTCAGTTCTGTACGGTGCACCGATGCCTGCATTGAGGAGTTAATGAAGCCAAAACTGCACATTCCTAACACAAAACCACGCTCAGTCTTTCTGTACATAAAGTTTATTGCAATTATACTAACAGTGAAATGGCAACATAACAAAGCCGTAGATGTGATAACGCGCACAGAATGCCCAGTAAGACCCAAGCACACAACCACGCACACAGTGTCCGGTTACTGACAGGCACTGCTCACTGATCCGTTGCATAGATAAGAATTCCCTTCCTACTGTATACTGAAGTACAGTTTTCAGTTGTTATAACCGGCTGGTAAGGATGTGATTACCTTTTTTGATAAATGCAATACTAACTAGAGTGCCGGTTATGGTAAGTGCAACAAGAAAAGAAGTTAGGAACTGTACGCGTATTTTAAAAGTTCTAAGTCCTTCGGTAGGGTACGTCCCATTTAATTACCTCTAAAACTTGAACAACTTGAACAAGTTTCGCAGAAGGAGCTTGGCTTGCAAGGTACATCACTGCATACAGCCTTTGTTCGCACAGTTTCTGTTGGCATAAATATAAATGAATATATATATATAAACTGTATGTATGTGGGTGCAATATCGGCATACGATAAATAGTTTTCCTCCGTCAGTATTCAATACTTCCTGTGGAAGAAAAGTTTCAAACGTCATATTTTTTGCTGCTGGAACAATAAGCGGCCACCTGACGCTCCGCTAGCGTTACGTCATACGCTGCGTCTCGGGAGGTTTAACAGCGGGTGAAGGCAGTGAAAAAAGATTCTACTTGATAACCCTTAGAAAGCCTAAGAATAACTCACAGTGACACAGCAGGTGCTGAAAATTTTGCCCCACTGACCGAATGCAGTCATTATGCGTGCAGAACACGTTGTTTACACTCCGGCAGACCTTTCCCGGAAATTGTTGAAATCTCACGGCGTGCACTCATCGTACACCAAACACCATTTTTCTCGTCACAAGGAAGGAGTTTGTGGATAAATCCTTGATTTTCCGCACTCCAATACTGGCTGTTCTGAGAATTCACCTCTACACGTAACGAAAACCGGGACACATTAGGGAAAAACATGAGCTGTGGATCAAACTCCCCAACCTGTACAGACTGACGAAACCAACTGCAAAAATGTAATCTTGAAACAGGATTATGTTCCTTCAAACCATCAGCTGCTGTTAGCTGACAGGATCTCATTTGTACAAATTTTGTGGCCATTCGGGCAGACGTTTTCGACGCATTCCTACCCAGACCTGAGAAATATTCTGTTACATTCCCCAACAGCCTCATATGTGAAATACAGCTGCACTAAAACACAGGCTGTTCAACAGTGCACCTCAGTAGAGGCATGCTGTTACACCACGGCAGGACTGAGAAGTGTATTTATCAGCAACAAACATGCTGATTCATATTGCAAGTCTGTTATCGCCAACAGCTGAAGTTCCTCTCCCCTCTGAAAATGACCATACATGGCTGCGTCATTAGGCCCCTACTTTCCACCGATTTAACGCCTTGTTACCTTTATATGCGGGAAAGTCTAAAAGATATGGTGTATAAAACTCGTCCTCACAATCTGGAAGAACTAAGAAACGACATCCGCCACGAGATTACAACAAATTTTGGGCAAGAACTCCAGACAGTAACTAACGTGCTCCGCCTGTACACCGACTGCTTCCGGTCAGCAGGCAACACCTGCAGCACCTGCTGTATCACTGCTCAGTTTTGTTAGATTTTTTAAAGGGTCTTTTCACGTCGAATCGATTTCTCTCTGCCTTCCCCGACCGTTAAACATCCCGAGACTCCGCGTGTGACGTAACACTATTAGGATATTCCTGGGGGGGGGGGGGGGAGTGTCGTTCTTCGGCAAAGCGGGGAAAATGACCGTGTATAAATATATACAGGCCAATCCCGGTGTCTCTGTGCTGTACGACGTAGGTTGCAGCCGTTTGATAGCTGTTATCGCGGGTTCGATTCCCGCTGAGAGCATGGCTGTTCGTCCCTCGTGTTTGCTGTGTGTTGTGTAGGTAGCGGCCACTATGTTGGAGCGATCAGTCGTCCAAAGGAGCCCTGCCGGCTGTGTGTGTGTGTGTGTGTGTGTGTGTGTGATCGTGAAGCCTCAACAATGAGGCGGCTTTGGCCCCAGTTGGGCTGTGGCGCCACAGCAGTAACACAGTGACTCATTGTAACGCCTTCTCGAACATGAAATATGCTGCAAAAAACCAAATAATATTCCGGTTTTTTCATATTGTTCTAAATACGGTGTGATTCCTCTCGACCGTCTCTAAGAAGAACCTGAAATATTTTCCGCTTTGTGGCAGCCGAAGGATTTTCAGTCCTCCTGTCTAACTGTAAGTTCCTTTGGGTGTGTTGGTACAGGCGTTCTGAAGGCGGCAGCACAAAACCGGACAGTTTTAGTTACAGTGCTGAGCTGTACTCGGGTCCTTCGAAATACTCTTCTCTCCAAAACGGAAAAAGTGGGGTTATAATTTAAATGATCGCTGTATGTGTGTGTGTACAGGATGGCTCAGGACTGAATGTTTAACTTCAGATTTTAATCCTGAAGCCATTTGTGTACACCAACATATTTACACAACAGAAATATAATTTTTACATGAACTTCAGTCCTCCTACATGTTTCAGCGATAAGTCGCCATCATCAGGGAGACTTAAATGCACAGAAATATGTAATTCTATTAAACCAATCATACATGTAACGTTAGCAATTTAAAATGTATAAAACAGCAGCTGTGAATGTAATACGGTCGCTACGCTTATTACGGGTCTATCCCAGTAGCCGCGCGGTCTGACGCGTGAGTCTGCGGCCGCTCGGGTGAGTTTCTGCGCATCAGCTGTTGCGTAACATGGCGCGGGATGTTCGCTCCGTTTTTGTCACGGTTTATTTTGCAGACGTAACGCAGGAATCGTCGAGTTTATTACAAACCAACACAGAAGGAAAGAAAAGTAATTTTGCAAAATGTAATAACTGTGTACAGTAATTTTCATTATAAAATACATTTTAGTAACTTGAAATATGAAATAACGAAGGCTTCCCTATAAGCATGCCATGCTTTACGTAACTGTAGTACGTAAAATATCCAGTACGGCAGACACTAAAGAAACAAGTGAACACCGGAACACACACAGGGGTTGCAGTGCCTTGCTTGTTTACTTTAGGTCAGTCACCTGCCGGGTGTTTCTGTGCGCTGTTGAGTGCAGTGGAGGCCAACAGTGTAAGTGGCCGTCAAATGAGACAGCGTTACTGCAAGGCGTTTGGTGATTTGGTTGCGTTTGAAGGAGTGTTTCAAATGTTAAATTAGTAGTTATTTTTTATTACAAATAAGCGCGATTACTTACATAAAGGTTTTAATGCTACAGAGAAATGAACAAAATTGATTGCATTTTTGGTACCTTGTAGAGGCTACATAATTGTTCAGCCGTGTAGAGAGGCTCTTTTGATCTAACGAACAGAAGAGTGTATTTCAAGCATTTAATTTTCAAATTAATATCAAAATTTGTTACACGCCTCTATTTTTCTTAAATTACGTGGCGTGTAGAAATGAGTTCCAAACATGGGAACAAATGAAACTCAGTATGAAACCAAATCATGATTCACATTTCAAATATGGACCCTCGCCAATGGCGGTTCATTCTCACATATTAACTTGAAAATTTTCCGACGGCATTTGCGTATTTATTTACAAATTCTTTCCGGATGATAAAAAAGTCTAGAATAATAAATACACTTTTTTGACAATTGCCTCCTTTGTGTTGTAGAAACAGACGAAAAATTTCTAATCAACACAACCCTCTTTTATTATAAAAATATTTGTTTTTAAAAATTACAACAAATTTTGCTCCTAATGATGACCCTTAAAGGTCGAAACTTGTAGCAATTATAAAGGCAAGTTGTGTTTTTATAATACGTGCAGATGATAGCAGTGTTGACTAAAATTGTCTCTATTTCACTACCTCAATTTTATCACCTAAATCCTTTTTAATCAATTCTAAACAACATTAATTGTAGTCCTGTAGTGCAGAAAAACCCAGTGTGCTAACTACAACGGGTAGAGTCTTTCTGGATAGGCCGGTGGTCGCACACGTGTTGAAGAAAATATTTTCTTTAATGGAACTCAATGATATTACCATGGAACATTCAGGTCTTTTCTTGTTACTCCATATCAACTGATAAAATTACCGACATTTCTGTGGACCTTAGTGCATCTTTGAAAGACAATATTCCTAGAAGAAGAAACCTTGTAAGGCTGTCGAACACTGTAACTGAAAACAGTATATTTTTCGGATTTCTGTAGATATGTACCATTAGACTCGTGGTATCCTACGAGAATACCTGAATCTTCACCAAGTCATCGTTTCGGGGCCTCAAATCTTGTCTATCACGGCGTCCACGACAACTCGCAAGAAATAATGCTTTTGCGAAAAAGACGGCAAAATTATATGAAAATTCGGCAGTTTGTCACGTCCGATGTTGTTATTTACGGAACTGCTGCCTATGTAATACCTGAAAGTCTCACTACTTTTTATGTGAAATAACTGTACACATTAGAGGCGCCACATATCTCACTGCTGAAAAATAAAAAAAATCTCGAAATGTGAGAGAAGTTATGAAAATGTCACTTTTTATAACAGCTTCTTCCACGTGTCAGACCACGTGTCCTGAAAAGTAATAGCTAACTCCTTGTCACACGTACGTAAAAATCGATATGGTACAGTTGGTCATATACATATATATACAGACATGCGTACACTTACATACATTCGCACAGTCTTTATTCAGAGCGCATCTTTCTTGTGCACGTTTATCAAACGGACTGTGCGACTTCACTTTGCCCCAAGGACTTACTGCAATACACCGCTGCCGGCCGACCAGTATTACTGCCGTTACACATGCAAGCACTGTAAATGCACTTAATGCTCCCACAGTATGCTACAAATTTCATTAGGTTACGTGAAGTCAGCCCGAACTCGTTTCGGTGATTTGTAAGCGATTCACCGATTTGTAAGCGACTGAGTCAAAGCAGCGAGATAAAACTTAAGTAATCCAAAATTAATTTGTGGGTCTTATTTAAATCACGTGCTTACTTAAGTTCAAGTCAGTAAAGACCTAGAAGGCTTTCATACACACAAATTTTTCTACCTTGAATATTAAAAGTGTAAGTTTTTATTTTTCATTTTAAGCAATTTTTTTATGAACCTCCTAATATTTCCATGTTCAGTTTATAAAATACGTAACAAAATGTACAAGTTAGAAGTGAGAATTATAATTCGATAAAATTATACGTGAAAATCTCGCGTGTGAATTGAGTGCAGTGGTGAACAACGTAGCTGGTGTTAAAGAAGTGGCTTTCGAAATAAAACATATTCTGCATCTTTGAAGTTAAACAATACCTGAAGAAGTGTAATTATGTTTCCACCGCAAAACGTCGAAGCTGAGAAAGTGTGTAGTTACGTATACATTCAGTGCAGCAGTTGGAAGTTAACTGTGAAATGAGATAGCTGTCAAGGGGGCCCTAAAATGCTGTGATGATTGGTGCTAATTGTGAAAATGCTAGCTGCAAACCACTCTTCAATAACAACCCCTAATAATTTTCAGAAAAAAAGGGCACTATCATCATCATCATCACCACCACCACCACCACCACCATCAACACCACCACCATCAGAAACGACAACAACAGCAGCAGCAACAACGAATTATTCTCCTTCAACAACATCTCAACATAAACTTCAACCACCACTTCACGCTTCAACTTACTCCACTTCGTAGTATCGGCTCTCCAAATGGCCTCTAGAGTGCAGTGATCATTGGTGCTAATTGTGAAAATGCAAGCTGCAGTCCCCTCTTCAATAACAACACCTAATTATGTTTAAAAACAACGGCACTGTCATCATCATCATCATCATCATCATCATCACTACCACCACCACCACCACCAGAAACAACAACAATAACAAGAACAACGAATTATTCTCCTTCAACAACATCTCAACATAAACTTCAACCACCACTTCACGCTTTATCAACTTACTCCACTTCGGCAGCAGCAGCAGCAGCAGCAGCAGCAGTAACTCCGAGACGTCGCAGCCAGAGTAAGTGCTGATTTTTCTGTCCCCCGCTGCTTCTCGCTCATTAAGTGTCGCTGGCTGAATCATTTAGAATAGCAACAGCCACCCCGTATCAAACGGGGTTTGGTGTGCTTTCGAGTCATAGGGTTTCGTAGTGTGTAAGCGTCAAGCTGGCAGCCTGGACTTAAGAGACGTCACTACACAATTAAGAAAGTGTTTTGTTGTTTTGTGTGTTTTGCTGTGTGTGTGTGTGTGTGCCCCCCCCCCCCTCGCCAGAATCTGCTGTTAGGTCGCGATGTTAGTTTCTCGTAAGGTTAGACAGGCAGGCAGTTGTTTTATGCACAGTACCGTGCCAGTGTGCAGGGCCAGATGGTAGCGTAGTGCGTCGGCAGGCTGCAAACAACTTGACACCCCCATGTTTCAGCCACTGACGGACGGAAGCAGCAATTGGATAGGTCGCAGACAGACACATCAAATTGATCGTGGTACGCAGTTAGATTTTCGCATTAAAAGCTTTCATATGTTAACGTTGTGTGAGGTACTTGGAGAAAAATAAGAACTTCCGAGAAAATTTTTCTCGAATTGAAATCTAAATTTTTATGAGAGAATTTTTTCTCGTGTTTAAACATCTGAATTTTTCTGTACCGCGAATTTGTGTAAGTAAAAGCCTCTTCCATTTCGAGGTTTTGCTCATGTGTAAGTTGTGGCCTCTTCTGCATAGAATTGGTTTGCTCACACCAATGTGTGTAGTTCACACGTTTTACATTCGCCATTTGCTTTTCAAGTGATCAAGTGACGTAAGACATTTCACCTGCCTACTTCCTCCTTATCTAAGGTAGATATGTCAACAAAAGACCTGATAAAAGTAACTGCAGGTAAGAGTTCTTCATTATATAATGAGTTTTTAAATTTAATTTAAAAACCCATCACTAAGTAAAACATGCCAATATTAAAATTTATTTTATGGTATTTATAAAATGAAGGTTGACGCATCTGAACCACAAATGGCGTGTGCACTCAATTCTTCAATTAGATCCTACAGCGAAGCAGCCCGCTCTCCACATTCATACACGTGACACACGACAAAGTGAACACAGCATCTGATAGGCTGCCATAGCAATACACAGTACACTGGGCTGTGGAGCTCGCCCGGTTTCGATTGGCAGCCGGAGACGGCGAACGGAGTGGACCGTACATGTTGCTGAGGCTTCTGAACTCGTTCAGGTTAGGTTTGCGTGGCGGGTGGTGGGAAACCGTGCGTCATATGAACGAGTCAGAAACTGTTCTCGTGTTATGGGACACTACGTGAGCCAACAATGCCAACTGCGCATTGGTTGGTATGTGAAGTTATTCGCTTAAAATTCCATAGGATGTTCAGGTTGAGGTACAGATTATATCTGTTTAAGAGGACTGAAATTTTTTGAAATTATTTTAAAATCCTCAACCATTTTGTTTGAATATTTTCGTGTTCTTGTCTGCGTTAAATGAGATGGCAGCAGACTCCATTTTAATTCATTACAGTTTGGCTCCGACAAGCTGCAGCTCTTCCACGTCTTCTTACATTCCGACTGTTCAAAATTTTTAGGTCCGCGGGTGAGGTTGGGGGGTACCAGGATGTTTGTTAGGATGTTAAGGATCAGCTCTCTTTGCATTAGAAAAAAGAGGACAGGGATTATTAAATAATTTGGGGACATATTTGTCTCGAGATTCAGAATATTATATTTGGCAGACTGTTCCCAACCTTCTAGACAAATGCGGTATCCTAATGTTCTGATAGAATTGTTTCTGATCGAAGTTATTTTATTTCAACCATGTGACACGTTTCTGGGAAAGTTGCGCGTCTCAGGGCAGTTTGTTCAAAAGCTTTAACACTGGCAAGCGGCAAATATTTCAACGTAATTTCATAAGCTACACACTTCTAAATTTGTAGGACTGCGTGTGAAGGGGGTACCGGGCCACTTGTTAGGGTATTCTGGATCAGTTGCAGCGTGCAATAGACAAAGAGGACAGCTAAAATATTAAATGTGCTGGAGATGTATTTATCTCCATTTTCAGTATATTTAGTTGGTAGAAGGTCCTAAAACCCACTAGAAATTAACTGTGGTGTTCCAGTGTTCTGTTTGAATTATCCGAGACTGAAATAACCCGATCTCAGCGAAATGGCAGCTGTATGGAAGTCTTGACTGGAGACTAAATTAACAACTTTGCGGAAATTTTTGACATTCTCACAGGGTTTGAGTTAACTAATGGACATATTGTCTATTGAGGAGTACTAATCTTTTAGATTTTTCTTTTGAAGCCGCTCCCCCCAACTCTGTGGCTCGTCGTGCCGAGGGGCTGTAACAAAGAAAGAAGTATATCCGTTACATTATTTCACCTTCTCGCTCTATTTTGTTTTGTAACGGAATTACGATTGTCACATATCAAGCAGCAAATTTTAAAGGAATAAATATTTCCGTGACACTGTGTTGGTGCAAATATGTCGCTACGGGACAGAAGCACTTTACGAACCGCACTGTACATTTTTGACTAAATACGTAAGCTAAATTGCGAGACACATCTGTGCGTTTGCCAGCTAAATGTAGTTACGAAATGCAGACTTGTGCTGGACCATTACCTGCTGCTGCAAGTTGTCTTTTAGCGTAACTAAAAGCTACGATAACTCGAAGCATGTTTACGAACCTCTCACAAGCACAGCATAAATTTCGATAGATTAAATTCAGTGCATAAATCAGTCGGTCTGAAGCATTCGTGTTCTGTGTCTGTTTGGGATTGAGTAACGTCAAATGTACTCAGATCTGAGCAGGTTAGTTGGAAAGTTAAAGAAGTTTGCTTTTCAGCTGTAGCATAAATTTCCTTCCACTAAGCTTAGTTACCGTACTGACGTTACGTTTTATTAAATCCAGTTAGTTATTTCTACCATATAACACAACTTCAAGAATAGATTTATCGCCATTTATACACCACGACATGTTTGTATAAGACACCTGACCTGTCTCAACTGGCGTAACACACACCAACAACTGCCTGTATTGTACAGTGCGATCGTTACGTAAATACGATAGCAGATTTCTAGGGCACGGCTACAAGGTCAACAGCACGTAGCAGTGGCACAGGGGGTTTAGAAAGGAAAGGCGATACGTATGCGCAATGCATATAGTACTGAGTTGTATTGTATTGATTTGTTGTCTTCATACTACAGTTTGTACTTACAAGGCAGCCACGCCACTCTTATCCACACACGCGCACACACACACACACGCGCACACGCACACACACACACATCATTAAGCACAGTATTCTTTTTTCCATCTACAGCCGGCAGAGAAGGAAAAACGTTTTATAAAAATCTTCTCATTCTAACTAATTTGAACCCACCTATTATTCCGTTATTTGAAATAGCAATTTATTTATGTCTATGGTGTGCAGTATATGTGAAGGAGAGGCCTCCACCTAACAGTACCTTTTATGCAACTGTAAATCGACTCCATAATGTTGGCCTTAAGATAATATGAAGCGTGTCGTATAATGAAATGAAAGATAAAACTTTCTCTCGCAGTTGTGTTATCCGGAACGTGTAATTAACTTGATTCTAGTAGCTGGCACATTGTACTGTTTGTCACGTTGCTATCGGGAAATAACTGAACTCTTAATAATTTACCTGGAATATTAAACGATTGCTGTTCCAGGTTCCAACGTAAGCCACAATTCATTTCTTGACTACGTGTTAAGTTTGATTTAATTTTCTTTCTCTCAGATACAAGAACCGCCATTTACGAGAGAGTTCATAATCCGAAAAAAAGAAGGGTCAGCCTTCAGCACAATATAGTATAATAATTTACCACGCCTTGTGAGGATATTTCGACTTTTGAAGGATACTGAGAATTAATACGTTTGGTCCTGGGGTAGCGCAGTCCGTACAGAGACTGGGCTAAAGGCTGGACGGTCCGGGGTTCGAATCCCGGTGGGGGCACGGGATTTTTCTCTTCTCCAAACCGTCTACTTTGGCTCTGGGTACCGGGAATATTTCCCGGTGTTAAAGAGGTGGGGCACTTACCTGCATCTGGCGTTAGTTTAAAGAATAATTGGCACCACAACTCTACCACCCGTATCTGCCCAATGGCGTGGACAGGAAAAAGGTTTAACTTCTTAATGCTAATATAAGTGTGTACATATGTGTGTGTGTCGCGCTGAAATTTTGAATTTCGGAATACACAAAAAGTGCTTCGAATTGCCTCTGGTTTCTCAGGTCAGTATTTGGTTATTGCAGAAGGCTACTTGTAATGCTTGCACGATTGCTCAATCGGTAATGATTGTAACGTGTTTTCGGGAGTTGCCCGCATGAAATACCGGCAGGGACACAAAACCGGTGTTTCGCGCATTTACCAGTAGCTGTAGGTATAATGTGTGCTTGGAGAGCACATGAAACTAATCACGATGGCATACTTTACGCCGTTTCCATTTATTTAGCTACTGTTCATTTTACTATTGCAGGCTGTACAGACCGATGTAATGATAGCACCGTTGAATTAACTGGGAATGCAGAGATGTATAAGTACGTACCGTGATATCACGTACAGTTCCGGTTTCAGTGTATAAAACAGTAAATGGAGAAATTCAACAACACCCAGCGGTCCATTGCGACAGTTGGTTACGGTGAGCTGAGCAGGACCCCTCTCTGTCTCCAAAAGATTGCAACCCATTTTTCGACTGCTGTATTTAGCTGCTGTGTGCATTCATCGTGCGTGTTGAAGGCGTTGGCGGAGGGAGAAGAAGTATTAAATATTTCTGGAACAGGGGAAAGTTAATCGTATCTTTTTAAGAGAACGACGGTCAGAAATCTATCGAAAGATTAAGACAGACTATCATTTCCCCTCCTTATCTGTCAAGCCATTCCTCCTGTATAGTTCGTCATCTCTGTTACCTGCAATTTTAAGTATTTACGGCATCTGACAATCAAGGTCAATCTTCAGACGGTGTCGTGCTCGAGGCGGCCGTGCTTCAGGCGGACAATTTAAAATCGTACTCCAGGAGGACAGTAAAGTTATCCGTTTTTGTCTGGCACATGAGTGAGATAAGGATATTACAGTTAGGCGAGTTACACCGGTGTGCTGCCTGAAAAATTTCCCTCGACCTTTTTTCCCACACTTGGAACTAGCCAGTGTCTTTATAACGTTATGCAGACAAGAAGCCTCAGTCAGCCAGTCAGTCATGTAATACTTTTATTATTTCATATTTATATACAATAACTGCAGGCTATAAATATTCGTCACACAATCTAGCACTAACACATTTTTCTCTTTATTACGTGTAACCATTCACACACACAGTAACTGCACACTGTAAGTCTTTTCCTGTTCCAACTGCAACAGTCCGGAATTCATTCCGGGATTTATTAATGTGTATAAGCAGCACATCTGTCCGTGTGAGGTGAAGGATAAATCTTATTCAAAGGCGGACGTGAAGGAAAAAACAAAAAGCGGAATTCGTCAGCTGCAAAGAATTCGGTTTGGTCCAAGGTTAATAATTTAGGAAGTGCTTTCTGCAAGAAACTGACAAAGTTACGGAATGAAAAAGACGTGGTGCGTCTGCAGATGACGCCTACACACCTACATTATGGTTCTAGGATTCACTATTGTTTACTGCAGACAAAGAGCAACCCCAGTAAGGAATTTCAGTGATACAGGTATAGAAGTCTCCGATGGGGAAGCTGATGCAGAAACTGAAGTGAATACACAGTACTTGCATTTTTATCCAGCATTTATTTACAAACTGCACATTATTTATGTAAAGGATTGTTGGTAAATTTGTTGAACACATATCGTAATGGAATATTTACTTGCTGATTTTTGCAAGCTACTAATAACTAATCACAAAAATTTATGTTGCCAAATAACTTTCCCTTCGTCCGTAAAACAATTCTCGTACTGTAAACTACACTGTTTCGCTTCCTGACATACATTTCTAGCACCGTGTCGTTGCAGGCGTTCTGAAGTTTTTCGTTGTCGCCTGTCTCTGGCAATTACCTCCCCAGTATCTGAATTTTCCGTTTCGACAGAGCTTGTGGACATGTAGGATGATTTAGCGCCCTGTCTTAAGTAATTGTGCAGAACGCATGCAGCGAGAACTATATAGGCCTACTCGATTTTTCTGGTCTCATATTAATTTCGGAGTAAAAAAATTCGAAATCGATCAGCCAAAATGGCAAAACCATTCCCCAGTGTAGCCTGGCTCTGCTGAGACGATAATTAAAAATTCTTTCGTTATGAGTTACGTTACCAGAAAATGGCTTAAGTATGTTTTGTGTAACGTAGATGATTCATCAGCCAGAAAACTAAAACTCAGTTCTCCTTCCTTAATTTCAGTAGCAGGTGCCTAAATTTAACATATTTGCTTTTACTTTATCATAAAGTGCAGTGTTTTTATGACACCGCCGTTAGAATTCCTTCCATTGCAGCCAACATTCACACAAACGAAGTCACATTCAGTATTCACAGTTGCGAGCAAAACAACACTACAATAATCATTGTAGTTATAAAAATACGATCCTCGTCCGGCGCGTTTCGCCTGCAAATGTGCTTACCATTTAGAACGCCTCTACAGTTGCGAAAATATCACATGTTTTCGAAGCCTCTAGCGATTCGTGCCCTTTCTACTGCCTTCTGTAGAAGCTGAAAGTTAATTTACAATAATTAGGTAACTGTTATAATGCAGTTAAATATAATAAAATGCATGGCGTTTGTAATATTTTAGAAATACACTTCTTTCATACCTTCAAGAGTTGTTCCTTTAACGCTTTCTGGATGAACTTACAAGTGTCAGGAATTATTCACGCAAGAGCTTGAGGTGAGATAAGGGCTGTAAATTTAAAATCTTCAAAACTTTGCCGCGGTGCCAAAAATCATAAAGCTGCAGTTAATCTATCTTCTGCGCTGATGGCTGTTCCCGGTCTTGTGCTCTGCTTTTCAGTGTGAAGCTTCAATAAATGTGGCAAAACTTTAGAACATTCATCGGCCATTTGTAAATAGTTTTTGTAGTCTACGTCACTGGAGACGCGAAGTTCTGCAATTAACGATAAATATGACAAAGTATCCCTTTTTTGAAACCGCTGATTTACCCACTCACTTTTGCTTTTATTTTTCTTTTTTGCATAATAAAATCAAAAGAGCAAAGTTTTTTTTGCGCTAGGAAGCCCAATGCTTTCAAAACGCACTAACAAGGGCGACGTGAACAGCCGGGCTGCTAGAATCCGAACCGTAGCTTATCGGCAGGTGTGTGGCGAAGATAAGGACTGCCTTCAGTCGGTGGACTGCGTAGGGGTGGGGTATCATACGGTTTAAACGATTCAAGGTCTTTGTATGCCTTTAGTGCACTGCAAGTTTACAGGTCTATCTGACCGACTAACTAACTAAATAACTAACTAACTAACTGACTGACTGACTGACTGACTAACTAACTAACTAACTAACTAACTAACTAACTAACTAGGCATATACAGGCTTTGATATTTTACATCTATACATACACACATATTTATTAGCTACTAATTGCACAATTAACATGTGTAAATTCCAGTACACATAACGAGGAACGTAATGACCTGTACTCATCACCAAATATTATTCGGGTAAACAAATCGAGAAGAATGAGATGGGCGGGGCCTGCAGCACATATGGGGGAAAAGAGAGGTGCATACAGGGTTTGGTTGGGAGACCTGAGGGAAGGGAACCACGTGGGAGACCCAAGCGTAGATGGTAGGATAATAATAAAATGGATCTTCAAGAAGTGGGATGGGGCATGGACTGGATTGAGCTGGCTCAGGATAGGGACAGGTGGCGCGCTCTTGTGAATGGGATAATGAACCTGCGGGTTCCATAAAATGCGGGAAAATTCTTGACTAGCTGAAAAACTGTTAGCTTCTCAAGAAGGCCTCTGCTCCATGCAGTTAGTTAGTTAGTTAGTTAGGTAGGTAGGTAGGTTGGTATGTATGTAGTGAGTTAATTAGTTAGGTAGTTAGTTGGTTAATTAGTTAGTTATTTAGTTAGTTAAAGTCCAGTACTCCCGTGTGTTTCGGCTATTGACAAAAAGTTATCCCCAGGGAGTATCATTACGCAAAGTATTGTATCGTGTTAATACATATGGCCTTGAGTGTTAAGTGGTAAACAATATGATACAGGGTGCCTTAATTACAATATCAGTTATCTGCTACTTACCGTTTACCATCGACGACGGCATAGTTTAATACACGTACACTTCCTTTGTTTGATGACCCTCCCTGTGGATAGCTATTATTTAATAGCTGAAACATGTACAAGTAATAACTTTATACATGTTAACCAGTGCAGTTATTCAGTATTCAGTTACTGCACAGATATACAGAGTGCTGAAATCAGTAATGACAACGTGAAAAAATTACATTCCAAGAAGTCACAGATATGCAGGATGTTCAGGTCTGTAATGAATTCAATTTACTGTGCGTAATTTAGTCACTACAGTGGCGAATCTTCGGGTTTAATGAAAAAAAGAACCTGAGAAACTGCTCAGTGGACACCCTGTGTAATTCACTTTTGTAACTGTTAAGTGTCAGGCAGTGTGCAGACCC
The DNA here is from genome assembly GCA_013340265.1 of Coptotermes formosanus. Taxonomy (NCBI): domain Eukaryota; kingdom Metazoa; phylum Arthropoda; class Insecta; order Blattodea; family Rhinotermitidae; genus Coptotermes; species Coptotermes formosanus. The sequence continues at coordinate 326,753 of BLKM01000278.1, read as the reverse complement.
AACAACACGTACTGCGATACTAGAAGCCGGGTTCTAACAGCGAAGAACCGGGTTCAGTCTCAGGGCAGTCTGTAAGGGATGTGTCACAGAATAAGAGGCACTAGTGCAGACGTTTCTTGGAATAGTTTGGTGTCCTGCTGTCTGTATTGCTACAGTCCGGCAGACAGAACACGGCCAGTACTGTCACAGGCCGTGTGTGCAATTGTCACTTGGCACGAACAGAGTAATTCAGTTTACCGTTACAGACACGTTTTGTACAGGCGAGTAATTTATCTTGCTGTAAGGGTAACTGAGAAGAGTACAACAAATCACAAGGCACATTATGACAGCAACACTTATACTGCAGATGTGACGCTGAGGCTTTTGGTGAGTAGATCCCTACGTTTCGGAGGATTGTTCTGATTTCACCTTCAGTGTCAAGGAGTCAGAGAAAATGACGGCATCAGAAGTCTTCAAAAACAGGGAAATAATCGCCTAAAGATTTGGCGTCACATCTCAGAAGATTCATTTCTTCTGTAACACAGGTGTGAGTACCTCAGATCTCTCAAAATTGCTATTGCATTAGATAACCAGTTATATTGCATTGGGTATCCACTTATGTTGCACTGTAGGCGCTATTTACACTCTCATTCCTGTCGTTAGCAATATACAGGGCGTTGGATAGGCACTTGTGTTGCAAAACAGTTATTAACTGCCATCGACGCAGCAAATTTCCTTTGTATAGGCATGCGGCTACATGTTTGAAAGAATTACGTGGTTATCCTCAGGCAGTTAAAGTACATAAGAGCCAAAACTGCAATTGCTATAGGCCCCATGGAAGATACAACGGAAATAGCCCACATAACAAACAAGGGCCCACACGTGAACACACTTGGACAGTACCACATCTACAGAGAACAAAGAAGGAACACCGTCAGCTGCAACAAAACCTTTGATAATTTTTTCCGTGGAGAAACAGCTTCTGGTGGGCTAGGGACTCCTCATTGTCGAGGCTTCACGATCACACTCAGGCACACTACATTCATCTCTTGAAGAATTTACCTTGAATTTTGTGAAACCAAAATTTCATTGCCGTAACTGCAAGCGCGTGCTTGTGGTCCCTGTTCTGAGCCAGCGGAGGCAAGCCCGCACGTTCAAGCCGTCTAAGACAAACGCCAGGAACCTTTAGGCAAGCAGTTACGTAGGGAACGGTGTGGGCGGTGACCAGCCGCTAGCCTAAGCTGCGTAAAACCCAAGAAGAGCAAAGAAATGGTCTTGCAATCCGTGACTTTACCATCATGACTGAAGAGTAAAAATTGATAACTTACTTTCTGTATGAAGTGTTTAAATGGAAGTGTATGTTACCTTCCACAAAGTATTTTATTGTTATTATTATATCATCCCCTTTAGGCAGGGTATTCACACTTACGTACCTGAAACAAACCATGTTTCTAGGGTACACAGCGTCGCAGCTATTCAGCGCGTACTGTTAATGGTGCATATAGCGCTGTCTTCACTTTTAAGCTCATTTGTGCTTCTACATTAGCACTTCCCGCAGTGTGTGTGCTGTGCCCAGTACAGCTGTTTTCTGCAGTTCCTTGATATCGTGCTGTCCCGGTACGCCACCCAAGTACCTTCTGAAGGATCTTGAAATGGTTCCAGTTGCTCCTATTATAACTGGGGTCACATTTGTTTTTACATTCCACATGCGCTGTATTTCTATTATGAGGTCTTTACATTTTAGAATCTTCTCAGCTTCTTTCTTTATCACATTTCTGCCTCCCGGAATTACTACGTCAATTAGCATACATGTTCTTTTCATTATCCCGGATTATTATGTCTGGTTTATTATTATTATTATTATTATTATTATTATTATTATTATATAGAGAATATGACGACAGTAAGAGCAATGCTGTATGTTCCATAAAACAACAGGTTTCTACCTAAGCAGGTAACCTTGACGTTCTTTTGTGACACAGTGAGCTTCAGATGATGTGTGTACAGTACTTACAATGATCGTATTGTGTCTGTTTGGTGTGTACAACACACTGCCCCTATATAAGTACTGTCAACAGGTAAACCGAACCTCATTATGTCACTGCACACTCCACAAAAACAATTTCTCTCTGATATCGATTTTAACCGAAGCTTCTACATACACCATCCTTCTAGTAGCAGCACATTCTTGCCGCAGTAATTCATATTTGTGTAGTTTTTGAAACGTTGGCCCATATGATTGTAATCACATATTTGCATTTTTTGTGATATATTTTTATATTTCTGTTTTTGAAATTTTATTTTATGCCGTTCATATATCAAGGTTCTGTAATGCTACGCGCCTGATGATGGCCACGTAGTTGGCCGAAACATGTAGAAGTTCATTTTGTGTATCAACTAACTAGGCAAAGAACATCAGACCCTGAAGGAGAATTTTTGCAGAATCTGCAAAAATGCCTTTTTAAAACAGGAATTGTAAAACTGATTGATGGGCAATTAGACAACACAGAAAGTGACCGACGATCGTCCGCTTGCTTGGCGGAGACGTTCAGTGTGTACTCTACAGCGTCTGCGCTGAATTCTTTTCAAGAACATCGGAAAACCTCTCAGTCGTTTTCAAATTACTGGGAACAGAATTAATAATGATAGTAATAATAGTGGGGAACGCTTGCTATCACTCGGTGCAGAATCTTTTGTCTTCCAGGTTGCTATCCAAAAATACAAAGATTAGGGTATACAGAACTATAATTTTACCTGTTGTTTTGTATGGGTGTCAAACTTGGTCTCTCACATGGAGGGAGGAACAAAGACTGAGGGTGTTCGAGAATAGGGTGCTGAGGAGGATATTTGGGCCTAAGAGGGACAAGGTGACAGGCGAGTGGAAAAGACTACATAAAGAGGAACTTAATGACCTGTACTCATCACCAAATATTATTCGGGTAATCAAATGGAGACGTATGAGATGGGCGGGGCATGTAGCGCATATGTGGAAAAGAGAGGTGCCTACAGGATTTTAGTGGGGAGACCTGAGGGAAGGCGACCACTTGGGAGACACGGGGGTAGATGGGAGGATAATATTAAAACCGACCTGCAAGAAGTAGGATGGGGCATGGACTGGATTGAGCTTGCTCAGGATAGGGACAGGTGGTGGGCTCTTGTGAATGTGGTAATGAACCTTCGAGTTCCATAAAATAGGGGGAATTTCTTGACTAGCTGAGAAACTGTTAGCTTCTCAAGAAGACCTCTGCTCCATGCAGTCAGTTAATAATAGTAACGGGCATCCGCATTTAATAAGCGTGCTCGACAGACACTGTAACAAAAGAGATTTGGCAATGTAAAAAAATTATCAGGCAATGGTTGTTATTTTTTATACATACGTGGAATGACTGCAGCAATAGATATAAATATTCCTTACCTAAGGGTAATCAGCACTCTTTCGTCTGCTGCGACAGCTGTACGAAAATTTGTATCCTTATTCCTACTTGCGTTGCTGTAAATTCCACTAATAAAGGAAAGTTTTCAGTTGTCATTCGATAAAATGAGTTAAAGAATTGTGGATCCTGAATGAGTTGTTTTGAAGCAATCTACGCACCTGAACGTAAACTGTCACAGAAAAATGAACGCACCCCATCTAATGGTGTCCATCTCCTTGTGTACAATTAATCACATAGATACAGATTATTCCGTCCAACACTGCACCTCACTGTGTCGTTGAAACGCTACATGTTTCAATCATCTGGCTTTCTTCTACAACATCTTAGAAATTAAGAGAGCTCTCAAATATTATAAAGTTTACGTTACAATAATATTGTAATTTTTGATAGTGTAGCGTGTAGGTAGACGGTTGTGTAAATACTATGATATTCCTTTAAAATTGCTTATAAACTTTACTTAGGACCTTGTTCTTAAAATAAAGTGAAGTATTAAAAATTAACCCTTAAAATTTAATGGGTAAATGTCCATATATTAGTTCGAGAAATTGGCTTGCCACTGGATTCGGTTACTGATTCTTTAGATTGTGTAGCGCAGTTAAGTCTTGTGTATGTTACGGTGGAATTCTTATGTTGATATACTGTTCAGATTTTATAGGCAGCTCTTGCCTTCAACGATTATTTCCTCGTGCTAGTAGCAGTTGTCGGTTTTACTTCGTTTCTAGTATTTTGCCTTCTGCAATACCTATGTTTACTACCAAAGTGGCAGATGTCAGCGACATTACTGAAATTAAGGGCGCAATACTGAAGAATTGTTACCATGCTGTCAGCCACACAAAGAAGATGCGAGCAACTACAGAAAAATCTGTGATATTCGGCAGCTCCGGGACCAAAACCTTGCCAAATATCGCAGCTTTCTGAACGTCAGAGTACTACACTTAACCCTTTAAAGACGAAGCGTATCTGTTTTATATAAGGACTCAGTGCGTACCGCGCTGTAAACACTCTCCACTTCGGTTATAAAAACCAGTCTCTTAATGTTTTATAAGGCAAAAGTTGGTGTTTGTTCTGAGATCCGTACAAAACACATAAAGGCAATGTGGGCTCCATGTAGAATCTTTTAATGTTAAACCTGGTCGTATGTAAAGTTACCGCTAGGCTTTAAAAGGTTAATATATATGTTAGTGTACCGAGCAACCTCACGGACAGACTTAACCATTTAACGTGCCACTTGATATCCTGTTTTCCATGCTACATTTTCTAGTTCTTTCCGCCACTCTCTACGTTACAAGGTGCACATGCAATGCACAAAAAGAACACCAACATTTGACTATATATTTAAATATAATGGCGCTCTCTGGCAATTTTCCAGTTAATACAGATTTCCGGATAATCCAATGCCGGATATCGCAGATTTTACTCTGGTCCATTTCCTCAGTGTCCGCTTGCTAATCGGGCAACTGATTTCCTGCTCGAAACGGGTGACGCTTCTTGAAAGTTGCGGTTGCGTTGTTGTATCCAGGTCCCTTAGTGTGCGCTCACCATTCTGTCCGCAAACGCCCTGTTATAACGCACCTGAACGTCAAAGAGACGCCAACATTTTTTTCGGCTCTGGTATCCACAGATCATCTCCCTCCTGCCTACAACCATAGCGAGCACAGCACAATCTTGTGCGTAGTGAGAATACTATGTTCTCACGTTAGTTCATTTTTGTCCGCGTGGCATTGTCTTAAGCAGTTAGCACCGTGTCTACTGGATGGAAGTGGCGTGCGTCTCGCTTACGGTGCAGCGCGAGGAAACAGCACAATAACGCTAGCATAATGCAGTTCATGTGTACACGTATTGCATCTGTTACATTCCCTGCTTCTAATGACAATGCCACATTACTACTATTCACCTTTACCCCGATCTTAAAATCCAGTAGACCGTTTGTTACGCAACACGAATCGAAGACACAATCAATTTCACTACTACTTAATTGATGAATAAAAGTAAATATTTCTCGCATATCAGATCCAATTTTACGTTTAACATTTCCAAACTATTGTTCTGAGCATAGGGTACCTGCTTTCTTTCTGTGAAGGGAGTAAAATTTTAAGTAGGAAACGCGTCACAATAAGACGTAGGGAGGTGTGGGATGTAGAAGGCGAAATATGTAACGCATCACGCAATGCAAAAGATGAGTAATTTAGCAATAATTCTACAACGATGCGTCTCTGATAATAATTGTGACAAATGCATAAAAAAGTAATAATGATATCAGTAATTCTCAAAGTCAGACATTGCAGTCTCTGGTTTTATTTTACACAGTTTTCCTGTCATATTCTGGCTGGCGAAACCCTGGTCTTTAAGCGACCCATACCGAATTTTGCGGCACATCAAGACAAAGAATTTAAAACCTCTTCAACCGGCACTGTCCCGGAAAAACAGGGACGAATGAAATCCATATGTGTGTCACATAACTTTACTGTTCATATTGTCACAACCTCCCATAAATCCAACGCATCTTCCGTACCTCGGGGTTATGTGGAGATGGTAACAGGTGTGGGGAGGTACCCTGAGGGCGGCTAATCTGTCACTTTCCGGCAATCCATTCCAAGGGTCACGTGGGAGGTGGGAATATGCGGAGTAGCTAGAGTTACCACGACATAACGCTGGTAACGGAGATTTGGTATACCCACGCCAAGGCGGAAGGTATGTTGCCGAAGGCTACATAGCGCTGGGATAGTAATGGCAGTGTCGTGAACGATCATCTTGGGGAACAGGCCGAACCCCATTTATGTACTCCTTCCGTCCGCGTGGTGCTTCGCGGAAGGTGACCGTATTCTTTTCCCCATACGTCGTGCGAAAGCTCATTAAATGGGGAGTCAGAGAGAAATGAATGCAGGAATAAATCGATGGCTGTGGAAACGGAGCATCGCCTTTTATAGGAGCTGCGTAAGGGGAATATGGAGTAAATGTCAAGTGTTTGAATCAGTTTTTTTAGGATGGAAATGACTCTATGAAGCATAAATATAATTTGGAGCTGTTTTATACGGCTATTTCTCTAAACGGGAAGGACTGGATTCGTGGCCTAAAGGATCCTACAGACGTCGAAAATTTTGTCTAGTTTGCAAGCGGCTCTGGAACGGAAATAGGGACTGAGGCTCTCTGGGTAAAGAGATATGTAAAAGAAGGCTCTGCAGAGGAGCGTATGTCTCCGTAGGATCCCGGTTGAGGAACATGGAGGAGTGGCTCCTTTATCGTGGACCTAGACAGAAAGGTGAGGTTTTGTCTTTTAGGAGACCTGGTTCATTGGGGTTCCGTGAGATATGTGCGTAAAGGCTCTGGAAATGTGCATCTCGCTCCTACAGGTCCCGTCGGGGAACCACAGGGGGCCTTCTTTCCCGGGGTCTTTGAGAGACGGGTAAATGTATGCTCTGGAAACTTAGCGTCTCTTCCTACGGTTGCTTTGCTAGGGGAACTTGAAGGGGGCACTCTTCTGGAGACTCTGGAGTACACTTAAAAAAGCAGGTTCTGGAAATGAAACATCTGTCTCTGTAGGGGCTCCATAAGGGAAACCTGGACGGGGTTTCTTTTTGGGGATTTCTACAGACTTCTCAGGAAAGGCTTTGGAAGGGGAACACTTCCCTCTTTAGAGAGGCTCCGTGAGAAGAACCTGGAGACAGGGCTCCCTTTTGGCGAACTCCGAAGGACATGTTCCAGAAGGCTCTGCAAACGGAGCATTTCTTTTGCAGGGGCTCCACAAGGGACCATCAAGTGAGGTATCAGCCAATATGTTTATGGGGCCGGAACATGTTCTTGATATATCTTTCTGTTATCTATAACGTAGAGTGTTGTGGCCTTATGCTGGGCCACAGCTCTCTAAAAAGGCATCTGCATTTTATGTGCACAAAGGACCTGTCATAAAAAGCCACCGTGCATCGGGTCTTTTCGGACTCGAACCCATTATAGTATATTCATTTCATATATTCTTTTCATATTATCGTAGGTATTATAAATAATTTATGCCAATTATCCAGTGCATAAAATAAGCACTGAATGTAGTAACTCATTTATATTTCTAATAAAACCACCCGTTACTAAAGATTTAGCATTAGGATCTCTGTTAGCCCTTTACATCTTCCATTCCGTTGATAAAGTTCACATCGCGCCACTGTTCATTTCATGGCGGCTCTACAAATAGCGTATGAGAATTTAATTGATTAGTTGGATTTATTCTTAACGCAAATGTTTATGTCCTATCTTCATAATATCTTTACAGATTTCAGTCACAATCTTGCTGATGCATTTCTTAAGCAGGATTTTTTCTAAATCTTGCAGCCTTACACCTTCCTGTACCAAAAAGCTGTACCCCGTTATTACGAGTCTGTATAGTGCACCTCACTGTAATACAGAGTACCTCGTTTGCTGTGAGAAAGTGTCTGGTGTTTGTAATTTTATTTACTTCCCAGCGTATCTATGTTTAAAGAACCTAACCTAAATTCACCTGTCACAAAATTTCAGTTCCCATGTTTTACCATTAATTATTGTAATCCCTTTCTTGTTACTAGTGTTGTTTATTTTCTTTAAACTTGACATTTCTGAATATTGTATCTCCTGCACTCACGTTCCAAAGGACGTCTTCGCAGAACGCGATTACACATTTTGCACCTTCACCAGTTCGACCTATGCCCGTCTTACAGCAACTTGCAGCGTACTTCATTTCAACAGCTGAAGATTGCGCCATACGAATTTCACTTTCTCCCCTTCATTTTATTTATAACAGTCTCTCTTTACACTAATTTTCTCCATCTCTTCCCTTCTCTTCCAAATCGCTTCAGCAGTAGTTTCGGGATCTTATAAACGTGAAAAATTCTCAGGTATATTCTACTTGACCGCACATCCAGAGGTGCCGTAATATGGATTTATTTTTTAAATTTTAAATTATTCGCTTTTGTGCTACCCAGTTTACATTTCCTCAGATATCTACATTGCCTTGGCTCCTAGAATTTTCGAAGCATGCAGTTGACTGCTGTCTTTTATCTCTTGTTTCCACTCTTTAATCATGTGCCATTCGCCATATCTTTCCAAAAATATGCTGGTCGCCGTTAGCACTTACACGTTAGTCGAGAACAGCGTAAATCTTAATAGAATAGGAAGAGACCGTCTTTTATTTCCGCCGCTAACCTCAGTGACCTTGTGTCACTTTAAAGCGTCCAATCTCGGTTCCATGTCCGAAATTTCCTGCGTAATTTTCAATACGTTAAGGTATGCCCAGTGTTGCTGATCATAGACTACAAGAATTAGCAGGGCACCCATTTAACGTCAACCATCAGCGAACCTTGCGTGTTTTTACAGTTCCTACTGCTTCAAATACCAGTTACTCACTGCCGATTTAATATCATCTTGAACCTCCTTCAATGATTTAGACGTGTGCCTCCTTTGGTATATTTTGAAAATTTATCTCCAAACTTGTAGTTTTCAAGCAATTCACATATTCCTTTTTTCTCTTCTTATTTCTGCCTCTTGAACTCCGTTATATTCCCGAATGTCCCGCAATTTATGGTTCAGGGTTTAATTCTGCACATAGAGCTACCAGGAGATCTAAAATAATAAGTCCAAAACAAATTAATTGTCTTGCTCATTATCATTTATAAAATTTTTCTTCAAATTACATTTGTAACGAAAGATTCCAAAGAACGAAAATCCGCCTGTGTGCAAATCTGGATACATCACTCGCGTCTGCACTCTATCAGGGCTGAAAAGCAGGTGGGTACGAGATATGATAATGAGAAATAAGGGAAGGAAATTATCCTTAACTTGGTTCAATTACATTTCCAGAAAATGATTTATTGCTGACGTAACTAGCTTTATTGTGTATAAGTGTGTGACGTATTAATATTGCAGTGACGCAGGTGATCAAATTGCAAGTAGTTGCCGGAAAGGAAGGGTCTTAATTTTGTAGGAGGCTTAAATGAATTCACTACTTCACAGTGCACCGATACTTACAATGAGGAGTTAATAAACATGAAACGGCAAATCTATAACACAGTAACACACTCAGTATTTCTGCATATAAAGTGTATTGCAGTTATATTAACAGTAGGTTGGAAAGCCGTAACTGTAACAACGCACACAGAATGCACAATGATATTCAAGCACACAACCACACAGTGTACGGTTACTGACAGGCACTGCTCACTGATCCATCACAGAGTGTCAGCACTGTGCAGCCAGCCGATAGCCTGTATCCATTCCCACAGCAGTCTCTGTCACGTGACACACACAATCACATGTACCGTAACGCCGACTGTCACAGCGCTACAGATACACTTTACGGCCGCTATAAGTAAATGTATTGCCGTAGCAGCTTGCATGCTAAACATTAACATGACATCAGAGAGAAAGTTTAGCAACGTCAGTTTGGTCTACCCGCGCTGCGTCACTCAGCACAATTTATACCCCATAGTGTTCAGTAGGCACGCATGAGCCACAACTCGACAACTGTCGGAATAATTCCATGTGGACTGTGAAAACTGGAATTGTCACGGCTAACTAAGAAGCGTTATTGGCAATATTTACACCAGTGAATAACTTAGCAACTGTCGGAACTGTCATCTGTTATGGTGAAAGGTGTGCAGTCATATTGCTTTGGTACGATTCAAACTAAAGACTTATTTCAGGAAATCACTGAAAAGCTCCAGCTTCCCCTTCTACTGCCTTACTCAGATGTGCCCAGCCAGTTTCCTTTGCAACATCCACACTAGTGCCATGAGTCAACAACTCTCGGAAAAGCTACACGCGATGTTCTTTGTGTGCTGCTTTCAGAGGTGTCCGGTTATCTTCATCTGTTATATCGACACTAGCGCCACGATTCAGCAACTTTCGAACAACCTTCACGATATTTGTTGAAGCTGCGGTTTTATCCTCAATAGCACCATAATCCAGCAACAAAGAGCAAACTAGCCAGTGGCCCTCTGAAGCAGCTGCTTTAAGGGGTGTACGATTATCACTATTTTCAATATTGACAGTAGCGCCATGACTCAACAGCTCTCTGACGACGTCCACGTGACCATTTAGAGCTGCTGTGTAGAGTGGCATACAATCATATTTATCTGCAACATCCACTTTAGCGCCATGATTTAGCAATAACCTGACAACCTCCACGTGATCGTTTTCGGCAGCTGCATGAAGAGGTGTACTACCACTGCTACTGGCAATTTCTACATAAGCTCGATGATTCGGGAACTCTGGGGCAACCTCCACGTGGCCAGTTACAGCAGTTGAGTTGAGATATTCCCAACCATCCTCATTCACTCTACACACACCGGCATCAGGATACAGCAGTTCTCGGTTAATCTCCAAGTGATCTTCTTCAGCTGCTGTGTTCAGAGGTTTCACATCGTTATTATTTGCATTATCCACATTATCGCCATAACTCATCAACTCTCGGACAACCTCCACGTGCCCTTCTGTTGCTGCTGCGTAGAGAGGTGTCCAGCCATTTTCATCTGAAATATACACATTAGCTTTATGATTCAGCAACATTCGAACCACCTCCACATGTCCTTCTAAAGCAGCTGAGATAAGGGGTGTCCGACCACAATTTTCTGCATTGTCCACGCTAGCGCCATGATTCAGCAACTCTCGCACAACCTCCACGTGGCCTTCTGAAGCAGCTGAGATAAGTGGTGTCCAAGCATAACTATTTGTAATATCCACATTAGCGCCATAATTTAACAACATTCGAACAACCTCCACGTGGCCGTTTTCAGCTGCTGCATGAAGGGGTGTGCTACCACTATCATTGCCAATTTCTACATAAGTGCGACAATTCGGGAACTCTGGGACAACCTCCGCAGGGCCAATTATAGCAGTTGGGTTCAGAGTTGCACAACCGTCTTCATTCACTCCAGACACACTAGCGTCAGGATTCAGCAGCTCTCGGTTAATCTCCACGTGCTCTTCTTCACTTGCTGAGTTGAGAGGTTTCGCATCATCATTATTTGCAATATTCTTACTAGAACAATATTTAAGCAACTCTTGGACTACATGTACGTGGCCATTTAGAGCTGCTGCGTAGAGGGGGTTATCACCATCTTCATCTGCAACATCCACACCAGCGCCATGATTTAGCAACAATCTGACAACTTCCACGTGCCCTTTTTCAGCCGCTGCTTGAAGGGGTTTACAGCGATTCCTAGTGGCAGTTTCTACATAAATGCCACGATTCAGGATCTCTGGGGCAAATTCCACGTGGCCAATTAGAGCAACTAATTTCTGGGATGCCAAAACGCCTTCATCTACTCTAGGCAAAATAGGGTCAGGATTCATGGTCTCTCTGTTACTCTCCAAGTGCCCTTCTTCAGGTGCTGTGTTGTGAGGTTTCGCAGCATTTTTACTGGCAGTATTCAAACTAGCGCAGTGTTTCAGCAACTCTCGAACTGCCTCTACGTGGCCATTTAGAGCTGCTGCATAGGTCTGTGTCCAACCACTTACATGTGCAATATCCACTCCAGCGCCTTGATTCAGCAACTCTTGGACGACCTGTACGTGGCCACTTAGAGATGCTGCGTGGAGGGGTTTGCAACTATCTTCATCTGCAATTTCCCCACCAACGCAATGACTTATCAATAACCTGACAACCTCCACGTGGCATTTTTCAGCCGCGGCATGAAAGGGTGTACAAAGACCCCCTTCTGCAGTTTTGAAATAAGCGCAAAGATTCAGGAACTCTGGGGCAAATTCTACGTGGCCAGTTAGAGCAGCTGAGTTGAGAGGTTCCCAACCATCCTCATTCACTCTAGACGCACCAGCATCAGGATTCAGCAGCTCTCGGTTAATCTGCAAGTGCTCTTCTTCAGCTGGTGTGTTGAGAGGTTCCTTATCATTATTATTTGCAATATCCACACTAGCCCTGTGTTTCAGCAGCTGTCGGATAACCTCCACAAGGCCTCCTGAAGCTGCTGCATTAACGGTCGAACGACTATTATTATTTACAATTGGGATACTAGCGCGATTATTGAGCAACTCTTCGACAACTTCTGCATTGCCATTTAGAGCTGCTGCGTAGAAGATTGTCCAACCACTTTCATATGCAGTATCCACACTAGGGCCATGGTTCGGCAGCTTTCGAAGTAGCTTTACATGTTCATTTAGAGCTGATGCGTAGATGGGTGTCCAACAGCTTTCATGATTCAGTAACTCTCGGAGAGCCTCTACCTGGCCATTTAGAGCTGCTGCATAGAAGAGTGCCCAACCATTTTCTTCTGCAGTGTCCACACTAGCGCCATGATTCAGCAACTCTTGGACAACCGCTACGTGGCCATTTAGAGCTGCTGCGTAGAGGGGTGTCCAGTGGCTTTCATCTGCAGTATCCAGACTGGCGCCATGATTTAACAACTCTTGTACGACCTCTAAGTTGCCAATTAGAGCTGCTGCGTTGAGAGGTGTCATACCGTTCTGATCTGCAATATCCACACTAGCACCATGATTCAGCAACTCTCGGACGACATCCACGTGGCCTTCTGAAGCAGCTGCGAAAAGCGGGGTCCAACCACAATAATCTGCAACATCCACACTAGCGTCGTAATTCAGCAGCTCTCGTATAACCTCGACGTGACCTTCTGAAGCAGCTGCGTTGATTGGTTTCCAACCACAAATATCCGCAATATCCACACTAGCGCCATGATTCAGCAACTCTCTGACGACCTCTACGTGGCCTTCTGAAGCAGCTGCCTTAAGTGGTGTGCAACCGCAGTTATCTGCAGCATCCGCACTAGCGCCATGATTCAGCAACTCTCGTACAATCTCTAAATTGCCAATTAGAGCTGATGTGTTCAGAGGAGTCAAACCGTTTTCATCTGCAATATCCACACTAGCGCCATAATTCAGCAACTCTCGGACAACATCTGCTTGGCCTTTTGAAGCACCTGCGTTGAGAGATGTACGACGATCTTCGTCCGCAACATCCAACTTAGCGTTGTGATTCAGCAACTCTTGGACAACCTTCACGTGGCCAATTAAGACTGCTGCGCTAAGAGCTGATAAACCTTTTTCACTTCTATTATTCACACTAGCGCCATGATTCAAAAGCCCTCGGATCACCTCCTCATGACCTGCTTTAGATGCTGAGAAGAGAGCTCTAAAGCTGTCGCATATGGCTTCAGTGTTCAGTAGCTCTCTAATAATGTCAACATGTCCGTTTTCAGCTGCTAACATCAGTGGTGTCTTACCACTACATTCTGCTCTATTGACATTAGCACCGTTCTGTAGCAGTATTCGAACTAGTTCTTTATGTCCAGACTTTGCAGCTGCATGCAGTGGCGTACAGCCTGGATTGTTGGTTTCGTCTATTTTAATGCCACATTTTAATATTATCCGCACAACTTCCAGGTTGCCAGTTTCTGATGCTTTATGCAACTGATTCTTTAGGTATTCTGCACACTCTGGACTTATTGTTGCGTCGTGCTTCAGGAACTCTTCAACTGCATCCCACTGGCTTTCTCTGGCAGCAATATATAAAGGCGTCAGCCCTTCAGAGTCACGTATGTTCGTGCAGCTGCCGTTTTCTAACAGAAGTCGGATAATGGACTTGTGACCTCTCGAAGCAGCACCCCACAAAGCGGTACGTCCGACGTTGTCACCATAATCTAGAGCCATCCCAGTTTTCACGAGTCGCTGCGCCTCTTCAAAATTGCCTGCTTCAGCAGCAGTTTTTAAGGCGCTCCGAAAATTGGTGTAGTTCACCGATGTATCTTCCGCCGTAGGTTTGAACATCTGCGCTGTGTCAGTGTTTTTCTTCTGTGTTGCACTGTCCAGAGGAGCTCCGCCATTCACTGTTCTCTTCAGGTCTTCAAAATTATTTGCTTTTGCTGCTGGATGTAGATCAGTGTGAGAGCTGGAACAGACTATTATCCTTCCTTCTTCTCGATCTTTTATCAGTTGTGTGACTACACCATAACCTTTTTCTGTGGCTATGTCGAGGGCTGATTTCCCCTCTATGTCCCGCACTGCAACTCCTGCTCCCTGTTCTATCAAAAACCTCACGATTTTCTCGTGTCCCTGAGTCGCTGCTACAATGAGGGCCGTTTGTTTCTCAGCGTTCCGCATATCAATTGGCGCACAACTGTCTGCGAGAAAACGAACAATATTCAAATACCCACCATTCGCTGCTATGTGAAGTGCTGTTGAGCCTGATGAATTAGTAATGGCGAGGTTTGCGCCTTTTTCCACCAGGACTCGAGTAACATCAAGATGGCCGTTACTAACAGCAATATGAAGGGCAGCATTTCCGCAATTGTCCTGCGACTGCAATAGGGAGCCATGCCCAGAAAGGTAATGAACAGTGGCTACTTGTCCATATTTACAAGCCACATGCAATGGGCTTTCCCCGTCCTCATTCGCCACGTCAATTTCATCTCCCGTCACAAAAAAGCTCTGCAAGATATTCAAACATCCAAGTTTTGCAGCAATAACAATATGCATACCAGCCTTAACTGAACGTGCATTTCGTTCCAGTAAAAGGCGGGTTAACTCTACGTTGCCGCTACGATCAGCAACATCTAATGGCCTCAATCTATCATTGCCTTGAGTGTTTACATTCGAGTGGGTGTCCAGTAAGAACTGTACAGCAAGGTTTCTCCCTTCACGCACCGCTTTCAGTAATGGTGTTTCTCCATCTGCATTCTCTACATCTAGGTTTGCATCCCATTTCGATAGGAATTTTAAGATATCGCAATTTTCGTTGGCCACAGCAAAGTGTGCAATGGTGTTTCCTTTTCCATCAGTGTCCTCTATGTTGCCACCGTGCTGCACAATGAACCGCACAGTGTCCGTGTGTCCGTTTCTGGAGGCTGCCAGAAGGGCCGTAATACCGTCTGTATCTCGCTGCGAAAAGTTGGCATTGTGTAGTGAGAGCAGTTCTACAATTTTTGTTTGTCCGCGGCTAGCAGCAATATGGAGTGGCGTTTGGTTAGCAGAGTTCATTACATTTACTCCTGCGCCATGTTTAAGTAAATTTTCCACAGTTGTGTAATGTCCGTTTTCACAGGCAAGATGGAGACACGTGGCTCCACTAGCAGATGTAGCGTCAATATTGCAACCGATTTCAACGAAATATTTTGCCAAATAATCCCTTCCATTCCGAGCGGCCAAGTGCAGTGCTGTTTCGTTTTCAAAATTTATACTATTCACATCATTACACTGTCTCTCAACTAAGTACTTCACCAAGTCCATGTGCCCGGCTTCACTCGCCAAGTGCAAGGCTGTGTTTCCACTATCAGCACGAGACTCTAATCTCGCACCATACCGCAGCAGCAGACTGACGATTTCTTTGTGTCCCATTCGCGATGCAGTGTGTATAGGCTGTTCATTCACTCCTTTGTTCACAGGAACCCCGAACCTTAATAACAGATCCGTTGTGTCCACATGATGGGCCACAATGGCTGCTCTTAGTGCGCTGATCTTTGCTTCTTCACATTTCACGTCATTGTCACCCCTCAGAAGTAATTCCACAATGTCATTTTTACCACAACGCGCAGACAGCGTAAGGGGATATTCTCCTTGTATATTGCAGGCATTCAAATCACTTCCAGCACTTACCAAGTAAGGCACGATACTGGTGTTCCCTGCTGCGGCAGCGAGATGCAGTGGCGTGTTTCCATCTATATCGCCGACGTTAAGAATGTTTCCTTTAATTGTGGCTGTCTCCAGATTCGCAGGACCTTTCACTTCAGTTTCCCTCTGGACTGCTTTCTGATTTTCGACTATGGACTTTATTACCTCAAGGTTTCCCGTCTCCACCGACACGTGGAGCGGTGTCTTTCCCCTAATATCCTGAGAGCCAGTGCTTGCTCCCAGCTGAACAAGTATCTTTACTGTTTCAGTTTGCTGACTTCTAGCAGCCTCATGAAGCAAGGTGCAATTTTCACTTGTAAGAGAAATATTCACAGAGTTTCCCTTACTTATCAAGTATTTTAGCAGATCATTACGGCCGTATTTAGCCGCAGCATGAATTGCAGAAGCAGTATTATCCATACAGTCAGGACTGGTTCCATTAAGCACGTGCTCCCTGATGTCTGGCCATTTCTCCATCATCAAACTCAGCATCTCCCAATTGTCCATTCTGCTAGCGTAGTCTACAGGGGAGTAACCCAGCAAAGTGTCTACAGAACTTACATCTGCTCCGTGTTCTAGAAGAAGCCTGATGATTTCAATGTTCTTGCAGCTGATGGCTATATGCAGGGGTGTTCTTTCTGCGTGATCCTTTTCACAATTGTATTTCTTCTTTCGGAGCAGCGCTGTGACGTGATGCAAATTTGAGTTCAGCACTGCCTCGTGTAATGGACACTTATCAGCCAATATCCTGTCCACCATATTCCTTAATGCATCGAAAGCTGATTCAAAAATATGATCCCTTATGAAAGTCTGGCTATCCGGGACGTTCTTGCATAACCACCTAGCAACAAAGTATTCGGCTAAAGTGTGGTGTTGGAAAACTGGTCGTCCGTCGATGACATCAATTACAATGCCGGTATTCTCTGCGCCTTCACTAATTTTCGATAGAAAATCTCCTGCCTTTTTCACTACGTTCTTGTCAGCGAGCTTCTCCAGGTGGTGTGTGGACAAGATGGCCACCAATGCTGCGGCCGTGTGATTAAGTATGAAATTTTCGTGTAGCACTGCATATTGTATGAGCACATTCACGTTTCTTCGATCAGAAAAGCTTTTCTCTGATACATAAATATCCCATTTCTTTTTTACGTATAAAGCGTAGAGATTGGCAATATTTATACCTTCAGGCAGTTCTACCGTTGTTGATGTAGAACGCTCCTTTAGATTTTCTTCAAACATCTCAGCTAGTAACAGATTATGCAGAGGTAGCCTCAAGAAATTTTTGTCTCCTAAACTGCGCTGTTGCTGTGAAAGTTCAACAACTCTGTTTGTTAAATTTTCTATGTCATCGTATTTTACATCGGAACATTTCTTATTCCAGAACTTCACTAGGAAAGATTTCTGTTCTTGCTCATTGAAAGGTATCAATGAATATGACTGACATTTCAGTTCTTGTTCCAGAAGATTTTTCTTAGACTTTTGAGATGTTACCCAAATTCTTTTTATTTCTGTTGCAGACAGAATTTTCAGTATTTGTATAACTTCTTCTGTGTAATGCGGACTCACCTTGTCCACTCCATCAATCAGCACAGCCATGTTACCTGTTGAATTGCAAACGTAATGAAACAGCCGTCGCTCCCAAAGTAAGCCTTCAATTTCCTTTATTTGCGCGGCTTCGCTTAACAGTTTCATGGTGGTCTTTTCGTCAGAACAGTTTCTTTTCATCTCGTGCAATATGTTTGTGTATTTTTTGATGTTGACCCTTACTATCCACGTGTCGGGATGAAGTTCTCGTGTTTCCTTGGCAAGGTGAGTCAAAAGGGTCGATTTTCCCATCCCAGGTTCATCTGTGACCAAAATTAGCCTATCCTCACCGTCGAGCAATGTCCTGGGTTTCCAGACTTTGGTGGTTTCTGTCTCCAGGTTTTCCTTCCTATATGAACTGACATCTTCTAACTCTTGCAAAGTATCCCCGCTTAATGCAGTTTGTGTTTCACCTTGAATTGGAAAGCAGGGTTTGACATCCTTTCTACACTGAAGTCTTCTATCAATGTAATACTCTACTGCGTCCTCAATAGGACAACCTATCGAAGGCTTTTCATTTTCCAACAAGCGAAATGCTAAATCAGAATCAAATGCATTAAGCATGCCAACTCCATGTTCCTTTACTATGTCGCCGAGTTTTATTTCGGTACCTTGGAAATAAACTTTCTTCTCCAGAAAGAACATCCGTGACTCAGGGTCTATATCCGTGAATTTCCAGTCGTCGTCCACTTCTGTGAGGTTTGTTCTGAATATGCTGCGAAGGGCGTTTATTGGCTGTATGGTGCCCATTCTGCTGGATATAAAGATGAACCTTTTCTCAGCACCATGTTCATTCAGAGTCACAGCTACGTCATTAAAAACGTCTTGAAAATCTTCAGCAGATCTGTCGCCTTCCAGCACCATTACTTTTAAGCTGTCATTCCAAGTGCGCATTACCTCAGACTTATAGCGCCCCAGCTGTTTGAGATTCAGTATGATGTGTTCTGTAGCACTCAGCGTCTGGTGAATCTTAGCAGCCGTCAGTGTGGTTGATTGTCCAGTGGCTAATATCAGAAGAGTCTTGTGGGGTTCTATCAGCTGCTTCATGTCTGTTATTGCGGACTCTTTGTATTTGATACTGAGTTCATCAAGTTCGAATTTCCTCTGATCCAGTACCTTTGCTACTAACGAGGTTCTCACTTTCTCTGAAGTCTTTTGTAAAGGGTCGTAGTCTTTGTGGTTAGTCTCCTCAAGGAAATAAGAGTACTTACCATTTTCCCACCAGTCCTTTACGAAATCACAGAAATACTGACAGGCCAATTCTCTCTCGCTGTCACGTAACATCAGTTTTTCCTGTAATGGAGGGATGATGTGCCAATCCATCTTTCTCCCATTCGCCTGCTTGTACATTATTCTGTATCGACTCAAGAATTCGCGGTACCTGGGCATTTCCTTCATGTACTCGTAAATGTCTTTGTGTTTTTCTTCATTGAACTGCAGCACAGAACCACCTGTATTCAGAAACTTTCCTTGGCCCAAGTCAGTGGATTTATCAGATTTCAGTCTTTCCTCAACGTCAGCGTTGGTGTAAATAATGAAGAGGCATTCGTCATTTATTTCGACACCTTTTCTGCATTTCAAATTCTCCCGTATCACCATATATGATTCGTAATCTTTAATTAAACTGTGGTTCCAGCCTTCTGTCAGCAGTTGTTTCAGTGTAATGTTTTGTCTTGTTCTCCACTTAAGTTGCACGCAGATGTAAGATGTCTTGCCAGAACCATCAAGATACTCCAGTACAACATCATCAAAAATTCCAAACCCTTCTACGTTACAACCAAGTTTGAACTTTAACCCCTCGTTTATGGCCTTTATGAATGCCAGGGCGCAGAACTTATACTCAAAAGTCATATCCTCTATCGCTGAAGTACCACTGACCTTCCTGTAGCATATGCGCTCTTTATCTTCTGTGTGGAGCCCTCTGTAAAACACAAGGGCACAGTACATTTGTTTCACAAAAACATAATTTTCCAGCATGTTTGCTTTTCGGAAATTATATATGGACTTCATTCAGGGCTACCCCCGGCCTGTACTTTGTGCAACACACTGCATACAACTGTCAGCTGATCCATTTGTGTTTAGGCATATAGGTTACAGTGTCATGAAAGCACAATCACGTTTCGTCCTCACTACATATGCAGTACATTTCTGCACATAGGTGTGGAATTATTATCCCATTATCGCAAACCGAGTTATGTTTGGCACTTGTGGTAATATTTGTTGAATCTTAAGCGAAATTATAAATGTAGCTTACGGGGAAAGTTTTGTCTCATTTAATGTTTTAAATTTGACATAAGGCTGGTTATAGTTGTACCTGTGTTTTAGAGTTAAAAAGGTAGATTCTAAATTAGAATTAGTACCTAACACAGGTTACTAGATCTGAATGACGGTCAAATTTAAGGATTACCAACGAAGTAAGCAATGACAAACTTGGAAAGGCTTTTGCGGTCTCTGTTCTGAAAGTGAGGTTTATGAAATGTGTGTAGAAATGAATTCAGCAACTAAATGTATAGGAAAGAATGTAAGACTAAATTCCGTCAAATCCGCTGAGGAACAGTGAACTAAAAAGCTTTTCACATAATTTTTAAAAGTGTTTCTTATACAGGGCCCGGCAGAAAAACCTGATGATTTTTAAGTTAAAATGAAATGAAAAGTGTACCCTCTTTTTACGTGAATTTATTAATAAATTTAACTTCATCTCAAGGCATTTTAATTACAATATTCTCAGATCGCTGTTCTTTGTTAGAGATAACGAAGTGCATGAAGAGCTATCAAAGTGTGTTAGTTTAAGTTAGACGATAGATGGGCAAGATATTTGCTCTGCTGCCCTGGACACTTTCTCTGATATTCTAGTAATTTCTAAGCAATTCAAATTATGGTGTTAATGAAGAATTCTTCTTCGTCCAGTCGCTCGACAGCCCCTAGTGGGCCAGGGCGTCCTCACTGTCGAGGCTTGACGATAACTCTCAATTACACACACCACAATCGGTAGGACTCCTCTGGACGAGTGATCAGCCCGACACAGAGACCTCTACCTGATAACACTCAACACTCACTACAGACAGACTGTCATGTCCCCGGTAGGATTCGAACCTACAATCCCAGCAACCTATCTGCTGCAGACCCACGCCTTAGGCGGAGCGGCCACCGGGATCGGCATTCATCAAGAATTAGGAATTAAATATAATGTGACTCAGAATTTATGTTCAGTTGAATGAGTTACGGCTCTGAGTGAGAGGTTTAAGGAAGCCAGCTGGTAACATAGTTTACCCCATTTTTCATCTGTACAGAAGCTCAAAATCATCGACCATCTTGAACTTAGGGACTTCCCACACTGTAGTGTATCCTAAAATCGTCGCTTTTAAAAGCAGAGGGATGCAAGATTTGAAACATTCACACATGTCCTCAGTAAAAGAAAATGTTCCGATGCGATGTTGAAATGCAGATATCTGGATGGACTGTAATGTAAATGCGTATATTTTATGGGACATAACTGTGTGCAGTCCGACTGCTTTAAGGCCGAATCCTTATATACTCGCATATTGATCTGGGTAACTAGCTCGAACACCTAGTAAATGGATTTTTATGTTCATTTTATGCACGGGTAGTAAATGAATGCACGTCTGTCTCAGTTTCTTGCGTAGAATTTTTCGAAAGCGAAGTTTAGAAGTAAAGTGCTGCTAATGTTCATCACTTTAAGTTTCCACATATTTGGGTTTCGTTATGGCAGTGTGCCATCAGAAAAGTGCTTTTATTTGTAATGTACTTACCGCTCATCCGACGGATAATCCATCTGAAACGAGAAGCAAATTTTATGTGACTTCACATAACCAGATGTGGTAACTCTTTAATTTTGTGCTGTTTCAAAACGTGTTAACAAATTTATAATGCGTCTGGTCATCTGATGTTTTAAATGTCCACGTTCTGGAACCGAAAAACTTTGCTCCTTTCAAGTATTTTCGTTCCTTGTAACCGCAATGAAGAACAGTGTGAATATAAAAAGTAACTAATAATGTCTTCGAAATTACTTTAAAGTTCAAATAAAGTATTTTAAAACGACAAAGGAATTAAAAATGGCATTGATGAAAGACTCATTTTGAATGTCTCTCGTCTGGCGGTGACACCCTTTGTTTCTGTAAGTACCAATATTTCAGAGGAATGTTCTGCCTAGAGGCACCAGCGAGGTGGCAGTTTAAGGGGCGCTGAGAGAGGGGGAAAGAAGTTCCTCTGACAAGTTGTCACTGTACCCGTCTCAAGCATCACTGAATACACTTTAAATTTATATCTTTTCAGACGAAATATACATGTGTGCATATATATATGTACGTGTACATACGTGCCCAGATATATCCAACTGTGTTGATTAAACGGAGTTCTAAGGCTGCAAGACTGCAAGTTACAACATAGCAACAGTCCACTGTGTTACATACTTTACATCTAAATTAATTAGGCAAATTGCCATACGTAATCTGTAAACTAGACAGCAGAAATGTCGACTCCTACAGTAGCCTACGCGTGTGTGTGTTATACAGGAAACCTATACAAGGCATGTGGCTGTGAGAACACACGTTTATGTGTAATTAATTTCGAAACTAACTGTTACAGACGAACTTCACGATTGTATTGACGCTTTACTGGCACAGTAGAGAGACAGGGACAGAGGAGATATGGCGGATGATCTCGCAAATAATAGCCAATCTGATGGAGTGGCTCAGGTTAAGGTGGCTGCCGAAATCGTAACACGTGTAAAGGTGTCTGAAGAAGTACTGACATTCTGATCAGTTACTCAGTTATCAGAACTATGATAAGGGATATCTCAGTGTGTGTAGATTCATGTTACTGCTATGTCTGATGTTCTACACCTCCCGTTCAACAGTCTAACACACAAAAATTTTAAACCAAAAGTTGGACAATATTTTATATTTATTATAAAATGTTCCTATATGTTTCGGCCATATATCATAGCCATCTTCAGGGAGCTAAGATTAGTCGACTTGTACAGCATGTGTGTCAACTTGTCACAGATATTTGGAAGACTACGTGCATATCTACATGTTATAATACAATAAGATGCAGTGGTGCCTGTCAATATAGGAATCGTGAATATATAAATGTATAGATAAAATATTAAAACTGTTTTAAAAGGCGATCTTAAAAGAAAAAGTATTAATCTCTTAAAATTAATGCTCCGTATCCAAACATCTGTGGTCACGTCCTGTTTCCTTCTCTTTGAACTGGACCGGACAGCCCCATTTTTAATACTCTGGAGTGCGCGCAGCCTGTTCATTCATGTTGCACTCTCGAGTGTGCCTAAGCATCGGATTTTCCGGTCCAGTTTAAACAGAAGGAAACCTGCCGTGACCACAGGTGTTTGGATACGTAGCATTACTTCTAACCCTAACTAAAAACCTGACAGAATTTTTGGCCCCATTAGCGTAGTCAGCACAGTGACTACTCTACGGACTGGACAATGTGGCCTTCGAATCCCGACAGGGGTAAGGAATTTATCTCTTCCGAAAACATCCAGAATGTTTGGAGGTCCCACGCAACTTACCATTCAAAGGGTACTGGATTCTTTCCCACGGGTGTAAAGTGGCCAGTGTGTGTGAACTTTCCCTGTCGCCTCTACCTTGTCTTTATTTGAATTTACAGTTAGGTACTTGTAAAGCCTGCACAATTGCTGAGTTCGTAAAGACTATTAAGTGTTTCGGGCTGTGTCGGCATGAAATACAGGCCGCGACACAAACCGGTGTTCCTTGCTTTTACCGCTGTCTGTACGTATATAGTGCGCTTGAACAGTGCTTGAAATTAAGCTACGATGGCGTACTTTGCACCCTTTCCACTTCCTTGGTTTCTTTTCGTTGTAACATTGAAGGCTGTGCAGACTGATTTGCTGACAGCGCCGTTGAATTAACTGGGAATCCACAGATGTATAAATACGTACCATTATATCACGTACAGTTCCGGTTTCAGTGTATAAAACGGCGAATGAACAAATTCAGCAACACACAGCTGTCCGTTGAGGCAGTTGGTTACGGTGAGCTGCGATGAACCTCTCTGTCCATCAGACTGTCACCCACTTCTATATAGCTGTGTGTAGCTGCTGTGTGCGTGTGTTCAGTTGAGTGTGGGGGGGCGGGGGGCCCGGGATGGGGCCGATAAAAAATTACGTATTTATAGAAAACAGGGGAAATGTAATCTTATCTTATTAATAGAGCGACTGTAAGAAATCTATCAAATGCTTGAGGCGGATTATGCTGTCCAGGTCGCTATCTGTCAACCCCCTGTATAGTTTATGATCCTTCTTATCTTTAATTTTAAGTTTTTACGCCACCTGACAATCAAGGTCACTGTTCGGACACCGCACGTAACTGTGCATAACCCAGAAAGACACAATGATGAAGCATCTCTTATAACATATTTTAAATACTCTTTCTATCTTAAACAGAAATAAAATTTTGCGTTCCTATAGCTGGCTGGTAACTGCCGTAGCCGGTCCGAAGTTCGGTTGATAAAGGAGGAGGCTGAATGGCTGCCAACTGAGCCTCGGTGAGGCAGGGATATCGAATATTTGTCGCTAATAAACGCCGGGAAATGCTGCAGTTGGCAGACTTTTCCTTCTTACACAATCAGCAAATCCCAGCCCCGACTGGGGAGGGGGAATGGCGAGCGTCTGTCGGCTTAAAACTGGATCTTTTAGACTGCGGTATTGTAACCCCAACAGAAGAGCTCGTGGCCCTCCAGATTCGGGTTAGATCGTGGGGCTAACTCCCCACATCTGTAAAAACACTCCTTGTTGAGAAGCCCAAAACGACAGCCGTTAAAGATGGATGTCACTAGGGAAGCTAAGGTAAATCTATGAGGACCGTAACGCCATAGAATAAGAAGAAGAAGGAGAAAATAACCGGCTGGTAAGGATCAGAATTCAGCAGTTGATAAATGCAATCAGAACTGAAGTCGCAGTTATTTTATATGCATAAATAAAATTATTTAAGAATTCTGCGCATGCTCTAGCAATTCGAACTGCGGCGGTACCTCCCGTTTAAATACCCCCAAAACCTGTACAAGGTGCGGACAGTGTGTTTGGCCTATAAAGTACGATATGTTATTCGAAACTTTTTGTTTGCATAAATACGTTATATTTGCTGTCCTTATGGCTGGGTGCAATATCGACTGACGGTATTAAGAACGTCGCTTCGTCCGTATTCAAAGCTTTACGTTTGAAAAAGTTTTCAGTGGCCGTGCGGTCTAAGGCGTAGTTCTGAAGCTGCTCGTCTGCTGGGATTGCGGGTTCGATTCCCGGTGAGTGCATGGATGTTCACCTCTTGGGTTTGTTGTGTGTGTTGTGTGTGTAGGGGCCTCTGCGATGGGCTGATCACTCGTTCAGATGATTCCTAGCGGCTGCGTGCTTGTTTGTGTGTCTGTGTGTGGTACAGAAACCTCAAAAGCGATGTTTCAATCACTGTAGAGGTTCGAGAACTACATGAAACGCTTGTTAGTCCGTGCGCACTCCTTCCCCTCCCATCATGTCTCTTCAGTCCCGGCCAGCAACTAGCAACTGAAGTGGTCACTGTAATTCGTTGCATGTTTCACATAAAATGAAGAATTTTAATGTAGATAGAGAGTAGATTTATCAAATTTACGATAGAATTTAAAATTAG
Source organism: Coptotermes formosanus (assembly GCA_013340265.1). Classification (NCBI taxonomy): domain Eukaryota; kingdom Metazoa; phylum Arthropoda; class Insecta; order Blattodea; family Rhinotermitidae; genus Coptotermes; species Coptotermes formosanus. The sequence continues at coordinate 301,501 of BLKM01000278.1, read as the reverse complement.
TTTATATAAATATATTTGAATAAAGTACACTTGTGTCGAATTGTCACTTCGAATGCGATTCTGTACTATTTAGACTAGACGATAAATTACTGTTCAATTTAATTCTAAAAAAAGCGGAAGTCAAGAACACTTCGTGTGTGATTTCCATACGTCTTAAAAATTGCACGGTTTCAGATCGGTGAAAGGGGAGGCCACAGTTCGTTCCTTATTATTCTGTCCCACAAACCGCTCTCCAGACAACACGTGTAATTGTTTGCGGTGTGGGCTGTTGCATTGTGTTGCAGATACAAGGCATAAGCTACGGTGGGTTAAGACAGTGCAGACTTCAGTAATAGTGTAGCAGGTGATGCACAGTAAACACTGCGCTTTGTGCAGTTGCAGCAGTTTGGTTTCCTGGGAAGGGTGACTGCTGCTGTATATGAAATAATTTGTCTGTGGCAATGCTGACAGTATTATGGGGGACATACAGTGGCGTAGCTGGTTTTGTGACGCCCGGGGCTAGCAGTAAGAGACCGCCCCTAACAGAGATTTTGAACTTTAAAACAATTACATTTATATATTGAACTTCTTTTTAATTCTCACGAATAATTTAAAATGTCTTGAGTGCAGAAAATTAAATTTTGTTATCAAAATACCCATTTTTCCGCCCATGTACCGCCCATTGGGCTGTGCTGCCCAGGCCGGTCGCACCACTCCCCCCTTCCTCGCTTGGTCCATGGGAGTATATGTCAAATTGTACTCCATAAAAATGAAATAAAATGTGGAAACAGCACAATTCTATTTGTGAAGGTAGAAGCGAATCCACTGGATGGCAGTATCACTAAAAGGGTCCCTAATGCTTGGCTGCAGTTAGAAAGTAATTTTCACCCTATAAAAGGCCATGAAAGCGCAGAGGGAGGTAGTGATATAGCTCTGTTCTTTCTTTAACCTCTGCGCTAGTAGTGTGGTTTTTCGAAACGACGCCCCGGCCGCTTTACCCCTGTGAAGATTTCCGCTATCCATTGTACAGGAGGATTTAGGGCCGCTCTGAACGGTTGGGGAAAATCTCGCCTCCACCAGGATTAGATCCCGGATATTCCAGCATATTGAAAGTCGTTATACCGACTGCACTATCCCGGCCCACCGTCCGTAGTATCAGCGGCCACTAAATACTTCTTGCTGCCAGAGAGAGAGTAAACTGCACTTGTCATTCTATCCCTGCTGTCCGGTCCGTCAAACCGTGTCCGTACACACAGCAGTAGGGAGTGCGTTCGTAACCACACTGTCTGTACACACAGCAGTAGGAAGTGTGTTCGTAACCGCACTGTCTGTACACACAGCAGTAGGAGGTGCCTTCGTAACCGCACTGTCTGTACACACAGCAGTAGGAAGTGCGTTCGTAACCACACTGCCTGTACACACAGCAGTAGGGCGTACGTTCGTAACCGCACTGTCTGTACACACAGCAGTAGGAAGTGCGTTCTTAACTCCACTCTCTGTACACACGGCAGGAGGTAGTGCGTTCGTAACCACACTGTCTGTACACACAGCAGTAGGAATTGCGTTCGTAACCGCACTGTGTGTTCACACAGCAGTAGGAATTGCGTTCGTAACCGCACTGTGTGTACACACAGCAGTAGGAAGTGCGTGCGTAACTAAACTCTCTGTACACACAGCAGTAGGAAGTGCGTTCGTAACCGCACTGTCTGTACGCACAGCAGTAGGATGTGCGTTCGTAACCGCACTGTCTGTAAGACCGGTATCACAGTTTGGCAACTTTAAACAGAACTGAACGCTCCGACAGACTACCACGTCATTATCCACGCAAGATAAGGGATTCATTGCAATGTTCTTATGATTAGCGCCAATATATTTTAATGTTTTATATAATAATATTTTAAAGGCGGCGGCCTGGAGTAAGCGGCCGATCTACTGGCATCAACCACAGAGAACGTTCTACCCCCTGCCGTCAGGGTGCCTTACTAGAAGCCGTCAGTGTAACCGAGTAAGAAAGAGAGAGAATGGCTGGAATGTTCTCGCAGCCACTAGAACTCTCTGGTCGTGTACGAATACCCGCGCCAGGCAGCAGGCAGACCGTCTGGCAGCGGAAGCCTAGCAGTGCGTGTTATGAGCGATATACAGTAGTTGCAGCGACAGCAAGCGATATTGCAAATGTGTGCAGTGACTGACGGGTGTGGTTTGCTCGCGTGTTGCAGTGTTCCGGGGAAGTTAGGAGACAGTGAATCCGGTAAAAGTGAACCAGGTGTTAAGAAGAAGGAGGACTATAGTCTTAGGGAAAGTCAGTGAAGGAAATGTAAATAGGGGCATCCGTGTTCGTAGAATTGTGTTCACAGAAAAGTAGTGCGGTTCTTTGTGAATAACTCCTAATTTTTTCGTGTTTGTTTGTTTGTTTTTTGTTCTCATTTATCGCAATTGTTAATTATTTCAACTGTAGTGTAAAATAAATATTTTTAATTTCGAACCCACAGGCTTAACTGTGTACCTCCCTGATCACTGCAATTGCACTAAACATGTAGGAGGAGAAAAATAGACTGATAGAATGTATACTACAATTGTGCACTTAGTTGGTTCTTTAATTATACTATATATATATATAACTAGCACCTGCTTCGGAGCAGTGACACTTTCCCAAGAATGTCGAATTCTTCGCACACAAGACTATCGGCTGATACGAATGTGGCAGAAGGACAGTTTCTGCAGGGAAAGAAACGCGGGAAGTTCATAAGGTTACCGGTTCAAACTCGAAAATATGGAACATCGAAAAGGGGCGGGTAGTATTTTGGTCCTGAATGCATAAAGACAGTGCCTTCGGTCGTACAGAGTAAGTAGTTCCAAATATGTACTTAGGCGAATCCCGGTAACTCACATGGTCATGGGGGGAAAAATTTTGACGTAAGGCTAGGGCATTTCTTTGGAAGCGTCCCAGGTGTATGGCGCAATTGGGTATTACGGAATTTAAACAGCTAACGCATAGCTGCTTCAGTATATGTGTAACTCTCTTAGGTGTAATGAAAAAAATTAATAATTAAAGACAGGAACGGAAAGGTTATAATTTGAATTAAGTCTAGGATCTTAACGGATTGGGTGACAATCTAGTCTACATGTGGGTCAAAATTCGAATCAGTACTGTAAGATACGTGACTGTGTCCGCACTGGCTATACAAGTGCCGAGTACCTTACAAACAGAGTAGGGCGCGTTATTTGCCTAGTGGAGCTAACGACACTGGGTCTGCAGTGCTTCAGTTCATGAATTTCGCAACACAATCACCTCCTTTAAATTGGATATCAGATTGCTGCCGAATGAAATGCTTTGTAGATTTTTCGTACGAAAACTATTGCTATCGTCAGAGCAAAACCTTGTGGATTAACCGAAAGGGTGTCGAAAGGCGACACATTATTGTGTATAATAAGTACCGAAATAAACACTGATTTGAAATTAACTTACATACTGAATGTGTGTAAAGAAACATCAACCTCGAGGGTGTTTTATGGAAAAAGAGAAAGGAAAACGCACAATGCAGTGCTTACTTCCGGCATTCTAATCACGGAACACTGAGTGTAACGACGTGGGATCAGCAAATATAGATGACAAAATGCGGTATAAAATTAGTAGGGGAGTGCGGGGATAATTTCAACAGCGTTATGTTGAAACAGCAATTTTAACTTCCGCGCTTTTCACCTCTGTGGCTCCCCTCTCTGTCAGAACGTGTGACTGCCCGGCTGCCATTGCGTGAGTCACTGTGAAGCCGCCAACAGGATGCATTCGCCTTGCAGGAAGAAAAATTTATTTTTTGCAGCCACGAGTAAAATTTTTATTTCCCAGAGGATCATTTCTTTCTCGCAGGAATTTGTGATGTAGACGGTAGTGATTACACATATGATAAGTGTGTAGTATTGTGCTCCTTTCAACGTAGTGGCAGCTTTGTGATACGTGTGTGCAACGTGATGTATAGGTTGGAGGGGCAACTGGACGTAGTGTGGCACGTTACAAGTGTTGCAACTAAACCCGGGCAAAAGAGATTTTAGAATATTATTTTTCTTTTCATTTTTAGTCACTACAATTGTTTGAAAGGGTATTTAGGGTTTTAAGAAATCTAACCACAAATTCTCCACAACGAGTCTGAGAGTCCTTCTAAAAATTACACTATCCAAGACGGTGCTGAATTCAGTTGCACCGAACCTGCAGCGCCCACAAAGAGTCGGTTCAACCTGGAGGCTGTACGCCCGTACCGAAAGCCGATCGCAAAGTGAACCGTCTTACAGAGGAAGGAAGAGAAGAAGGTCAGTGAATTTGAGAGACAATCCCGAAAAGAAAACTACTGAAGAAGAAAGACGCTGCAGTGAAGAGAAGAAGAGGTAAAAAACAAAAGAGTGGAGAAAAGAAAGATCAGGCAGGAAGGACAATAAGAAACGAACTGCAAGAAAGGCCACCGCAAACAAAACAGTTGGAAAGGAAAGGAAAGGAGGAGAGATCGGAAACTTGTTGGAATGACCTTAATGCAATTATTTGTAATGTGTTGAGGAAGAAAACGCATTTGTCTGGTGTGAAGTGAAAAATGCGCCACAAATGAAGAATTGGTCCTGTGAAGCGAATGTGCCATGCGGGCGCACTGGGGGTGTGCAGGAAGGGATCTTCGATGTGTGTGTACAAACTGCGAAACGGATGTTTTTGAGAAATGGGGTTGGCCGTTGCTAATTGCCCCAAGTGCTGATGCAATTTGCCCCTGGTTCGGGGTAATTGCTACATACGCACCGGCTTGGAAATATTACAGCTGTAATGAACCGCTCTAGACTGACGCTATTCCTTTATGTAATCTAAGGTCTTTAAGCTTCTATATGTACCCTTCTTCGAAAATTTGCTTTAACGTGAAACAAACATCAGCTTTGGAGGAAAATGTCAAACACCCGCTCCCCTACTTTGTATTCACTCTGACGGTTTTTCTTTCAGTTGCTGAACTTCGCTAACAGGGATAACCCAGTTTATATTTATATCATAATTTCATGGCGTTTATTGAACGTTTTGAATTTAACGGTTTTATAGCGTCGGTTTTATAGCCGTTTTATTCACGACAGGAATAATTCAGGTGGAGGAGCTTGCTCTATCAGTTAAAAAACTACCTTAACAGTGATATCGAGATGCCGAGGAAACCTTAATATGACATTCAAGTCGCAATTCCCACGGTTTGCTGGCCAAGAACACAACTCCTGAGCCACCAGAGTACACAGACAGACTTGCTAAGCACTCGGTGGCGTTGTTCGTTTCGTTGCACGTGCAGCACGCAGTGTGTTGCGTCTCCAGAATATGCAGAGCATTGCTACGGAGTATAAAGTGCAGTAAGGCGTAGATACACAACACCACAGCAGATCCGTCATATAATTATACGCAAGGTTTTAAAGTTTGTCTGCTGTATATGCAAAATTCCTTTTCCCTTCACATAGGTAGCAATATTTACGCTAAAATTTGGAAATGCAGTTCAAGAAATGTTTGTAAGCAAATATATTTACGCCACTGAGTTAGGCTTACTTTGTTTGGAGTAAAATTAATGAAATATTTATTGTCTCAGCCACATGTTTATATAGTAATAATAATTAACCCTGCGAAGAACAAAATTTATATAAAAATTATTTAAACACAGAATTTCTAATTCAGTGACTAACGCTCTTCGTCTGATTTCCGAGAAGCCTGCTAACGCTATTGACGAAGTAATCACTTTTAGGATCGTTCGCAAAATTGCTTAACCGCACTATTTGCTTCTTCAGGTCCGTCTGCCTGCTTGGAACCACTCGGCTTCCACGGGACGGTTTTTAATGAAATTGATATTTGAGCATTTTTCCAAAGTCCGTAGACCTAATTCAATTTTAATTAACAACTCACAATAATAACGGGTACTTTACATGAAGACCTGTGTACACTTATGATAGCTTCTCGCTGAGTTCTTAGAATGAGAGATTTCCCGGACAAATTTGTAGACAAAAACATTTTGTATATTTCATGAAGTTTCTCTGAAAATCGTCCCGTTCGTGAGGTAATGTGGAAACCTCTGGTAGCCAACGAAAGCCAGAACACACTATCGCATAACATTTAATACTCACGGCTTTCCACAATAACAGTGGTTACGCGAACGCGCCTCAGATTTTCGTTGTACGTACCTTGCCTGTATTCTTATCTTGAGAATTATCCGAGGCAAGCAAGCACAGTTTGTAGGCAAGCAAATTAGTTGGTTGTTTTGTAGCAGGTGGTATCTACGTGTTATTTGGCACTGTAGTTACTGTGGTTACCCTCAGTATCAGAAGCCTGCACGAGTAACGCATGAAGTGTACATAATGTGTGGAGTATCCGTGTGCCGGGGTTTCCTGCTTAATCATTTGCAAGGCGTTTAAAGACTACAGCGCTACGATAGCATAACAACATGTAAAAAGCATTGCTGTGTACACGTGAAAATGTCTTCAGCACTTAATATAAAATTGGGAGCGCTGATTTTCTAAACCAGAGATAATAAATAATGTGTGTGTGGCACAGTAAGCGAATAAAGATGCGTCGCTGTGAGAACTTACCTCTCATTATAATACGTAATCCGCAAAATTTAAGAGTCAACCGGACCAGGCACTGTTATCGGCACTGTCCTGAGCACAAGTTGTGGACAAGTCGTGTCTGTGGGAGAGAATCGGCACGACCTTTTGAACACGATAAATAAAATATGGCGGATTATCTTTCATATGATAAGCTATGCAAACAAGTCAAACGCACGGAAGGAGGTGTGAATGTGATGAACAGGATTTTCCTTATCTTGCGAATTGTAAACTTCCTGAGTAAATGGAAGAAAACTGCACTAAAATCCAGTTACATGATACTCAATAAGGCTGAAAGCTTCCATAGCCACTGTGTGCAACTGACGGTGCAAACAGCCGTGTGAGTGTACAGCTGACGTGCAATATTTCGCAGATTGTTTGTGCCTCCATCATCAGAGGGTGATATGATGAATATCCAGCGGGCCAACCAACCAACCAACCAACCAACCAACCAACCAACCAACCAACCAACCACAACCTGAGGGCAGTGTCTTGGGGTTTCCTTCAGACGCCCCCAAAAGAGAAACGTTTCCACATTTGCATTGGCATTCACTGTCGTGGGCAGCTGTTAGCCTGCTGGCCTGAAAAAAAATCGGCAGAAGAGAAAAGAGAGATACAACGAGAAGGAGTAGCTGTAACATTCTGAAGGCTGGCATTCATGCAAATTACCATATAAAGCTATACAATACATTCACTGTGTGCCTACGGAAAGCAGAGTCCGCCTTCCTCGCAAGGACGAACAATTTAATGGCTTTTAAGTAATTAAACGAGATGTACTGTGACATTAATACGAAGCACACGAATATAATCTGTGGGCAACATAAAACACGAATGTTGCAGCAAGTAGTGTATAGTTTCCACCGGCCTTTAGAGGTTCAATAAAATAATATTTCTTCAGAATTTTGTACCTATCCGACTTTTGGTAACAGACCTTTTTTCCTTCTTCCGCCTCTTTAATTTTGCAACGAAATTATAGGTTTCGGAGTTCTTTAATTTTTCTTCATGGCTCGGCAGCCCCCAGTGGGGCAGGGCCTCCTCGTTATCGAGGCTTCACGGTCACACTCAGACACACCGCAGTCGGTAGGACTCCCCTGGAACGGCCGCAGACCCACACCCGAGACCGCGCGGCCACTGGGCTCGGCTTTTAAATAATACATGGTTATAACTGTATAGCCAACTAATAAGTTTAAGAAATACATGAAAGCAAGTTTTAATAAATAAATGAATAAATAAATAAATAAATAAATAGAATCTTTAAGGTTCTCGCAGCAGTTATGATGACTGCAGTCCCCCGGGACATGACGCCGTGTCTAATAAACGTTTATTATTCTTCAGTCGACGGGGCTTCAGATCCCACGTTGCCAATAAATGACAAGAGAACTGACTATGCAGACCGGCAGATTTTACAACATAATTCGCCCTGTGTGAGCAGACGGACATTAGTCCTGTGGGTTCCTTTGTTTTTTCGTGGTTTCAAAATGCATTGCCGAGATTTTTCTCTGGCACGCATCGCCACGCTTTTTTTTCAGCAAGCAGTGTGACCGACGATACTTTTGTGGCTTCAAAGTCACGTGCCCCGCCCATGATGCGACTATTGGCTGGTGGCACGGGCGGGGGGTGGAGTCATGACGTTGGTCCTGTTAGCAGTCTACAGGTAGCCAGACCGTAGCTTATCACTCGGGGGTGGGGGGCGGGGTGACTGTTGAAATGGTCACAATGGACAATGAGACACCTGTAACTGTGTGGCATTTAGCGTTACGACTGGCAGCATACTCTGACCGGCACAACTCTATGCCGAATCGTTTGGGGCCCAATCACCTACCGATTTAAGGCGTTTCTGCCTATCTTTTACAAGGGGAAAAGCGGCTTGGACTTGAAGCTGTCTATTTCTATCAACCTGCTGCTGCTGCTGAGTTTGAGACTCCATGGAGTTATACCTCCATGTGCATCACTCTTCAATCAAGCCGTGTTTAATTAAGCTTCCTCTTTCCTTGGCGCGTAATTAAGCACAGAGAAAGAACTCACGTTCCGCACCTTGGTACCCAAAAGTGTAACAATCCGACACTACTGTCACCACGGCTGTCCGTCCGCAGTCTGAATCTCCACATTTGTTAATGATGAGCTTCAGTAGAATTCGTCAGTTTTCGTGTTTGCATTACAGTTGTTTATGAGTTGGTTGTCTCTGGGATTTTGTGCCGTGCAGTATGTGGTTATTATGTCGTTCCAGTGGCAGCGTGTTCCTGCGAAACGTCGGAACACTCACCTTCTGCACAGTACAGGGATCCAAAATAAGACCACAAAATTCTTATTTTGCCTAAATTCTGCTAACAATATCGAATCTACGCACGATTCTGCACGCACTGAGAGCCGTAGCAGGTCTCTGTCAGTGCGTGTCGCAACGGAAAGATTTAGAACGGAATTCGTAAAAACAAAAGAAAACACACATTTCCTACGTTCTAAATACATTCCTTGTAAGCTTCAGCTACCTGAAATAATTAAACGGAAGGAACAGAAGTCCCAAAAACTTGACCCTCTGCCCACGTATCCTAAATTCCCTCAAGGGGCAGGTTTTGTTCATCCATCATCTAGACCAGACCTGCCCAGTGGTTTGTGTGATGCGGTCAACTTCCACAAAATTTGGTCTGCATGGGGGCAACATTGAATTCAGTACACAGAATGAAGACTGAGTAAATATACGGTAGATGTGTGATTATATTTATACTTTTTGCTCTATGTCATGTGAAATATAAAGTGTTACACAAATTTATTAAAATCTCACTTTACAACTTAAGCTAGGATGTTGCTGTTTTAGGAGATTTTATCAAAATTAATCAGCAATTTAATGTATGAACGAAGCTTTCGTAAGCTTTCGAAGGTGCTGCCGTGTTCTATCCCAGCTTTGCCAAAAGAAGGGTAAAAGGCGCTTCGTCAATTCAAATTTCTCCGCGGGCAACGTAACACTGTGTCGCAGACATGTTGCTCGCAAGCTGTGGGTTGGGCGGGTCCGGTACAGCCTAAATTAGTTCAAATATAAAACAAACTCAAATTTCACACCATGTAGGTCTATTTGAAAGTCGTCACTATGAAGCGAATCGCTATCTGGTGGCTTCGTGCAATGAGTGACGTCACACGTCGCCATCTTGCTGTCAGCATCCCAAGGAACGTCGCCCCGCAGCACGCAGCAGCTGCACGGTGTAGGCCTGTCAGACAGGCGCATGTTTCAAACTGCGGACCGGCACAGCTTGTATTGACTGAAGTATTTCGTGATCGTCCTCAGTCGCTCCAATCATATGCCGACATGGTGCCTCAAATAATGCCAGGCCAGCTTCGTTCCACGTCCCTTTCAGTTCACTCTTTGCTAATTACTTTATCATTTCGTTCCACATAAGCCAAGTGACAGCGTAGTTAAAGAAACCGGGTTTGACATTCCAGCCTCACTGAACGGTCGCCATTCGCTGAATGATGCAAACTGTAAGGCAACTGGCTTCATCATGACTGACTGACTGACTAACTAACTCCATGGAACAGTCTTTCCTAAGAAGCGAACAGTTCCTCAGTTAGTCGAGCAATTCCCACCCTTTTGTAGAACCCGACGTTTTATTACCGCATTCACAAGAGCCGGCCACCTGTCCCTATCCTGAGCCAGCTCAATCTAGTCCACGCCTCCCCTTCCAAAGTATTGAACATTCATTTTAATATTATCCTCTCATATACGCCTATGTCTTCCAAGTGGTCCCTTTCCCTCAGGTCTCCCAACCAAAACCCTGTATGCACCTCTCATCCTTCCATACGTGCCACATGCCCCGCCCATCTCATTCATCTTTATTTGATCGCCCCAGTAATATTTGGTGAGCAGTACAGAACAGAAAGCTCGCTGTTAAATGTCTTTCCACTCCCCTGTTAACTCGTCCCCATTAGACCCAAATATATCCCGCAGTATCCTATTCTGAACACCCTCAGCCTATGTTCCTCCCTTGCTGTGAGAGACCAAGTGTCACACCCACACAAAGGGCAGGCAGAAATCTGACCTTGGTTTCTTCGTGAAACGAATTTTGTTTTTAGTGTTGTTCCGAAATTTCTCAACTGTTACACCCTTACAAAAGTTTCTTTTCCATCTTTGTGTCGCCATTTTGCCCTGCATGCTGCTGTCGAGGCATGGCCCTGCAGATCTGCTTAGTTTCTAAGCATTCACTTCTAGACCCATGTCCTTACTAGTGACTACTAACCTAAGCTTAAGAAAACTTAATGTTGACTAGCTTAAACTTTACAGCACAGTGGTCTGTCTCTCTTTCTTTCTCTCTTATATATACTGTCTACTTTAAAATTCATTAACTTACTTTACCAAGAACGTGTGCTTATGTTACTCTTATGATAGAATAAACTGCATTAACTGGTTGATATTGTAGTCGTAACTGAGACATGCCGTGTTTTCTGTGAGGTAGGAACTGAGTTCTTAATGTTCTGTACATTCGTCTTCAAAATGTTAAGACGATGTGTTTATATTCCGTGCTTGAAAGCCTCAATAGATTTATAATACGGCATTTTCTCGTTACTCTGCGCCTACATGGTTATGTTACGCCGAAACAAGATGGCAGCATTGGAGGGAGGCAGAATTAGCCACCCTTCAGCCGAAATCAGCCACTGAAATCTGCTGATGATTAGTACATTAGAATTTTGAAAACTAAATTAAAACAAGAAAATAGGACACTGTGACTGAGTCATGGAACGTGTGGTTATATTCGTATGTACTCAAATGCAGTAGCGAAAAGTGTTATGTTATACTTACGACATGATTCTTTAATATAACTTTTTAAAATTGGACATAACTTATACATATAGCCTCTTAGGTCAGCACCCCCCCCCCCCAGTGAAAAATTCTGGGTGCGCCCCTTGTTCATACCGTTGTTTTTTCTCTCAGAACGCTGTTGCCCTAATTCCTAATTAAACATAAGCCCCCCGTTCGCTCAGCAACTGCTGTATTATCAAGTGCTGGAATTTCTTGGCCAGTGTTTTTGTACGGGATGTGGGGTTTATTTTCATACAAAAGAAGACAGTCTGTTTTCTTCATACTGGATGCAGACCTTACATTGTAGTCCAAAGGCGGAAAATGAGGGCAGTGGGTCTGAGCGCAAAGTGTGCAAAACAAGAATTTGGTTTCATATTCTGGCATCCCTGAATATGAAAACGTAGTGTAGGCTAATATTTCGGAGGAACGTACTGCTGCCAACTTCAGAATCGAAATTTTTCTCAGTCCTTAAAATTGAGAGTGAAAAAGTTGGCACCCAGCCGTAAGACTCCACTGCATCTTAACTTCTCTGAAGTATGAAGAGAAAATATTTAGAGCATTGTGATTATTGGGAACACGCAGGTGCAAAGGTGCGTGTAACTTTCGAAGGGCTCTTCCACAAATTTGCCTACATCCGCCTGAGGATAGGATCCCTTTATGCCGTTCTTTGAGTGTAGTAATGAATCTCCAGTCTGCACAAAGGCAGTGCGATTTCTTTAGCAGGCGACTGTACGCTGAATTCGCCAGGTGTCTGGACGTGTGTCAGATTAAGGTTTTTGTAAACAGAGCTTCTGAGTCTTAGCATTGCAAGGAATGATACGTGACAGTCAAATGTACGTGAAACGAAATGAGAGGTTTTGGCCTTCAAAGTCATTTATAATTATAAGAAACTTTGTATCGACTTTTGCAGCATAGTGTTCCAGTTTTACTGTACCTAATTCCAAGAATAACGTCCTCGAATCTCGTTCTGGGCGCCGCCTGTACTTGCTACCTTCAGGCCTTATAAAGACGTTCTATCAGCATGTGTTAAGCGATGGCTGCTTTGTGTCATGTTCTGCTATATATTATCGGGCGCTAACAAAACAGTTAAATTATCTTCGTAAAATAAAACAGTGAAGAAAGGTATCGGTATGTCCTGTTAGTGTGCTGAGTGCCAGAAGTGTGTGTGTTCATTAGTGTGATATGTGCAGTGCAGAGTAAGCGGGTTTCTACACTAAGAATTTAGCCCGTACGAGAACATGTAAATTTTTGTGCTACGAAATGATCGGTAAGGGGAAGTTGTAGGTATGTAAATACGACCCCATAGCAGTATTACGTCCAAAAAGTCCCCTTCATTTTGCCTCCAGGGCAAGTCTCACAAACCTTACGGCCCTCCTGCCTCAGTCACGTGATTGCAGCTGCTACGTAAGCAGACGAACACTGGCACCCCCACCGCTCTGACTGCAGAAACACACTGATCTACGCGCACACGGCTTCGCGCACTCTCCAGACTTGTGCCATTAGCCTAGGCTGACTAAAGTTTCTTACGCCTGCAGCTGGAGAATTTGTGGAATTAATTCTGCTATATGTGACAGAAGTATAAATTGCTGCTTGTTAGAGTTGCCAGGTTTATTATAATTACAAATGGTTGAATGAAAGTAGCGCTGTTATATGATATTACTACGTCTGGGGAAAGCAGACAGAAATAATATCTAGTACAACTGCAGCCACTAAAAATGTTTGATACTGAAGCTTGTTTTGCAGACAACATTCCCTGATTTTTAACGCACCCGAAACTTTAAAGCGTTCTTATAGAGAGAGCCGTCAGTTCTGAACAAGGAAAAGCTGCAAGGCTTGTGCACACACACACGTTTTATCTTATCATGTAGATGTAAACATAAAGTTGGCATGGGGTGCGCCATGGGCAGAGTGCAAATATGTGTCTCGTGTTTTTACGCCGCACTACGTGCAGGTGAATGGCAAAATTGAAACCAATGTCATAAGTTCTTACACCCCTTGGCAAAGGCGTCTTGTACCATTTGAACAGGGAGCTAGGCGGAACCCACGGCCGGTACTGTTCCTTTCGGGCAGAAAGAATCTCTTACCGCTGCAGGGAACCGAAAATCATTTTTTCTGACTGCCAGACCGAAGCCTAGTCACGATACCAACTGAGCTGTCCCCGGCTCCGTTTGAGTCTGCAGAAGTTAGGAGAGGAGAATATACTGTATAGAAGCAACAGACGGCGACACAAAGCGTTTCTATCACCAATTTTACTGTAAGATGAAAACATCGCTGCCTGAAGGCGGTTTCTCCAGCATTTCCAGGAGAAAACATATGGAGAAATGTGAACTATATTGCGCCAGTCTCTAATCTGAATCTAACTCGCTTGATGTCTTAAACCTAATACAAACTGAACGTTCATGTTGACATTAACCACATGATTGGGCGAGAATATTTGCTGTAGCAGGGTTAAACAGGTCCCCTGTTCAAGGCACAAGGAAATTTAGCGGGTCTAGTGCGATGTCACAAGTAAGGAGAGTGCGCGAAGCCGTGTGCGTAGATCGCTGTGTTTCTGCAGTCAGAGCGGTGGGGGTGCCAGTGTTCGTCTGCTTACGTAGCAGCCGCAGTCATGTGACTGAGGTAGGAAGGCTGAAAGGTTTGTCGGACTCGCGTTGATGGTTGTCATGCAAAATGACGGCGACTTTGTGGATGTAATCCTGATATAAAGAAACGTGCACTGCATGATATTACAGCCAGTCATTGACTTTCTACATACGTACACAAGTATTTGAATAGGCAGGTTCTTCAAACATAGGAAGGAAAAGCAAATTTGGTGCCCTTATCATGTTGGTACTCAGGTATATTAGAACTGGAGGAACAGAATGGAATTGCAAGATAGCCAAAAAATTGTAATCAGATATTAATAGGCATTCATAAAATCCAACGTTTGCGTCCTCCAGAGGCAAGTTTAATGTCGGGAAAGAAAGAACCTTCTTTTATTCCGTCTTCCTCTTCCACAGTTTGATCTCCTTCAGAGCTGTCAATTTCTCTTCCACAGATTCAGCTGTCTTTTGAAAGTAGCCAACTTGTCTGTTAGCTCAGTCGCTGTCATCAAAGTATTCAACTTGTTGAGGCCAGAGGCTAGTTTTAGTATGCACTTAGAATTCGAGAACGTCAAATCAGGGCATTATTTTCTCCATGCAAATATTTTGTAACCCCATTGTACCATTCCACAACCCACTAATGACAGAGCGCACGCCAGTAATATTAGCAGAAATTTGAATTAACTTCCGGCTACAAATCCTGTTGTTTAACGAACTAACTTTTACAATATTCACAACCCGAATTATCTCCTGTACCACAGTACCCAGCTACACCAACAGCACCTGCAAACTGCTGCCCTACTGGGCGCAACAAATGTGCACGTCCGCCATTTTGTTAGGATTGACAGCACGAAATACAAAAGTTTCAGTGGGCACCGAAAAGCTGCTTGGCGTGCGGTTGGCCACTCATCTCAATGCATAGTCGTGGTTAAGAATGAGTGGAGCTGTACCTCCACTCATCCTGTATGCCTTCATGGCCTGTGTACGGCAAATTTTACCTCTAGATTTTCAGGGAAATCGAAAAGACAGCGTTGTGATGACATCAAAACTAAAGAATTGGTCATGTTAATGAAAATACCTCAATTGGGACTTCACTCTTCTGGGATGTTACACAGCATAGTTCTTCATTTGGTCACCGACGTTTCGGGAAATCCTATGAGTCCCATTTTTAATGGTCAAGCAGCTTTTGTACTGCTTGACCAACACAACCCTCGACATTTCGGGAAAACATATCACTCCTGCCTTAAAGGCCAACGCGTTTTTTTACTGCTTGAACTTTGAAGATGAAATCTATAGGCTGTTCCCAAACGACAGTAAGGAACTAACAGCCTGCGCTACCTAATATCCCGGAAGGGCGAGGGCGTCAATTACACCGCGGCAGAAGCCTTAAATATTCGATCGGTCGACTGGTTATAAAGTTGAAATACGGACACCAACGTGGATACACGCAGACTGCAAGGTGATGGCATAGGCCTGGCCTTTGATGACAGGAAAGAACGTATCAGAATGTACCCTCCTGCTGCGCATGTGGGAGGTTCTGCCTTCAATTGCTTTGGCATATCGGCCGTATTCACTTAAAACTTCCAGTGTCTTCCTAGGCCCCTTGCGGACATACCGCAATAGGACCTTAGGTTACATCATTCTCTTTCCTAATTCACTCCGGTTTATTATCCACTACAGGCAGGCAGTGGCGCAGTTGGTTGAGGCACTGCGTTGCAAACGATAAGGACGCGGGTTCGATTACCGATGTCGCCATTGGAATTTTTCATTGACATAAACCTTCCAGCCGCACTATCGCCCTTGGGTCGACTCAGCCTCTAACAGAAATGAGTACCAGGAATATTACACGGAGGGTAAATTCGGGCGGCGCGTAGGGCTGACAATCCTACCACTTTCATATGTCTATTATCTTGAAATTCTGGGAGCCTGAAACTCCTGGAATCCTAGGGGCCTCTCCAGACCAGTACAGGGACTGCTTTACCTCTACCTTTATTATTCCCCAGTCATCTTGGCGTTCTGTGCTGACAGCCTGTAAGCAACGCGGCCAGTTAAGGCAGTGTATAGCCATATATGGCAGTACAAAGTGTGACAGAGCAGTGCACACAGAGTGCTTGCAAGTGCCACAGCTGTGCGTTATATTGGCTTTGAAGAAGGTCTCTGCGTTTGGGTTCTGCTGTGCAGGATGAGGCACACAGCTAAAGGTGAAAAGTCGCGGGTTCCATTCCCGATGGGGTCATCGGATTTTTCATTGACTTAATCCTTCCGGCTTCAATGTGACTGTGGGTTCGACTCAGCCTCTAGCAGCAGTGGGTATCAGGGATGTCTCCTGGGTGTCAAGGTGCCCCTAGCACAAATCTGAGAACCTTACCACATTCGTGAGTTGATTGTCTAGAAATTCTGGGAACCTCAACCTCATGGAGCCCAGTGCGCCTGCTGAGGCCTGTACAGGCGCAGCTGTACAAACTTACAGTGGGTTAATTACCTTTCTGTTCGCACATTTCGACTCCGAAGTAAGGGAAACGAATCTCGTGACATTTGGCGTTGGATATCTGCAGTGTAAGGCATTCCGTGACAGTGATAAGTTCCTTATCGCGCTGTTGGTCAAACAGTTCTTGAGACACTCATATGGAATTCTGCGAATTTTTTCTTTAAAAGAAGTCTCCAAACCAAAAACCGGTTTGTTACATACATACACGCTAATTCACATGATTACGGATCTACACATTTTACTCGTAACCATTTTCTGGATGTAATCTGTTACTAGAAAAAAGAAACACTTTGTTTGCAGTGTCATGTCTGTACTGCTTAATCCACGTGCAAATATTACAGAATGTAGAGGCTGGTGGAATGTGCAGAATGTGTCTTTTTCGCTGGAATTTTGTTCAATGAATGTGAATGTCATAAATATTTCATTTCTGAGTCCTGTATAACGTATTAACCATAACATTTCTGCTCTAAGCACAACACTACGTATTGCACAAATTTTACACCAGCGGCAAAGGTCCCATTTTTATGTAATATTCAGAATAACACAGCAACATAAACCTTTAAAATTGTTAAGTTGAATAAGATTGCTGACATATTTAAATAAAATTTTAAAACACGACACTCCGATGTTGCTGGGGATGCAGAACTCCACAAGTTCTTGCCTTGTATCCTTACCATTAACTTAGCGATGTTGCCTCCTGTCATAAATGACGTGACGCCTTAACCCCTTCCACCTCCCCACCTCAGGCGTCCATTTTCCGTGTTGCCTGAAACTTGACTCTGGATTCACAAGTCGTTCTGTTAACATCTCGCTAAATTGTCGTTTCGGCCCTTATTTCAAACTTCTGTCTTGTGAGTGGGGTTTGGGGGCGGAGTCCCTGTAGCTTCACTCGCTAAGTTAAGCTTGCATACTGTGGTTTGTATATTGAATTCTGCCAGCGACATGCAATGTTACTTTGTCTGATGTTTCCTTCAGGCCGTGGAGCAGAAACATAAGACGTTAAACTTGTCCATAATTCTCGCCCAGCTGATTTGCTGTTACAGTGAGTTGTGTGTTTGTTATTCATTTGAATTGTTAATTCTTATTTTTGTTGCTCCTTTAATTGTCTCTGGTATGGAACTAAGCGCTTTGCACCCTTCCTGCTGCTTCCACATGCTAACTGACGATCACTTAACTTGGTACAGCGTTAGCACATGTACAGTGTGGTGTGTCATACTAAGTACGTCCTTCCTTCCACCACTGAAGAATCCTGGCTGTGCCATCGGGCTTGGTATTGAACTGTAAGTTTCTGCACTTTTCCCTTCAGACCCTCCTGTCATAATCATACAGAAATTAATTTATTTTTATGGCGACGTCTGTGTGTCATAATTGTGTACAGATTCTACAGTATGCAGTTACTGTCTTCGAATAAAACCTTCGTTTTTACAATACTATATTACGTGGATAAAAATTAAGCTGCCTTGGAAGTAAAATTTACACGCTATCGGATCGGTGAACGGGGAGGCCACACTCCTTTTCTTTGATCTTGCCGCTCCCCAGTACTCTCCAGACAACACATGTAAGTGTTTGCCGTGTGGGCTGTTGCACTGTGTTGCTGGCACTCTGTCAAACAGAAATCAAGTCCCACTCCGGAAACGACGTAACGTACAGCGGCCATCATAATTCGAGTCGTTTGTTGTTTCTCCATATTTGTGCTCGCGTGGCGTTTCTGTGTCTCCCATTCATTCCAATCATTCACGCCGGATGTATGTTAAAAAAGACACAAACACGTCGACTTGATTTCGACTTAAATATGAATTAACCTTCATTAATATTCCGAGGCGTGTGGCTAGCTTACCGCGCGTACAAAGCTGGACATAGTATACAAGCCAGATGCTTACCTGTGTTCGCTGTAGCCAAGCAGGTAGAGGCACGATTCCACTGTGCTTAGCGTGCACAGTGTTTTGGTTCGAGTCCCGATATCGGCATATATTTTTTTATCTTTTCACAAGTCATATTCGCACAAACGCTAAATTACTCTCTGCAGTTACACGTAAATTACTTAATTATATTATTCAGAAGTTATCTTCGCTGCACTTGCAAGGCTGCAAATGCGAGTGGAGCATATATTTGTGTTATCTTTCCGTAATTTGTTTGTTACTGGCATTCTAATTTAAAGGGTCGGTGTTCGAATGTGACTGCAGACCAGGCATGTTAAATCTGTTGGTGCTTGCGGAACGTACTGAGCCAAGAAATATAAATTTGGCAAGAACGATTTTAAAAATACACAGAAAGAAACTGTTGATAGTATGACGGGTGTGCTTGCGAGGAACGTGGTTCGAGGCTCGTTCTATTCTCGCTATACTGCCAGGGGAGCCGGATCGGGTTTGGTGGGAAGTGAAGTACCGTTTAGAACCGGTTTGGTGGGGGAGTGAAGTACCGTTAAGAACCAGCTTGGTGTGGGAGTGAAGTACCGTTAAGAACAGGTTTAGGCCTGAATGTTGCCTGCCGCATAAGTTTGTAATTCATTCTTACGTGTGGCTTTCTGGAAGCCAATTAAACATCTTAAAATTATCAATTTTTAAATAATGTGCATTTTTAGAATGTTTCTACTGCCTAAACTGATTATGGTTGTTATGAAAACCGAAATGCAAATTTAATAATGAACATAATAATAATAAACAAAGGTGATGAAGGGCTTATTTTGTTTATCGTAAACTACATATCGCCGCAGAAGACTGACTGCGATATATCTGTACTCGTTGCCCGGCCGAGAGATAAGGATGTCAGCAGTGATGGTTGTGTGATGTGGAACTTATTTCTTAGAAAATAGTCCGCTTTCAGATACCACAAAATACGCTGGCCAAATAAATCTGGCACCAAACGATCATCTCTGCTCATTTCCTTTCCTTGTTGACGAGCGAAGACTCAGCCATGAAATTACACTAAAACGTTAAGATTCGCCCAAAAATCTGATAATACCTTTTACAAAGTTACCTGATCGAATGTTTCTATTTATATATTGGAGTGTCTAAGCTGTATTCACGGTTCTTTCCGCAAAGTTTCTCGGACCGCCAAAAGAATTCAAATGGGCTGAATGCGGCACGCATGCCACCACATCGACACGCCTGCTGTAGACAATTATTTGCAAACAGTGCAGGACTGCAGGCATTTTGGTGCTTGAAGGATACCGCTTACTTACGCCAAATGTTAATTAATATGTTAGCCCTTAAAAGGGCTGTGTTCATGAATTGGCCTCCTTAATATGAAGTCCAGAAACTCTGTGCTTCGACTGCTGAATGCATTCGTCTCGGCATGGAATCAGTTAATGACAGCACGTAACGCTGACACGGAGCAGCTTCATCCCAAGCGTCTGACACTGGGGTCCAAAAGGCGTCGGTGTTTCTGGGAGGGAGGACGGGCCAGGTCTCCTGCAATGTACTGTTCACCTCACTCCACGTATTCTCGGTTGGGTTCATATCAGGCGCTCGCGGTGGCCAGTCACTGAGTTCGATACCGGCCTGCTGCGGTAACCATTCTTGAACCACACGAGAGTAGTGAATGGAGGAGTGGTCTTGTTGGGACGGGACTACTCCGTCGGGACAAAGCACTCTTACAGAGGGCACCATTACGTTTTGACCGTCCAGGTGTCCTTCTATGCGATGGCACATTGCAGCCCCTTCGTGAGATATCCAGCCCAGCAGTGAACAGACACAGGACCACTGCGTGTGCAGGCAGACACATACCGACAGTGGTGCCGCTCTGCCCGCGGGCTGTAAACTAAAACCGTCCCAACACTCGGCGTCCCGAAACCCGGAGTGTGACGTAAGGCTAGCGGAATATAGTTGGGGGTGGAGGGTGGGGGAAGTTCGTCGGGCAAACGGAGAAAAAGATCCTGTGTAAATATATACAGGACAATCCCAGTGTCCGTGAGCTGTAAGACGTAGGTTTCAGCTGTTTAATTGCTGGGATTGCGGGTTCGATTCCCGCTGAGGGCTTGGCTGTTCGTCCCTCGTGTTTGTTGTGTGCTGTGTAGGTAGCGGCCACTACGATTAAATGATCACTCGTCTTGAGAACTCCTGTCGGCAGTGTGTGTGCGCGCGCGCGCGCGCGCGCGTGTGTGTGTGTGTGTGTGATCGTGAAGCCTCAACAATGAGGCGGCTTTGGCCCCAGTTGTGCTGTAGCGCCACAGAAGGTAACACAGTGACTCATTGTAACGCCTTCTGAAACATGAAATATGCTGCAAATAAAAGCAAATAACATTCCGGTGTTTGTCATATTGTTCTAAATACGGTGTGATTCCTCTCGACCGTCTCTCGGAAGAAACTGAAAATGTTTCCGCTTTGTGGCAGCCGAAGGATTGTCAGTCCTCCTGTCTAACTGTAAGTTCCTTTGGGAAAAAGTGGGTTATGATTCAAATAATCGCTGTATGTGTGTGTGTGTGTACAGGATGGTTCAGGACAGAATGTTTAACTTCAGATTTTAATCCTGAAGCCATTTGTATATGCCAACATATCTACACAACAGAAATATGATTTCTACATGAACTTCAGCCCTCCTACATGTTTCAGCGATAAGTCGCCATCAGCAGGGGGACGTAAATGCAAAGAAATATGTAATTCTATTAAACCAACCACACATGTAAAGTTTTAACAATTCAAAATGTATAAAACAGCAGCTGTGAATGTAATACGGTCGCTACGCTTATTACGGGTCTATCCCAGTAGCCGCGCGGTCTGAGGCGTGAGTCTGCGGCCGCTCGGGTGAGTTTCTGCGCATCAGCTGTTGCGCAACATGGCGCGGGATGTTCGCTCCGTTTTTGTCACGGTTTATTTTACAGACGTAACGCAGGAATCGTCGAGTTTATTACAAACCAACACAGAACGAAAGAAAAGTAATTTTGCAAAACGTAATAACTATGTACAGTTACTTTGATTATAAAATACGTTTTAGTAACTTGAATTATGTAATAACGAAGGCCTCCTTAGAAGCACGCCATGCTTTACGTAACTGTAGTACATAAAATGTCCATTAGGGGAGACACTACGGACACAAGTGAACATCGGAACACACACAGGGGTTGCAGTGCCTTGCTTGTTTACTTTAGCTCAGTCATCTGCCGGCTGTTTCTGTGCGCTGTTGAGTGCAGCGGAGATCGACAGTGTAAGCGGCCAAGTGACACAGCCTTACTGGAAGGCGTTTGGTGATTTGGTTGCGTTTGAAGGAGTGTTGCAAATATTAAATTATTGGTTATTTTTATTACAAGTAAACGCAATTACTTACAAAAATTATTTTAATATTTCAGCGAAATTAACACAATTGATTTCATTTTTCGTACCGTGTAGAGGCTAAATAATTGTTCAGGCGTGTAGAGAGGCTGTTTTGATTTAAAGAACAGAAGAGTATATTTCAAGTGCTGAATTTCCAAATTAATATAAAAATTTATTACCAACCTCTATTTTTCTTAAATTACGTGGCGTGTAGAAATGAGTTCCAAACATGGGAACAAATGAAGCTCAGTATGAAACCAATTCATGATTCACATTTTAAATACGGTACCTCGCCAACAGCGGTTTATTCTCACGTATTAACTTGAAATTTTCCGAAGACACTTACACAGTTATGTACAAACCCTTTCGGGATATCACAAAAGTCTAGAATAATAAATACAATAAGTTTTTAGGCAATTCAATCTTTTGTGTTGTCGTAGAAACTGATGAAAATATTTCTAATCAACACAAATCTCTTTTATTATAAAAATATTTGATTTTATACATTGCTACAGATTTTTCTCCTAATGGTGACCCTTAAAGGTTGAACTATGCAGCAGTTTATAAAGGTAGGTGTTGTTTTTATAATAGGTGATAGTTGTATTGACTAAAATTGTCTCTATTTCACTTCCTCAATTTTATCACGCAAAATAAACTTCAATTACCACTTCACGCTTCATCTACTTACTGCACTTCAGCAGCAGCAGCAGTAACTCCGTGACGTCGCAGCCACAGTAGGTGCTGATTTCTTTGTCCCCCGCTGCTTCTCGCTCATTAAGGGTCGCTGGCTGAATCATTTAGAATTGCAACAGCCACCCCGTATCAGACGGGGTGTGGTGTGTTTTCGAGTCGTAGGGTTTTGTAGTGTGTAAGCGTCAAGTTGTCAGCCTGGATTTCAGAGACGTCACTACATATTTAAGGAAGTGTTTTGTTGTTTTGTGTGTTTTGCTATGTGCCCCCCCCTCCCCCAAACACGAATCTGCTGTTAGGTCGGGATGTTAGGTTTTCGTGATGTTAGACATGCAGGCAGGCAGTTTTAGACACAGTACCGTGCCAGTGTGCAGGGCCACATTGGTAGCGTAGCGCGTCGGCAGGTTGCATAACACTTGACACCCCATGTTTCAGCCTGTGGCGGACGGAAGCAGCACTTGGAGAGGTCGCAGAGAGACACACCAAATTGATCGTGACGCGCCTGTCAGATTTTCGCATGAAAAGAGTTCCTGTGTTAACGTTGTGTGTGGTACTCAGAGAAAAAGCAGAACTTACGACAAAATGTATCTAACATAGAAATCCAAAATTTTGGGAGATATAATTTTTCTCGTGTGTAAAAATCTGAGTTTGGCTCCGCCTCGAATTTAAGTAAAAAGACTCTTCCATTTCGAAGTTTTACTCACGTGTAAGTTGTGGCCTCTTCTGCATAGAATTGGTTCGCACACACCAATGTGTATAGTTCACACGTGTTACACTCGTCATTTGTTTTTCAAGTGATCGAGTGACGTAAGACTCTTCACCTGCCTACTTCCTCTTAATTTAAGGTGGATGGGTCAACAAAATAACCTGACAAAAGTAACTGCATTTAAGATTTCTTCACTATATGTATTTTAAAATTTAATTTAAAAATCCATGAGCAAGTAAAACTTGCCAATATTAAAATTTATTTTATGGTATTTATAAAATGAAAGTTGTCGCAGCTACACCACAAATGGCGTGTGCACTCAATTCTTCCCTTAGCTCCTGGAGCGAAGCAGCCCGCTCTCCACATCCATACACGCGACACACGACACAGTGAACACAGCATCTGATGGGTTGTCATAGCAATACACAGTACACTGGGCTGTGGAGCTAGCCGCCTCCAATTGGCAGCCGGAGGCGGCGAGAGGAGCGGCTTTACCATGTAGCTGTGGCGCCTGTTCTCGTTCTGGTTAGGTTTGCGTGGCGGGTTTTGAGAAAAAGTGCGTCATATGAACCAGTCAGAAACCGCTCTTGTGTTATGGGGCACTGCGTGAGCCAACATTGCCAACTGCGCATTGGTTGCTGTGCCAAGCTATGCGCTTAAAATTCGATAGAATACTCAGTTTGAGCTACAGGTTGTATCTGATTAAGAGGACTGAAATTTTTCGAAATTATTGTAAAATCTCAACCATTTTGTTTGAGTAGTTTCGTATTCTTGTCTGCGTTCAGTGAGATGGCAGCAGACTCCATTTTAATTCATTACAGTTTGGCTCCGGCAAGCTGCAGCCCTTCCACTTTTTCTTCTTTCCGTCTGTTCAAAATTTTTTAGGTATACGCGATTAGGACGGAGGTACCAGGATGTTTGTTAGCATGTAAAGGGTCAGCTGCACCTTGCATTAGAAAAAGTGGACACATATTTTTAAATGGAGACTTTTTTGTCTCGGGATTCAAAATATTATATTTTGCAGATTTTCCCCAACCTTCTAAACAAATGCGGTATTCTAATGTTCCGATCGAACTGTTTCTGATTGGTGTTAGTATATTTCATCCAAATGACACATTTCTGGGCAAGTTGCTCGTCTCACGGCAGTTTGTTTAAAAGCTTTTGGCACTGGCAAGCTGCAAATATTTCAACCTAATTTCATAAGCTACACACTTCTAAATTTGTAGGACTGCGTGTGAAGCGAATACCGGGCCACTTGCTGGCTAATTCTGGATCAGCTGGAGCCTGCAGTAGATAACGAGGGCTGCGATATTATTAAATACGCTGCAGATGTATTTATCACCAGTTTCAGAGTATTCACTTGGCAGTAGGACCTCAAATCCACTATAAATTAACTATGTGTTGTTCCAATGTTCAGTTTGAATTCTTGAGACTGAAATCACCTGATCTCAGCGAAATGGCAGCTGTCTGGATATCTTGACTGGAGACTAAATTAACAACTTTGCGGAATTTTCGACATTCTCATAGGGATTCAGTTTACTAATCATCATATTGTCTATCCAGGAGTACTAATTTTTTAGTTTCTTCTTTTGAAGCCCCCCTCCCCCCCTCGACCATGTGGGTCATCGTGCCGAGGGGCTGTAACAAAGAAAGACGTATATCCGTTACATTATTTCACCTTATCGTTGTATTTTGTTTTGTAACAGAATTACGATTGTCACATTTCAAGGAGCAAATATCAAAGGAATAAATATTTCCGTGACACAGTGTTGGTGCAAATATGTCGCTACGGGACAGAAGGACTTTGCGAACTGCACTGTGCATTTTTTACTAAATGCGTAAGCTAAATTGCGAGACACAGCTCTGCGTTAAACAGCTATACGTAGTTATGAAATGCAAACCTGTGCTGGATCATTACCTGCTGCTGCAAGTTGTCTTTTAGCGTAACTAAAAGCTACGATAACTCGAAGCATGTTTACGAACCTCTCACAAGCGCAGCATACATTTCAATCGATTAAATTCAGTGCATAAATCATTCGGTCTGAAGCATTCGTGTTCTGTGTCTGTTTGGGAGAGAGTAACGTCAAATATACTCAGATCTGAGCAGGTTAGTTGGAAAGCGAAGAAGTTTGCTTTTCAGCTGTAGCATAAATTTCCTTCCACTAAGCTTAGTTACCGTATTTGGGTTACGTTTTATTAAATCTAGTTAAGTATTTGTACCGAATAACACAATTTAAAGAATAGATTTATTGCCATTTATACACCACGACATGTTTGTATAAGACACCTGACCTGTCTCAACTGGCGTAACACACACCAGCAGCTGCCTGTACTGTACAGTGCGATCGTTACGTAAATACGCTAGCAGATTTCTAGGGCACGGCTACAAGGTCAACAGCACGTAGCTGTGGCACAGGGGGTTTAGAAAGTAAAGGCGATACATGTACGCACTGCCTACAGTACTGAGATGTATTGTATTGATTTGTTGTCTTCATACTACAGTCTAATTACAAGCCAGCTACGCCACTCTTATCCACACACACAGACACACACACATACACACACACATCATTAAGCACAGTATTCTTTTTTCCATCTACAGCGCGCAGAGAAGAAGAAATGTTTTATAAAATCATTCTCGTTCTAACTAATTTGAACCAACTTATTATTCCGTTATTTGAAATAGCAATTTATTTATGTCTATGGTGCGCAGTATATGTGAAGGAGAGACCTCCACCTAACTGTACCTTTTATACAACTGTCAATAAACTCCATGATGTTGGCCTTAAGATAGGTCGAAGCATGTCGCTTAATGAAATGAAATAATAAAAGCTACGCACGCAGTTGTGTTGTTCGGAACGTGTAATTAAGTTGCTTCTGCTAGCTGACACATTGTACTGTTTGTCACGTTGCCATCGGGAAATAACTGAACCCTTAATATTTTACCTGGAATGTTACACGATTGCTGTCTTACATATGCGTCCTTCTTTGGCTGAACAGGGTCCAACATAAGCCACAACGCATTTGTTGACTGCAGTTAAGTCTTGTTTAATTCTATTCCCCTCAGATATGAGAACTGCCATTTATGAGAGAGTTTATAACCCGAAACAGGACGAAGGACCAACCTTCAGCACAATTCAGTACAATAATATACAGAGCCCTGTGAGGACACTTTCACTTGTGAAGGATACTGAGAACGTAACACGTTTGGTCCCGCGTAGCCAAGTGCGTATAGCGACTGGGTTAAAGGCTGGACGGTCCGGGGTTCGAATCCCGGTGGGGGCACGGGATTTTTCTCTTCTTCGAACCCTCCAGACTGGCTCTGGGTACCGGGAAATTTTCCCGGAGGTAAAGCGGTGGAGCACTTACCTGCATCTGGCGTTGTGTTAAAGAATGAGTGGAACTATACCTCTACTACCCGTACCTGCACCATGGCGTGGACGGGGCAAATATTTAACTTCTTAATGCTAATGTACGTGCTTGTATATATATATATGTGTGTGTGTTTCGCATATTTAATTGGAAATATTAGATATTCGTGCTGAAATTCTGAATTTCGGTACACACAACAAGTGCTTCGAATTGCCTTAGGATTCTCAGGTCAGTATCTCTTTACTGTAGTAGGCTACTTGTAATATGTGCACGATTGCTCAGTCGGTAATGACTGTAACGTGTTTTCGGGCTGTGTCCGCATGAAATACCGGCCGGGACACAGACCGGTGGTTCTCACATTTACCGCTATCTCTAGGTATAATGTGTACTTGGACAGCACATGAAACTAAACCACGATGGCTTATTTTTACGCCATTTCCATTTCATTAATTAAATCCATTATAATATTCCAGGCTGTACAGACCGATGCAATGATAGGCCTGTTGAATTAACTGGGAATCCAGAGATGTATAAATACGTACCGTGATATCACGTACAGTTCCGGTTTCAGTGTATAAAACAGTGAACGAAGAAATTCAGCAACACACAGCGGTCCATTGCGACAGTTGGTTACTGTGAGCTGCGGTGAACTTTCTCTCCTTCAAACTGTCACCCATTTTTCTACTAACGTATGCAGCCGCTATGTGCGTGTGTTCAGTTGAGTGTGTTGTGGCGTTGGACCGTGGAGGGGAGAAGAAATAGATTATTCTTCGAACAGGGCAGGTTCATCTTTTCTTATTAACAGAATGTCTGTCAGAAATCTGTCTAAAGATTAAGGCGGAGTATATTCTCCAGTCCTTTATCTTTCAAGCGGCTCCTCCCGTATAGTTTATCAGTTGTTACCTGTAATTTTAAGTATTTACGACATCTGACAATCAAGGTCTCTGTTCAGACGGCGTAGCTGCGAAGTTTCGGGGGCAAAGTGTTTCTCCGAGGAGTCGGAAATCCAAAAGAAGCCCACCAACTTTCGCATTTGGTCTAAATTCGGCTAACAAATTGCAATCTGCACACGATTCTACATGCATTGATAGCCTAGCGTGTGTTTCTAAATACGTATCGGAACGAAAAGTGTAGAAGAAAGTTCGTAAAAATAAGAAACCAAACATTTCCTAGGTTTTAAATGAAGTCCTTCTCAGGTTAAGTTATCTGAAAAAATCAAATGGAAGGAATATAAGACGCAAAAATTTGACCCTCTGCCTGCATATTCTAAAATCTGTTCGTGGGAAATTTCTTCTTTCGTCATCTAGACCAGACCTGGCCAGCAATTTATGTGGTGCGGACAATTCCGCAAAATATTGTATGAAAGCGGGCAGGATGAAATTGAATAGAAAGAAAGTAGAATGAATAAAAATACGCCTATGTATAATTATATGTATAATATTACCTCTATGTCATGTGAAATATAAATACACAAATAGACAACTTTATTAAAAACACAATTCACGGCGTAGCCTATGGTCTGTCTGCAGCACCTTGTTACAAAACGAGTTAGTAAAGTAATGTGATGCATGCCTCTATAAGTAAATTGCTCGTAAGTTTTCAAAATTGCGTCGGTCTTTAATCCCAGCTTTCCCAGGAAAAGGGTCAAAAGGCCACATTCTCATTTCAAATACCTCCGCGGGCAACGTAAAGCTGTCATGTGCAAAAGTTATTTGACAGCTACGGGTTCGCCGGGAACAGAACAGTCTACGTTCGTTCAAATACAAAGCAAATTCAAATTTCACGCTATATAGGCCTGCTTGGTATTGTCACTATGAAGCGAATTGCTATCAGGTCGCTTCGTCTGAAGCCGCAGTGAGTGACGTCACATGGCTCAGTCTGGCCCCCTCACGTCTGCCGCGGAACGTCCTCCTACAGCAGGCTGAAGCTGCACGGTGTATTGGAGAGGTCCGCACACACTTTGTATTGACTGAAGTATTTCATGGTTGTGCTCAGTGCCCCGAATCATATGCCCAGACAGTGCATCATCGACAGAACCCGTTCCTTCCTCAACCCTTGCAGTTCTTTCCCTGCTAGCATTCCGTTCTACATAACCCAACTCACAGCGCAGTTAACGGAACTGCGTCTCACATTCCAGTCTTACTGAAGGGTGGTCATTTGCTGAAGGCAGTAAACTGTAAGGCAGTGGACTTTTTCATGGCCAGCTAACTAAATGATTAACTCCCTAACTCCATGTATAAGAGTCAGTCGTTAGAAGCTAACAGTTCCTCAGATAGTAAAGAAATTCCCCATCTTTCATGGAGCCTGAAGGTTCATTACCGCATTCACAAACGCCTACCATCTGTCTACATCCCAAGCCGGAGCAATCCATTTCATGTCTCCCAATTCCACTTTCTGAACATAGTATTAATATTATCCTGTCATCTACGCCTGGGTTTCCAAGTGGTCCCTTTCCCTCAGTTCACCCCACTAAACCCTGAATGCATCTCGCCTTATCCCATGCATGCTACACGCGCGGCCCATCTCATTCTTCTTAATTTGATTACACGAATAATAATACTATATTTGTTGTGGTGTACAAAACATGAAGTTCCTCTTTATGTAGTCTTCTCCACTCGCTTGTTATCTTGTCCCTCTTAGGCCCAAATATCCTCCTCAGCACACTGTTCTCGAACACCTCAGCCTATGTTCTTCCTTCAGTGCGAGAGACCAAGTTTCACACCCAAACGAACGGCAAGCAAAAATGTGATCTTGGGTTCTTCGTGAATGTAATTTTGATTCGTTGCGGTACTTCCCAAATATGTGAAATCTTGCACAATTTCAAAGCATTTATTACCGATCTTTGTGCTGTGATTTTGTGCTGCACGCTGGCCTCGAGACCTGACGACGTTGGCCGATTTAGTTTTCTCAGCATTTAAGTCTAGACCAATGTCCTTACTAGCGACTACTGACTTGAGTTTACCATTGCCTCAGAAACTTCATATTTACCAGCTGCTATAGCACAGTTTTGTATACGTGTATATACGTATTCACACGTACTGTCTACTTTGAAATTGACGAAATCACTT
Organism: Coptotermes formosanus; assembly: GCA_013340265.1. NCBI lineage: Eukaryota > Metazoa > Arthropoda > Insecta > Blattodea > Rhinotermitidae > Coptotermes > Coptotermes formosanus. The sequence goes on along the minus strand of BLKM01000278.1, from coordinate 271,990 downwards.
TACCGGAAAAACGTTCTTATCTTTGCTTGTGTGGTGTTGAGAACAAACTGCATCGACAGGTCGATATTTTAAACGTAACTGAGGCATGCCGTGCTTTCGGTCTTAAAGAGGAAGGGAGGGCGTGGAGTACATTCATATGGCCCAGGATAAGAACAATTTGCAGTCTCTTGTGAACACAGTAGCGAGTCTGCTGTCTATATGCTGTGGGGCGGCTGGGGTAGCTGGAGGGTCCATAGGCGTAACTTAGTGGGGGAGCGGGGGGGGGGAATTCATCCAACCACTATTTTCATACTTATTCAAAGCAAGTTTTGGTTACTGAGGTGAAGGGGTGCAAAACAATATTGAGTTAAGGGTGGGGGAAAGCGGTGTTTGTATGATAAGGGCCGGTTGAAACCAATCTTCCTTTCTTTCTGACTTCCTTCCTTGGCTTGTCTCGTAATTGCCGTGGTCGATTCTGCTCCCCTTCGCAGCGGTACTGTCGAAGTTACGCCTGTGGATGTGCCGTTAGTTTTTCTAGTGGAATTATGCTCTATTCAATTAACTAATTAATTAGAGTGACAGTCCTTGATGAGAGACAGCACGGTGTGCGGTTGCACAGGGAAAACACCGTAAGGTTCTTCTAAATCTGTTATTGTCAAAACTTTGTGTGTAACATTTCGATCAGTTCAGTACTGTGACCTATTCACCGTATGGAAAGAAATAACAGAAAAACTTTCAGGGATAATAGAAAGGACCAAAGAAAGAATTTTGACGTCGGAACGTAGTGTGAAAACGCCATGGTATGACGCGTTTGAGTGTCAAATTGACGCCAAACTTTTGTTGGCTAACTTGCCTCCCCTTCCTTCCTTCCTTCAGCCGTACTGAGCACAGCACGCTCTGATGTACAGCGACTGTACTACGCTTTTAGTTCATTTGTTGTGCGTCTGGCAGTTGCGTGAGTTCAGGCTTCACCCGCGATGGAGGTGAGATGTGCGCTCTTCTGTCATCTTACGCACGGTAGAGTGGTAACTCTGTACTGAAGTTTCGGGTCAACCTAGCAGTCTCACCTTATACGGTCATGGAGTTCTTGGCCCTTGAGAAGGGGACCGATGAGTTGTGCCGAAACGTCGATAGAGAATTTACACTCGGTACTGTTTACTCTCCCAGTAGTGCGCAGGTCTCAGACGGTAGGAATACTGCACGATTTATTTGGCCAGTGAAGATGGGATCCAGAGGAAGTTCCGAAACGTCGTCAAATAACACGCTTCTCACATCGTGCTAAACCCAAAAGCCAGTAAACAATACTGCATGGTGGACGGCAGTGACGTGCACCTATCTTACGTTGCAGCGGGAGGAAACAGCGGAGACGCTCGTTCAGTGCAGTTCATTTGTAAGTGTGTTGCGTCTCTTGCATCCCCTGCTTCTAACTACAGCGCCACAATACCACTGTTCGCCTTTACCCCGATCCTAAACGCCAGTATGCTGTTCGTTAGGCAAGGCAAAGCTAAGGCACCACCAGATTTACTAATATTAATTGATTAATAGCAATAAATTCTCTCGCCTGTCAGATCTAATCATTTCAAAAATTTTATCCTCAGCTTACTGCACCTGCTTTTTTCGTTATGTGTGTAGGGATTAACATTTTAAAAATCAAACACGTGACAATAATACGGAGGTGTGTGTGGGTATCTAAGGCAAAACATGTAACGCATCACGTAGTGGAAAAGACGAGTAATTGATTAAGAATTCTACAAGGAGTAATCTCTGAGAAGAATAGTGACAAAAACACATACATATCATTAATAATGATAATAATTTTGATGGTGATAATAACAGAAATTTCAAAATCAATTCAGTCACTGCTTTTGCTTCACACGTCTCTCCCACGTTATTTCATGGCCGATGAAAATATGAACACTGGGCGGAAAAAAGGGATTTTTCGGCCCATTGGGACAAAAAATTTAAAACCTACAAAGCCGGGTATGTTCCAGAAAAATCAGGACGAATATAGCCCTGCCTGTGCCACACAGCAGTACGGTTCTTATTTTCATATGTATTTTAAAGAACATTATGCCAGTTATCTAGTGTGTGAAATAAGTGCGAGAGGTAATATCTGATTCCCAAGTTTGTATTAAAGTGACACATCATTAAAAATTTGACGTCACTATACCTGTCGGCCCTTTTGTATACCCTTACAGTCTGTTGATAAAGATCACATTGAACCACTTTTCATTACACGGTGGCTGTACAAAAACTTGTTCAAATTTCATAGATAAATTAGTCATATATTTATCCACAGTTTTTATTTCTTAACTTCTTCATTTATGTTGATTTCAGTCACATTCTGAATAATGCATTTCTTAATATATACTAAAAAGCACCTTTTCTACACCTTGCAGCCTTACACCTGCTGTACACAAACTCCCATACCTCTTTAATACTTGAGTCTTTGTACCGGTACACCTACCTGTAATACAGGTGTTTCAATTAATGTGAGCAAATGTCTGATATTTGTAATTTAATTTACGGGTCAGCCCATCTGTTTTCAAGAAACCTAACCTAAATTCTCCTCCCGCACAATTTCAGTTCCTGTGTTGTACCGACACTTTCTCTAATCCGTTTCCTGTCACTGGTGTAGTTTTAAATTCTTTAATATTGACATTTCTGAATATTATGTCTTCTGCGCTGCTTAGGCTCCAAAAGACGTCTTAGGGGAATGCGCTCACACTTGGCACCTTCATCAGTCTGACGTAGGTTCCTTCTAACATCAGCCTGCAGCGTCCTACATGTCAACACCTGAGGATTGTGCCATGCCAATTTCTCCTTCTCCCCTTCATTTTAATTCTGTTTTAGTCTCCATTTACACTGATTTTCTCCCTCTATTCCCCTCTCCTCAACCTTACTCCAGCAGCAGTTCCTGGACCTTAATCATATACTTTCTGACGGTGCATTCATACTTGTCTTACTCTGGAAATTATATTTAGAAAAATTTCATTTATTCACTTTCCTGCTAACCACCAGTCCATAATTTCTCCAAAATCTCTACTTCCTTGGCTCCCAGCACCTTCGAAGTATGAAGCTGCCTTCTGTCTCTTATGTCTTGTTTCTATATTGTGTACGTGAGCAGTTCTCAATATCTTTCCAACCAATTCCTGGTCGCTGTCACTACTTACATTTTATTCTAAAACAACGTTTATCTTATTACAATCGGACGAGGCCGTCTCCCCGTTCCCACGCTAACCTCAATGTCTTTGTGCCAGTTTTAAAAAGTCCACTCTCAGCTGCTTGCCCCAGCCTTCGTCTGTAATATTCAGCGTACCCAAAGGGGATTCTTATATTCGTCGATCCCAGGATTTAAAAGGATAATCTTTAACCCAGCCAACAGCGAAAACGGCGATTTTTAAATTTCTTCAGCTTCACCTACCAACTTTTCACTACCGTTTTACTTTCGTCTTGATTCCCACTCAGTGTTTTAGTCGTGCGGCTCATTTAGTAGTTTTTCGTACAAATTATCTCCAAACCTGCAGTTTTCAAGCAATTCACATATGCCTTTCTTCTCTTCATATTTCCACCTCAAAATACATGATCTTCTCGAGCACCTACGCAACTTATGGTTCGGCATTTATTACGTCAACCAACTCACGCAGTGTTCAGAACACACCAGGAGCTATTATATCTCACCGCCCAACACGATACAGAACACACCAGGAGCTATTATATCTCACCGCCCAACGCGATACAGAACACACCAGGAGCTATTACACCTCACCGCCTAACGCGATACAGAACGCACGCTCCATCTGGACGAGATCTATATTATGATCGATATAGATCTTTTCATGCATGATCCATACAGATGTAAACAGCTGCAACACTTGGAACAGCGTATTTTTAATATTTTAATACTTTTAATACCATTATTGACACAACCTTCTGAATTTATATTTATTAGTTTCATGTATTTTAGTATTTTAATATCTCATTTTTGATCATCTCTGTAAAGGCAACATAATGGCTAGACTGGTGGGTTCGACCTACATTCCATTGTTCTGAACGGCACCCTTATGAAGGCACCTCGGTGCTGAAATATGTAGGGGCTTCCTTATAATATACGGTGAATGTATTTCTACAGTGCATATGTTGGTGGCTGTAATAAACATAGAAGATGCACGGTATGAGTAACATAAAAGCCTTTATGGTTCTGGGTTTAATTCAGCCGTTCGATTTGCTAGCAGAAATGAAATCGTAATTAATACCCCGCTTAAATAGCCAGGCCATTCTTGATATTCACTCTTTAAACTGAATTTCTGGAAGAATATTCCAAGGGGCTGAAATAATACAGGGCATGTCTCGGGCTACTGCACACACGTCTGGCCTCAATCATGGCAGAAATGCAAGCGGATGTCAGACATGATATTGTGGAAGTACGAGAAAGAAATTATCAGCATCTTTATCCAATTACCTCTCCAGAAATGTTATATTGCTGATGTAAATAGCGTTATTGTGTATAAGTGTGTGACGTATTTATATTGAAATCACGCTGGTGTTCAAATTTCAAGCAGTTCCCGGAAAGGAAGTGTCTTAATTTTGCAGTACGCTTAAATGAATTCACTACTGTACAGTGCACCGATGCCTGCATTGATGTGATAATGAAAGTGAAATGTCAGATTCATACCACAGTAACACACTCAGTAACGTGTATTGCATTTACATTCACACTAGTCTGGCAATATACCACAACCGTAGGTGTAACAACGCACAAAGAATGCACAATGATATTCAAACACATAACCACAGAGTGTACTGTTGCTGACGGGCCTCCATTCAGACAACAGTCTCGGTCACGCGACACACAATCACATGTACCGAGAGGCCGATTCTCATAGCGCTACAGATACTGTTTACGGCCGCTATGAGTAAGCGAACTAACGTAGCAGCTTTCATTATAAACTGTGACGTGACATCAGAGCAGCAGTGTAACAACGTCAGTTTGGCCTAACGCTGTTACGTCACTCAGCACAGTTTATACCCCGTAGTGTTCAGCACGCACGCAACAGCAACTGTCAAAAAATTTCCAAGTGGACAGTGAAAATTGAAAGTGTCACTGGCGATTAAAAAGCATTATTAGTAGTATTCACACTAGGGGAAATTTCAGCAATTATCGTAAAAACTCCGTAATGCTATTTTCAGTTGTTTAGGTGAAAAGTGTCCAGCCATAATTTTGTAATATTCGGACAAATGTTAAGTATCCGATGGATTGTCACTAAATTGCTCCAATCAACTGCAGTATTGAGATGTGTCCGGACATTTTCCTTCGCAATGTCCACGTTATCGCCATGATTCAGCAGCTGTCGCAAAAAATACACGAGGCTAGTTGAAGCTGCTTCGTTAAGGGCCGTCCAAACATTATTATTTTCAAAATTCACGTAGCGCCATTCTTCTTCAACTCCCCGACAATTTCCGCGTGGCCTTTTGAAACAGCCGTTTTAAGGGGTGTCATACCTTGGTTGTTTGCAACATTCACACAAGCCCCATGATTCAGTAACTCTCGGACAACGTCCACGTGGCCTCTATCAGCTGCTGCGTTAAGGGGAGTCCAACCACCATCTTTTGCAACATCCACACCAGCGACATGATTCAACAACACCCGGACAACCTCCACATGGCCATTTAGAGCTGATGAGTAGAGAGATGTCACACCGTCTTTATTCGCAATATTCACACCAGCGCCATGATTCAGTAACTCTTGGACAACGTCTATGTGGCCGTTTGAAGCTGCTGCGTTAAGGGGAGTCCAAACACCAGCGTTTGCAACATCCACACCAGCGCCATGATTCAACAACACCCGGACAACCTCCACATGGCCATTTAGAGCTGACGAGTAGAGAGATGTCTCACCGTATTTATTCGCAATATTCACACCAGCCCCATGATTCAGTATCTCTTGGACAACGTCTACGTGGCCGCTATCAGCTGCTGCGTTAAGGGGAGTCCAGCCATCATCTTTTGCAACATCCACACCAGCGCCATGATTCAACAACACCCGGACAACCTCCACATGGCCATTTAGAGCTGATGAGTAGAGAGATGTCACACCGTCTTTATTCGCAATATTGACACCAGCGCTATGATTCAGTAACTCTTGGAGAACCTCAACGTGGCCGTTTGAAGCTGCTGCGTTAAGGGGAGTCCAACCATCAGCTGTTGCAACATCCACACCAGCGCCATGATTCAACAACACCCGGACAACCTCCACATGGCCATTTACAGCTGATGAGTAGAGAGACTTTGCACCGTATTTATTCGCAATATTCACAGCGGCGCCATGATTCAGTAACTCTTGGACAACCTCCACGTGGCCTTTTGAAGCTGCTGCGTTAAGGGGAGTCCAGCCATCATCGTTTGCAATATCCACACCAGCGCCATGATTCAACAACACTCGGACAACCTCCACATGGCCATTTAGAGCTGATGAGAAGAGAGATGTTGCACCGTCTTTATTCGCAATATTCACACCAGCGCCATGATTCAGTAACTCTTGGACAACCTCCACGTGGCCGTTTGAAGCTGCTGCCTTAAGGGGAGTCCAGCCATCATCGTTTGCAACATCCACACCAGCGCCATGATTCAACAACACCCGCACAACCTCCACATGGCCATTTAGAGCTGATGAGAAGAGAGATGTTGCACGGTATTTATTCGCAATATTCACACCAGCGCCATGATTCAGTAACTCTTGGACAACCTCCACGTGGCCGTTTGAAGCTGCTGCGTTAAGGGGAGTCCAGCCATCATCGTTTGCAACATCCACACCAGCGCAATGATTCAACAACACTCGGACAACCTCCACATGGCCATTTAGAGCTGATGAGTAGAGAGATGTCACACCGTCTTTATTCGCAATATTCACACCAGCGCCATGATTCAGTAACTCTTGGACAACCTCCACGTGGCCGCTATCAGCTGCTGCGTTAAGGGGAGTCCAACCACCATCCTTTGCAACATCGACACCAGCGCCATGATTCAACAACACCCGGACAACCTCCACATGGCCATTTAGAGCTGATGAGTAGAGAGATGTTGCACCGTATTTATTCGCAATATTCACAGCGGCGCCATGATTCAGTAACTCTTGGACAACCTCCACGTGGCCGTTTGAAGCTGCTGCCTTAAGGGGAGTCCAGCCATCATCGTTTGCAACATCCACACCAGCGCCATGATTCAACAACACTCGGACAACCTCCACATGGCCATTTAGAGCTGATGAGTAGAGAGATGTCTCACCGTATTTATTCGCAATATTCACACCAGTGCCATGATTCAGTAACTCATGAACAACCTGCACGTGGCCTTTTGATGCTGTTACGTTAAGGGGAGTCCAGGCATTATCGTTTGCAACATCCACACCAGCGCCATGATTCAACAACACCCGGACAACCTCCACATGGCCATTTAGAGCTGATGAGTAGAGAGATGTCGCACCTTCTTTATTCGCAATATTCACACCAGCGCCATGATTCAGTAACTCTTGGACAACCTTCACGAGGCCTTTTGAAGCTGCTGCGTTAAGGGGAGTCCAGCCATCATCGTTTGCAACATCCACACCAGCGCCATGATTCAACAACACTCGGACAACCTCCACATGGCCATTTAGAGCTGATGAGTAGAGAGATGTCGCACCGTATTTATTGGCAATATTCACACCCGTGCCATGATTCAGTAACTCATGGACAACCTCCACGTGGCCTTTTGATGCTGTTACGTTAAGGGGAGTCCAGCCTTTATCGTTTGCAACATCCACACCAGCGCCATGATTCAACAACACCCGGACAACCTCCACATGGCCATTTAGAGCTGATATGTAAAGAGCTGTCTCACCCTTCTTATTTGCAATGTCCACGCTAGCGCCATGATTCAGCAGCTCTCGGACGACCTCCACGTGGCCTCTTGAAGCTGCTTCGCCCAGAGGTGTTAAATCATTTTCATTTACAGTACTCACTGTAGCGCCATAATTCAGAAACTCACGGACCACTTCCGCTTGTCCTGCTATAGCTGCTGAGGAAAGAGCTGTAAATACATCGTAAATGGCCTTGTTGTTCAGTAGGTCTCGTACAATTTGAACATGTCCCTTTTCAGCTGCTAATAACAATGGTGTCTTCCCACGATTGTCTGCTGTATTTACACTGGCTCCGTTCTTTATCAATATTCGAGCAACTTCTTCATGTCCGGAGTTTGCAGCTGCATGCAGTGCTGTATAGCCGTACTGTTTTGTTGTTTCGACGCCAATGTCACATTTTAATATTTGCAGCACGTCGAAATTACCAGATACTAATGCTTTGTGTAACTGGTTATTCAGATTTTCTGCTCCTTCGTGCCTTATGTTTAGCTCGTGCATTATAAACTCATCAACTGCATCCCAGTGGCCCTCTCTGGCGGCTATATCTATAGGCTTCACTCCTTCACAATCAGGTATATAGGCGCAACTGCCGCTTTCTATCAAAGATCGGATAATGGACTTGTGACCCCTCGAAGCAGCGACCCAGAGTGCAGTGCGTCCAAATGTGTCGCAGTAATCTAAAGCTATTCCAGCTTTAACGAGTCTCTGAACCTCTTCCAAAGTGCCGTTTAAAGCCGCAGTTCTTAAGGCACTTCGAGAAATGCAGTGGACTTCCAATTTGCCTTCCTCTGTAGTTTTGAAGGCGTTTGGTGTATCAGAGCTATTTTTCTCTTTTTCTTTGTCCGTAGATGCTCCAGCATTCACAGTTCTATGCAGGTTCTCTAAATTACCTCCTTCTGCCGCATTCTGTAGTTGAGAATTCTTTGTGGAACACATCGGCCAGTTTCCTTCTGCTCGATCTTTTAACAGCTGTGTGATTACAACATAACCTTTTTCTGTGGCTATGTCGAGTGCTGTTTTCCCTTCTATGTCCTTCACTCCGAGTCCTGCTCCCTGTTCTATCAAAATCCTCACGGTCTCCTCATGTCCCTGAGCCGCTGCCACAAGAAGGGCTGTTTCTTTCTTAGCGTTCCGCAAGTCAATTGGTGAAAAACTCTCTGCGAGGAAATGAACAATATTCGCGTGTCCATATACCGCTGCAATATGAAGTGCTGTTGAGCCTGATGCATTAGCAACCGCCAGGTTTGCACCTTTACCCACCAGGACTCGAGTAACTTCAAGATGGCCGTTACTAACAGCAGTATGAAGAGCAGCATTTCCGCTATTATCCTGTGAGTCCAACAGGGCGCCATGCTCACACAGGTACTGGACAGTGGCTTCTTGTTCATATTTACAAGCCACATGCAACGCACTTTCCCCGTCCGCATTCGTTACGTTAATATCATCTCCCATGGCCACAAAATGCTGCAAGAAATCCAGAATTCCAAACCGCGCAGCCGCAACAATATGCATGCCCGGTTTACCTGAAAGTGCATTTCGTTCGAGTAAGAGACGGGTCAACTCTAAGTTGCCTTTTAGAACAGCAACATCTAGAGGCCTCATTCCGTCATTGTCTTGTGCGTTTATATCTGAGAGTTTCCCTACTAGGTATTGTACGATTCGGTTTCTCCCTTCACGCACTGCTTGCAGTAATGGTGTGTCTCCATCAGAATTCTGTACGTCTAAATTTATATTGTGTTTCGACACGAACTTCAAAATATCGCAATTATCGTTGGCTACAGCAAAGTGTGCAATGGTGTTTCCCTTTCTGTCAGTTTCCTCTATGTTGCCACCGTGCTGGACAATGAACCGCACAGTGTCCGTGTGCCCGTGTCTGGAGGCTGCCAGAAGGGCCGTAATACCGTCTCTATCTCGCAGTGAGAAGTTGGCGTTACGCTGTGACAGCAGTTCTACGATTTTTATTTGTCCCCGGCCGGCAGCAGTTTGGAGTGGCGTTTGGTCAGCGGAGTTCATTGCATTTACTTCTGCGCCATGTTTCAATAAATATTCCACAGTTGCGTAATGTCCATTTTCACAGGCAACATGAAGACACGTGGCGCCATTATTAGATGTAAAGTTAATATCGTTTTCAACAAAGTATTTTACCAAATATTCCCTTCCATTGCGAGCGGCCAAGTGCATTGGCTTTTCATTTTCATAATTTAGACTGTGCAGATCTTCACCCTCTGTCTCGACTAAGTATTTCACCACGACCATATGGCCGGCTTCACTTGCCAAGTGCAAGGCTGTGTTTCCACTGTCAGTACGAGACTTTAACCTCGCACCGTGTTTCAGCAGCAGACTGACGATTTCCTTGTGTCCCATTCGCGATGCAGTGAGTATAGGCTGTTCGTTCTTTCCTCCGCTGACTGGAGCTCCCGAACTTAGTAAGAGAGTCGTCGTGTCCAAGTGACCGGCCACAATGGCTGCTGTGAGTGCACTGGTCATTATTTCTTCACATCTCACATCACAGCACCCCTGTAACAATGAGTTTATGCAATCATTCCTACCGTATCGAGCAGCCAGGATAATTGGATTTTCACCATGTCTGTTGGAACAGTTCAAATGACTGCCCGCGCTTAACAAATAATCTAGCATTTTCGTGTTCCCTGCAGCGGCTGCAAGATGCAGTGGTGTGTTTCCATCGTTATCGCGGACGTTCAGTCGGTTTAATTTCGTAACTGCTGAGTCGTATGCCGCAATATATTCCAACTCAGTTTCCCCGTAGGACGTTTCCTGACGTTCCACTATGAATATTGATACCTGAAGGCTTCCCGCCTCCGCCGACACATGTAGCGCAGTTTTTCCATTTGCATCCTGAATTTCACAACTAGTTCCCAGATCGACAAGTGACCGTACTGTTTCAATGTGGTTGCCCCGAGCCGCTTCGTGAAGTAACGTGCCACTGTCAGCTGGAATAGGCATGTTCACACAATTTTCCATACTTATCAAGTACGTCAGCAAATCAGTGTGGCGACACTTAGCTGCGGCGCTAAGAATTGTAACATTATGTTCAATAGAACCATGTTTCATCCCACTGAGCACTTTTTCCCTGATCTCAGGCCGTTTATCCATAACCAAACTCAGTATCTCCCAGTCGTCCATTTTAATAGCGTACTCTACAGGGGACAAACCCAACAATGTGTCAACAGACCTTACGTCTGCTCCATGTTCTAGCAGTAGCGTGATGAGTTCTGTGTTCCTGCAGCTGACTGTTACATGCAGAGGGGTTCTTCCTCCACGGTCCTTCTTATTGATGGATTGTTTCCTGTTCAACAGCTTTGCAACGTGTCGCAAATTTGAGTTCAGCACTGCCTCGTGTAAAGGACATTTATTGGCCAATATTCTGTCCACTATACTCCTGACTACATGGAACCCTGCTTCAAATATATGATCTCTCATGAATGTTCGGCTGGCCTCAATATCATCGCATAACCACCTAGCAACAAAGTACTCGGCGAAGGTGCGGTGTTGAAAAACAGGTCGTCCTTCAATGACGTCAGTTATTATGCCCTTCTTCTCCAAGCCTTCATCTATTTTCTGAAGAAATTCTGCCCCTTTTTTCAGTACGTTCTTGTCGTTGAGCTTTTCTAGTTGATGTGTGGACAAGATTGCCATCAGTGCTGCAGCCTTGTGGTTATCTACGAAAATGTCATATAGCACATCATCATCTGTGCGCACACTCACGTTTGTTCGATCAGAAATCTTTTTCTCTGATAAATAAATGTTCCATTTCTTTTTGACGTAGAGTTCGTAGAGAATGGCAAGATTTATATGCTCAGGTAGTTGAACTGCTGTCGACGGTGAACATTGCTTTATATTTTCTTCAAACTCCTCAGCCAGTAACATACTCTGTAGGGGTACTCCCATGAAATCTTTTTCTCCTACACTAAGGTACTTAAATGAAAGTTTCACGACTCGATTTGCTAAATTTTCCAGATAATCTATTTTTGTATTTGAATATTTCTGTTTCCAAAACTTAACAAGGAAGGATTTCTGGTCTTCCATACTGAAAGTTGCCAATGAATACGACTGGCACTGAAATTCTTGTTCCAGCTGATCCTTCACTGAATTTCGAGACGTTACCCAAATTTTTCTGATCTTGGTTTGGGACAGGGTTCTCAATATTTGGATAACTTCCTCGGTGTAATGGGGACTTACTTCGTCCACTCCATCAATGAGCACCACCATATTTTCTGTAGAAGTGTAGGTGTAATTAATCAGCCGTTTTTCCAACTGTACACAGGCAGAATTCTTTATTTGTGCTGCTTGGGTTAATAATTTGAGAGCACATTTTTCGCCATAACCATTTGTTTGTATCTCGTGCAATAAGTTTGTGTAATTGTTAATATTCACCCTCACTATCCACATGTCGGGGTGATGTTCTCGTGTTTTCTTTGAGAGGTGAGACAGAAGGGTGGACTTTCCCATTCCAGGTTCATCTATGATCAAAATGACTCTACCCTCACCGTCAAGCAATGTTTCTGGTCTCCAGACTGTGGTGGGTTTTCTTTCCAATTGTAGGTGCACATTCCCATGTTCGTAAGTGTTCCGCTCACAAGGGTGCTTTTCATCTTTCACACACAAACCTTGCAAATTATGTGTTTCATTGCACAGTGTATTTGATTCTTTTTCATTCTCATTTGCTAATGAGATTTGGGCGGTTCCCTGTTCACAGTCAATGATTGTACAATTCTTCTCCCTATAGGCACTGATACACTGTAGCTCGTCCAAAGCATCCTTCCTGGATGGTACCATTATTTCGATTTGATTATGAACGTCAGGTTTGACATTCTGAGTACACTGAAGTGTTCTGTCGATATAATACTCCAGTGTGTTTTCAATGGAAATACCTATTGTAGGTTTTTCATTTCCTAACAAGAGAGACATTGAATCACAATCTAACGCATTAAGCATGCGAAAATCATTTTCCTTGACTATATTCTTGATCTGTATTTCCGTGCCTTGGAAAGATACCACCTTCTCCAGAAATAAAGTTCTTGACTCTGTGATTATATCCGTGAATTTCCAGTCGTCATATTCTTCTGCGAGCTTTGTACTTAATGCGCAACGAAGGGTATTTATTTGCTGTATGTTACCCGGTCTGCCTGATATGAAGATGACCTTTTTTTCTGCAGCACATTCATTCAGGATTGCAGCTATTTCATTAGCAAAGTCTTGAATATCTTTAGTAGATCTGTCGCCTTCCACCACCATTACATCGAAGCTCTGCTTCCAAGCCAGTATAACCTCAGACTTATAGCACTCCAACTGTTGCAAATTCAGTATGATGTGTTCTGTAGCGCTCAGCATCTGGTGGATCTTAGCAGCAGTGAGGGTGGTTGACTGTCCAGGGGCGAATACCAGAACGGCCTTGTGGGGTTCTATATGCTGCTTAAGGTCTGTTAATGCGGACCCTTTGTATTTAATACTGAGTCTATCAAGTTCGGATTTCCTCGGATCGAGTATCTTTCCCACTAAACCTTTCATTACCTTTTCAGAAGTCTTTAGTAGTGGATCATTCTCTTTACAGTTTGTCTCCTTGAGGAAGAAATTTGAGTTCTGCCACCAGTGCTTCATAAAACCACAGAAATACCTGTGTGCTAAATCCAGTTCGCTCTCAGGTAAATTCGTACTTTGCTGGAGTTCACGTTTAATATGGCCGTCCATCTGTTCCTCGTCAGCCTGACTGTAACATATTCTGAATCGACTCAAGAACTCGCGGTGTTTGGGTAGTTCCTGCAGGTGCTGGTAAATGGCTTTGTGTTCCTCTTCGTTGAACTGCAGCACAGAACCACCAGTCATTAGGAATTCTTCTCCACCGACCGCTGTGTCTTTATTAGACTTTAGGTCTTGCCCAATATCAGCATTTGTGTATATAATGAAAAGACGTTCGTTAATACTGCCGTGTATTTTGACTCCTTCTTCGCTGCTGTTGAACTTCTCCTCGATCTCTGTATAGGACTCGTAATATTTACGCAAACTGAAGTCTCCTCTCTCCGCCAGCAGGTGTTGCACTGTAATGTGCTTTGAGTGTATGCTCTTAAGCTGCAGGAAGATGTGTGATTTTCTGGAGGTGGCATCAAGGTACTCTACCACAACATCGTCTAATGCTCCAAGCCCTTCCATGTTAGAAGCAAGTTTAAACTTGTACCCTTTATTTATGGCCCGCACGAACACCAGGCCACAGAATTTGTACTGGAAAATTTGACCATGTATCCCTGCGGATCCCTTGAACTTCTCGTAGAATTCGGGCTGCTCCTCTTCTGTATCGGACAGCCTGTAAAACACAACATCAAAAGATACTGGCTGCAGAAGAGAATAGTGTTCCTTTGAAGCAGGTTATGACCTTTTAGTATTTTTCGTATATTCTTAAAATTTTGTCTCAGGGCTACATTGTGAAACTTAATAACTTACATAGAATACCGGTAAAACCTCCATATTTCTGCACATGTGTGTTTAATAATAGAAATTTTGTACAAGTTATTGCATGGTTACTTCCACAAGGTGCCCATCACTTTGCCTTAAAATCTTCACCGCGAGTCTCACAAACATTACGGCCCTTCTCCTAAGTCACATGATTGCAGCTGCTACGTAAGCAGACTCATACGGACACCTCCACCGTGCTTATAGCAGAAACACGCTGATTTACGCGCGCAAGACTTCGCACACCCTTCCGAATTTTTGACATCGGTTTAGGTTCGCTAACCTTGCCTGCACCTGCACCTGAAGCTGAAAGATATGTGGAATTAATCCTGCTGTGCCAAACAGCTGATATACACTAAATCCGCCATCTTAGGCTCAGAAAGGAGAGCGCTGCGCTCTAAAGAGGAGCGATATGTGATTCAGTCGCCTGATTGCTTTCGATTTACGAGGTCATGCGATTCAGTCAGATTCATTATCCTCCAAGTTTCATAAGGTAGTGTGCTTCACTTTGTGCACGATTTTTGTGCATTTGTTTCCCCAACATTTCGCTTTTAAAATTAGAAGTAATATTGAACATATGAAACTGAAATTGACCGACTGAGAATATGAAGGACTTCGAACGAAGCAAACAATATGGGAAGTGCAACATTTTGAGTTTTTGTGTTCCGAAAATGGGCTTTGCGATATTTCTGTCAAGGTTAATTGAGGAAATAGACGCGAGAGTATGTATCTATGCAAGCGGATTGTAAGACGGATTACTGCCAAATGTGACGACATAATGAACTTATGAAGGATCTTTAACAGCATTATGTTGCAAAATATTAATTTGTAATGGCTGAAAGTTTCGAAGTTTGTAAAAGAATCGACAGGCTTAGTACACTATTCTTCAGGTGTTAGATTGAAAAGTTGAGGCGTATTACAGTTTGTTGCTCCGAATATTTCGAGATCTTCGAAAATATTGATGACATTTTATGAAACATCAGAAACCTGCAGAAACGCCGAACTTCGGAGAACAATAAATTAAACAGAACGTACCGTCATGTGCGTAATAAATCAGGTAGGACTGTTGGTGTACTCTTTCAGTCCCTGATTTATTCCCGATGGCAAGACAGACAGCATGACTGCAACATATTTACAGCCAGCATACTGCAAAGACACGTCATTACGATATGTGGCGTCGTGTAGGCCGGTAGAGAAATGTTGAGGAAGTTGTTGCATCTTTTCTGAAAGTTTCGGGCAGCAGTTTTGTGTGAAATGTCGGTACTAGAGTGCGCCACTTCTCAGAAGAACGGGGCCCTAATATTGATTACAAAGAGAAACTCAAATTAAATCAGTTTTTTTGAGAGATAAGAAAAAAGAAGAGAAGTACTGCTACTGTTGGCTTCTTTAAGTGGAACGGACGGTGGCCAAGACATTTGCCGTGCTACCTTGGACACTCTCGGCGTTATTCAAAGGAGCTGCTTCTCAATATATTTGTGTTGTTATTAGTAAAAATGAGTGGCAAAGACAGGAAAATTCGTAGTTATATTCGTAAAGCACTCCGATCAGATTTTTGTGCTTTACGAATACATTGCTTGTCAATAACTGCGATTGAAGACTATGCCCTGAGTCACGTGGCAGATACACAGGTAGCTGTCACTGAAGTGATTAAATAATACAGTTTTTAAATTGATTTTCCGGTACATAAATTCAGTTAACTGTACTTTGCTGAGTTTCAGCAGTGTCTGTCAGCATTATTATTGATGTGACTGACAAATCGGTCGATGCTATGAGTGTGATCAAACTGTTGTGGGAGGAGTGAAGAATGACTCTATTGTTACTGTTGTAATATTTTCGGGGCAAGATAAGAAATTTAATAACTTTTATATTTTTCGGTTTTTGTTACATTATAACATCTGGTGATTTGCGGTCTGTAACTAGTAAATGAAACTGGTTGGTAACGCAGGAGGGAGCGACGATCTTTGCAGGACATATAGCAGAAATGTCATTTATTTTTCTGTCGAAGTAGCAGATTTTCGAGCAGCGAGCTTGTGGCGTAAGTTCAGAACCTGACAGTCCATACACTCACTTACCTTCAAAGACAGGTAAACATTCGTGCCCTCCTCGTTCACCTAACATCGAAAGTCTTTCGGGATTACACAGCTAAACTCAAAGGCTACAGTAAATAGAACTTTTTTTCCAAATCAGGACAGAGATGAATGACATGACTTAAGCACGAATCAATTGAAATTTTTAGAGTTACGGATAACAAACAACGCAGATCCTGAATTAGTGGGCATGCTTTTTTCGAGAACTGATAGTGCAGGGGCGCTTTTGGATGCAACCCGTTTGAGAATTCGGATTGTAGCAAGTCCCAAGCATCGGCGGTGTACCCCATAATTCGAACTTCACACCAAAATTTCGCAACAAAAATTTATGAAACTGGTAGCTTTGGAAGGCGAACATCTAAGTTTATATATATTGACGTGACAATGAATTGACGTGTTAATCATATCGGTGTACTGATTTTAATATTTTACATACCGTGCATTGTTCTGTAGTTATTCGTTAGTGTAGAAAACCAACTAACTGCAAAGTTTTGCATTTTTCACTGCTTTCCGCTTATTCTTCTCTTTCTCCTACACATAAGCCACACATAAGAAAGGCGGCAAGGAGGCTGAAGACCAAGCAACGGACCTCAATCAAGACTTAGCAATAAAGAGCTCCCAAGTGGAGCTCCCTGAAGATGGCAAAATTAGGTACCGAAACATGTAGGATGAAGTGAGAAGTAAGTGAAAATTAGTGAAAAAGTGCATTTAGTTGGTCTTCTACACTAATGGTGTACTGATGTCTGATTTTTAAATAGCCTATAATGCACAGGTGCACTGAAACAAGTGTCGGTGTCCAAAGTGCGGGATGTTATACGTGGTAGTAACCTGCTGCAGTATCATACTGTATCGGAAGCAGCATGAACAATTTTGTTTGTAACCGACATTACAGCTTGTAGTGGTAATTGAGCCCACAAATGAAAATGAATTTTTTCTAATGGCGCGACAACCCCTAGTGGGGCTAGGCCTCTTACTTATCGAGGCTTCACGGTCACACTCGGTAGGACTCCTCTGTACGAGTGATCTGGCCGTCGAAGAGACCTCTACCTGACAACATACAACATTCATAAGACACTTACATCCATGCTCTCAGCGGGATTCGAACCCACAATCCCAGAATGCTAGTGTCCGCAGCCCCACGCGTTAGACCGCGCGGCCACTGGTACATACGATGGTGAAATATAGAAAGTTATATTGACACAGTGACGCTCTATTAAATAATCGACTGGATAATTTTGTTAAAATCCGTACAACGAGAAGTCTACGCATTAAGAAATGGGCCACGTGAAAAACCGAAATTCAACGAGCTTGCCTTCGTGATTAGTTACTTCCGTGAAACGACTTTTTTCCTTTCTGTCTGTACGCTGCTGTCCGTATCGCGACACACAGTGTCCGAGAGAGACTGTATTGCCTTCCTACGTTGAAATGCCGCAGGGCGGAAAGGGGGAATTCGCGTGCGTGCTAACTGTGATATTACCAATTAAATGTGTCAGGAACCAACGAATCCCTTTAAGACCCTGCAGGACGTGTCTTGCAGGGTCTTAACGGGATTCGTTGGCACCGTCTTCGTCAGTTCGGTTTGTATGCGTTCCAGATAACAGCCACAATGTCCCCCTAATTTTGCATGACAACCTTCAATGCGGGTCTCACAAACCTTACGGCCCTCTTACTTCAGTCACATGATTGCAGCTGCTACGTAAGCAGACGAACACTGGCACCCCCACCGCTCTGACTGCAGAAACACACTGATCTACGCGCACACGACTTCGCGCACTCTCCCGAGTAGTGACATCATCTTAGGCTCGCTGATCATACTTGTGCCTGAATCAAGAGACTTTGTGGAACTATTCCTGCTACACAAAACGCTTACCGCCATGTTTTAATTGTTGTAATTGTATTGTAGAATGTGCACACTGTAACAGATACAGGAACGGGAACGTCGGATATGACGCCATGATCCACAGCCAGACACTTTTACTGCCAACTGCGCTGTGTCTGTCCTGTCTAAATCCTACCAAATCGATCAGCAATATGATGACCGTATATAATGTCTGACCGCTGTCTCTCTGACTCTCTACTCTGATTATCGTTTCGTGATTCACTGACTCTTGTCCGATGACTGTCAATGTCGTCACTAGATTCTGCGTCACGGTTTCCACTTCTGTGTTCTAAAGTCTGTCCGCCATGTCTTAAGTACTTCAGACTCCACTTTCTGATTATCGAGAGACTCCCGTTTACTCTGCGACCGGAACAGCTCCTTCTGATTCAAAGTGAAACTTCTGGCAAAGGTGGCTTTAAGTTCTGTGGTTGGTCGCGCAACGAAATAAGGTCTGGCAACATTTTAGGGGATAGTGTACAAACTATATTGTTTAAATATTCAAGAAATCTTCTGTGAAAAAAAACTGTTAGAATGACATTGTAAAATTCACACACAAGTTCGGTTCAATTGTTAAACCATAAATTTTTTACCGTAAAATTTTGATCCTGCACGAAAAGACCCAGAAATGGATTTCTTGGAAATATACCATAAGTTACAATTGTAGAGAAGAAAAACGGGTAAACTCAGAGGATCCTTCCTCACGCAGGGTGCGGACACCGCCACACACATGTACAAATGCGCTCTCGGCGTGGTTAAATAAAATTAAAAACGATTCCCTTTCCACGTGCATAGGTGTGGTCTGATCTAAATTCGAACACATGCACCGCTCGGCTACGCGACGTGACCCTCTCCGAACCGTGGGGAAGAATAACTTGTTGGGCGGCCAAATAAAGTCACTGTAAATTTTAAATTAGAACTCATGCACCACTCCGTTACGAGCCGTAATCCCCTCCGAAAAGTGGAGCAGAATAATTTAATGGGTGGCCAAATAAATTCACTGCAAATTTTAAATTCGAACTAATGCACAACTCGGCTAGGTCCCGTGACCCTCTCTGAAAAGAGGGGAAGAATAAATTATTGGGTGGCCAAATAAATTTACTGCAAATTTTAAATTCGAACTCATGCACCACTCGGTTACGTGCGGTGACCTCCGAACAGTGGGGAGGAACAAATTATTGGGCTGGCAAATAAATTTACAGTACATTTTAAATTCGAAAACATGAACCACTCGGCTACGTGCCGTGACCCTATGCGAAGAGTGGGGAGCAATAACTTATTGGGCGGCCAAATAAATTTACTTTAAATTTCAAATTCGAACACATGCACCACTCGGCTATGTGCCACTACACTCTCCGAGCAGTGGGGAGGAATAACTTATTGGACGACCAAATAAATTCACTGTAAATTTCAAATTCGAACACATGCAACACTCGGCTTCTTGCCGTGACCCTCTCCGAAAAGGGGGGAGGAATAACGTATTGGGCGGCCAAATAACTTCACTTTAAATTTTAATCCCCGCTTATCGTAACGAAGCTGAAATAATTTTTCTTTATTTTCTTGAATATCAATATTAGCCATGTACCTGGACAATGTGTAACAAATGCAGGAGCGTCACTCTTTCGGGAGATGAATCGCAGAAAGCTTCAAGAAATACATCCACTGGGACATAAACAAAAAAGCACGGAAATGGTAGATATGTGAAAGTTGTTGAAGTCGACAGAAAGACGGCAAAACTGTGCGGTTGCATGGCACACAGTGAATTTACATTGTAGTGTGTTTCAGTGTGCTTGTGTGCTCACCCGAATATGTTACATGTGTGTGCGTAAGTGTTAAGGAAGCTAATTGACATCGTGTTCTGTGTCACTCTGGTGTTTGTAAAGATGCTCAAAGTACAGTCTTAGCCGGTTATAACGACATCGGTTTATACTACACCTCGCCTATAACGTCATATGTTCTGCGGTACCAATTAATTCCTCACTATTACCCATTAACATTTCTTTCCTCGCTTATAACAACACTCGTTCATGACGACACAAAATATTCAGTCCCTTTCACGACGTTGTAACCGAGCTGAACTCTAAGTCAACGGTCGTGCAAAGCGTGTGAATGACGTGAACAGTGAGAGGCCAGAGATGCAAGATTCCACAGTTCTCAGATGTAAACTTAATAACAGAAATATTTTGTATAGGATTTTCGAGTATAGACATGTCGTAGGAAGGGAAAAATTTTTCAAGGCACAGAAGTCTGTAAAATCTGACATACTGTAGTTAGAGCTGTTCACACGTATTGACAAAACTAGAGAAAGAAGTAACTGCATATAGGAATATCTGAATTTCTTGCGGAGGGCTTGTTGAAAGCGAAGTAAAGAAATGCAGCTTCACAAAATTTCCCTCATTTTAACATTGCATTTATTTGGATTCTTTATGGCAATCTGCCCTAAGACAACTGTTTTGGCTGCAATGTACTTACCGCTCCGCCGACGGATTCTCCATCTGAAACAAGAAGCAAACTTCATGTGACAACAAATACACAATTGCCAAAATTCTGTAATTTAATACGCGCTTATAAATATTTACTTCTTGTACAATGTGTCGGGTGTACTGGCGCTTGATTGAAAATTCTGCGCTTTGATACCGATGAAGAAGTCCTGTCCTTTATATACATGTTTTATTCTTGCAAACAGAGTAAAGAACGGTATCATAATATAAATGTAACTAACACAGCTCTCAGCAAAATAATTTTTCTCCCTGAAAATGAAAACCAAAACAAAGGCAGGGTTCTTAGACCTGCAGACTTACATCAGTCGACAAAGAACTCTAAAATGTTTCCAATAAAAACACAAAATATATTGCCGTCAGACACAACACTTCCATATACTGCGTGTTAGTACATTATATTTATGACATGTTTCGTTTCACAGAAAACCATCATCAGGTAAAACGTACAGAATAACAAAACACAACAGCCGCATATGTATTGTATCAAAGTTCAGTGAGATCTCACTGTTTTCTTATATAAAGTTATAAAATATCAGAAATGGTAATATTTGTGTTCAGATTTATCGCCTTCTTCTGTTTGTTGTGTCCCTAAGTATACCGTTGGAATTCAAAATTCTGCAGACTAGGATTAGAAGTTGTTGAGTGACTCAGTTCCAGTTTTCAGCTAGCAGTACTAGACGGCGTGGGCGGAAAGTTCCATAAAGTTACGCGACTCCATATGACTTATGCAGACATCGAGATTTGTTCCTTATGAATAGGCTTTAAGTATTTAACCTACGTTGCAACAAGACCTTATAAGATGTGTTACGCTGTGTATCACAGGCTTGTATTCGCTTGCTATGTAGCTCTGCAGGTAACTGAGTGTTTCGGAACTTGCCGCCAAATGACAAAGAATCGCTTTCGTGTAGAAGAGCAATGACTAAAGAGGAAATTAATTTGAGTGATGCTTGCCACCATTCATTTTGCAATAATGTCGTCATATCTGGTACTTGCAAATGTTAAAATAAATTAAACTTAAATACATTTATCTGTTTTATGTGGGTGTGAAATGAGAATTAGCATCCTGAAGGTCAAACACCAAATTGAGAGTCTAAGAATGACTACATCTGAGAGGCAGAAGGTAATATGCAGAAGGATATGTGATTAGAAGGTTCGTATTATTTAATGTGTGTTAAATAATATTAAGGTAAAAGCTGCAAGGAAAGTCACACATGCAGAACATACTGCGCACTCTGTGGTGTGCGTCGACTTGTTTTGCAAAAAATGTGGTTAATAGAACATGTGGGAGACGACTCAGAAGAGAACACGATATTAAGATAAATTTAAAGAGAAAGGATTTGGAGTAATTAGAGTGACTCAAGATGTTTTTCACGTTCTTTTAAAAAGCTACTAGAACTTAAAATTCCCTAGAAGAAAGGGAACTATAAACAGGTGACGGGCCGTCACCTTCTCAAGAGAGTCGCTGCTTCTTGGTGCCAAGAATTTGCTTCTAAATAATTATTTCGCGAAATATTGCAGTTAGGGTAAATCGGAGTTGTTACGGAGCCTTATGGAATTCATAACTCTTACAGGATTCCTATTAACCGGGCAGACCCACTTTTAGCAGTTCAAAATTTTATGTGCGTATTTAGATCATTCGCACGACGTAAATTCAAATGCAGACACTCTCGCATTTACAGTACACAAACTGTGAAGAACTGAAAGGTAATGGGCTTGTCCCTGTGGTTGGGGGCAACTAAGGCTAATATTTTCTTTACGCTAGTGTGACATTTAATTTCTGGGTGCCCGATATAAGGAATGGCCTGTATCCTGCGTGACATTAAGCACAGGACACTGTGAAGTACTGACATACTTAAAGTTTCGTGAAAAACAGCCCCGGGCCTTTTTTCAAATATGGTTTATTTTCAAAGCAAAATTTTAAACTCAAGGACTAAAAGCTTCATAATGAAGAGAATTTGCCTGCACTTTACTAACTGTTAATTGAACTAATACAGGGCAACTTTAATTCACACGAATTTTGAATGTTTATACATCATACTTTCAGGACACAAGTCCTGCACACACACAAGCACGCACACACACAAACACGCGCGCGCACGCGCGCACGCACACGCACGCACGCACACACGCGCACGCACGCACCCACACACGCGCACACACACACACACACACGCACACACACCCACACACACGCACACACACACGCACACACACCCACACACACACCCAAACACACACCCACACACACACGCACACACACACGCACACACGCACACACACACCCACACACACACGCACACACACCCACACACACACACACACACGCACGCATGAGCAACACGTTAACTGTCTTCGAGGATACGTTTTTGGAGTTTTGTATCCAGTTTTCTTGCTTGGGTATGAAAGTTTTTTGAATTACTCTTGTAAATTACCACACGAAGCAATGAAAACTGTATTGTTGTAGCAAACAAGACAGACACTAAAATCTGCCTGTAAATTGAGGTCTATAATTCCGATCGCTGTGAAACGTGCAGTGAGACTCAAGGCCGTCCCTGGTTACTGCTGAACCCACGTACCAAGGTTCCGTATGTAATGCGAAGGAAGGTGTGGAGTGGTCGAACGTGCGTTGTATTGAGGGCTGCATGGCGGATTGTCTTGCGTGTGAAAGGCTATTGAAATAGAATTACTATATATCAGGTTTGGGTCTTGATAAGGTAAACACGTGTAAAGAGCGTGAAATAAGTGCCGACTGGGTGATTGGTTGTCCATTTATCAGAAACGTGATAAGAAACATTATACTAAGTATCGCGGCATCTCACTGTTATCACGTGCACAGCAAATGCTACCCATCACTGTGGTATACAATTTAACTCCGAATACAGGTGAAATTTTTGGGAATTTTCAGCGTGAATTTCGACGTAACAGATCAGCTGCGGATCACATATTCTGCATTCGTCACGTAGTGGACAGATAACTGTAACAGCCCGGGGAAGTGCATCAGCTGTGTACAGAATTCAAGAAAGTCTATGATTCAGCTATGTGGGGCGCTTTAGTCGGGATAGCGCAGTCGGCATGGCGACTCGCTGCGGGCTTGACGGCCCAGGGGATCAAAAGCTGGTGTGGGCGAGATTTTCCGCACCGGTACGGACCGGTCCTGGGGCCCACCAAACCTCCTATACAATGGGTACCGGGTCATTCCCGGTCATAAAGCAGCCGAGGCGTGGTGCTGAGCTCCCAAACTCATATAGCGCCCATGTTAAAATAAGAGTCCAGATGTATTGCTACGTCCCATCTGGACCTTCATGGCCTGTTCTAGGGTGAAATTTACCATTCACTTTGGTATCCCCATGAAACTGTTAAGGTTAAAAGAAGTGTGTTCCAAATGCAACTTGTAGTAAAAGTCGGATTGGCGCATACTTGTCTGGGGCAAGTACAGTTATTTTTGCCTCAACAAGAAAATTTTTCGTCACAATTTCCTTTCAACTCTGCTTCAGTGTACGCTATTAGGGAGGTAACAAGCAAACCAGGAAGAGTTAAATTTCGATGCCACTTAGGGTGTTCTGAGCGTTAGTTATATTCAGAGCCACCACAAGTTTGCATTACAGGACAGGATAGCCTAGCCACTAGTCACTAGGCACAGGACAACATGCTGGGTTATCAGGGATTTTAATCCTGTAAGGGAAAAGAGTTACATTTCTTCTAAAGCCCATACTGCCTTCAGGGCCCTCACAGCCCCCTTTCAATGGGTATCGGTTTCTATTTGAACCGGTGTAGAGAAGGCAGTGCGTGAAGTTAGCCACACACTATTCACGAGAGTCTAGTATAAAGAGAGGAGCCACACCTCCACTCTTCCATATACCTTCCTGTCTTGTAGAAATAATTTTCGATTTTACACGACTGAGTGGATTAACTGTGCGACTTCATGCAGTTCTGTCTGTCACAATTTTTCTTTACTGCTACAGTTAGTCGACAGCTCCGTTTACAGCATTAAATGCTTCACTTACACGGTGATCAGTTTAATTTTACTTTCCGCAGTAATCATTCCGTGTATTTGTTCAGTCACTTATTACGTACTGTTATTGATCAGACTGTTGTCGCTTAATGTATTTCTGTTTGTCAGAATTTGTCTTCACTGTCACAGTTAGGCGACAGCTCCGTTTTCAGTATTACATGCCCCATTTGCACAGTGATTAATCTAAATTTTACATTTAAAAGTTATCATTTAGTTTATTTGTTCAGTCATTTTTATGCACTTTTAGTGATCAGACTGCTAATGTCGCATAATTAGTTTGTTTGTTAAATTTTTTTTACTGCTACAGGCAGTCGGCAGCTACATTTTCAGGATTAATTGCTTCATTTACACTTTTATTTATCTTAATTTTACATTCCGCAGTTATCATTGAGTGTATTTATTCTGTCACTTTGTACATATTCATAGTGATCAGGCTGCCAATGTCGCTTAATGTAGTTCTGTTCGTCACAAATTGTCTTTACTGGTAGAGTCAGCCGACAACTCCATTTCACCAGTAGTTCCTTCAATTACTCATTGATTAAGGTTAATTTTACTTTCCGCAGTAATCTTTCCATGTATTTGTTCAGTCATTTCGTAAGCACTCTTAGAGATCCGTAGTCCTTCCCTTTTCTACCTACTCACAGTAGGTGTCGAGTTCGTTTATTTTGGCTTGATCACACTCAGACACACACCACAGTCGGTAGGACTACTCTGCACGTGGTACCAGTCGACAGTTTTGAGCTCTAAATGACAACACGAACACTATACAAGAGACAAACATCCATGCCCCCCGTCGGATTCGAACCCACGATTCCAGCAAGCGCACGTCCGCACTCCTATGCCTTAGACCGCTCGGCCACTGGGATCGGCGTTTTTTATGATCAGATTGCTATTGCCGCTTAACGCACTTCTGTTTGTCACAATTTGTTTTCACTGCTACAGTCAGTCGACACCTCGATTTTTAGTATTAATTGCTTCATTTACACAGTGATTGATCTTAATTTTACATTCCGCAGTAATCACTCAGAGTATCTGTTCAGTCATTTTGTACGTACTCTTAGTGATAAGACAGCTAATGTCGCTTAATGTAGTTCTGATTGTCACCATTAATCATTAAGTTTACAGTCAGTCGACATCTCAATTTTCAGTTATAATTACTTTATTTATTCAGCGATTAATCTCAATTTTCCATTCCGCAGTGATCATTCCGTGTCTTTATTCAGTCACTTTGTACGTACTTCTAGTGATCAGAGTGCTGACGCCGCTTGATATTGTTCTGTTTGCCACAGCTGTACAGTCAGAATACAAATACATTGTCAGTATTAATTTTTTCATTTACACAGTGCTTACTATCAATTTTATATCCCGCATTAATCATTCAGTGCATTTGTTCAGTCACTTTTTAAGTAATATTAGAGATCAAATTTCTAACGACGCTTAATATAATTCTGTTTGTCAAAATTTGTTTTTACTGAAACAGTCAGTCGACAGGTCAATTTTCATTATTAATTTTTTCACTTACACAGTGATCAATCTTAATATTACATTCCGCAGTATCCTAATCATTCCGTGTATTTGTTCCGTCATTTTGTACGTACTGTTAGTGATCGGACTGCTGACGTCGCAGTGATGTGTAATGAACGCTAGAATCATTACGCGCTAATTACACTTCACAACTCCATTTCTATGGCGATGCTTTGTCTCTTGCATTCGGAACTGCAGGTACAGCCTACTTGAAGTTTCCCTTAGCACGCCACGGGAAGACATGTCGAGCTTGTGTTTATTATACGAGTAGTTGCACGCATTTTGTTTTTTGAGCGTTAAATGGATGTACATGTGTGAGTTTGACACACCGGCCGCCTTACACCCCCCAAAAACATGACATTCACTCCTTGGGCCACAGTGCCAGTCTGGAGACTTTTGACAAGGGAAGTATTTGCAGCTGCTACCAGATCAAACGACAATTGCCCGTTTATCCAGCCCGTACACCAGCTGCTGTACCGACTGAGCCACCGCAACACTACACACGATTACACATCCCGACTGTCATGAATGTGCTAATTGCTTTCATCGGCCACACGTTCGAAGTCAAATTGCCTGGAAGAATTTTCCGGGTCTTAATTATATGTTTTTATTTTATCTGCATTATGTATTTTATACCAAATCTTTACTCTGGTTTAACCGGTTCAGGTGCATGTGCACTCACACACAGACGTAATCAGAGGGGCCGTAGCAAAGACCGCTGCAGGCCAGAAAGGAAGGCATTTTGACAGCGACAGACAATCCGTGATCTCGAAATTGGTTAAGACGATCTGCCAGTGCAAAGGGTGAGACTAACACTGTTACAAGTTCCCTTCGCACTGTGTCACCGACTGTATTTGAAGACGGATACAAAATTAATTTTCAAAAGGTGGTTATTTTGTTGTAAATCATGGAAAGTTGATAGTGAGGACCGCTATAAAAGAATCAAGAAGCATCTGTGTCGAGATCATTCGGACGTGAACGTTGGCTTCTTTTCTGTGCTAATTATTTTAATTTGTTAGGATATAACCTAAAGAGACCCAAGTGCTCAGTAAAAGGGGAAAGTGAACTAGTTTTTGATATTCATCACCAAATGCACACAATTCCCTTTGATTCACAATAAGGTTTTTGAAATCACTTTATTGCTACATGTTTCGGACCCAACTGGTCCATCCTCAGGGAGTACATCAACTGTTGTTGCATAAAGCAATTACCTAACAGTACTTTGGTCCCTTGTGTATGTAGAGGAACTGATGGCAGTTCTGTGTGCAGTGATTATGTGTAGCGGACAGAACTGTTACATTTATTGCTGTGACAGCTGTGTGCATTTGTTGGATAATATTCAAAGTTATTAAGTTATATTGCACGGAATGGGAAATATAAAAAATATAAAATGAACTGTATTCTTGTGACGGGAATGCAGGTGATAATGGTACTGTGCAGCAAACGAATTCTTCAAAACTGAGACGAAATTGAAGAATACTGAAGAGAGAATTCCTTCCCATTTCATTAGTTACTTTTCACTATATTATGCAATGCTGTACAGACCGATGTTCTGACAGCATCGTTGAATTAACTGGGAATCCAGAGATGTATAAATACGTACCGTGATATCACGTACAGTTCCGGTTTCAGTGTATAAAACTGTGACTGAACAAACTCAGCAACACACAGCGGTCCATTACGACAGTTGGTTACGGTGAGCTGCGGTGATCTTGTCTGTTCATCAGATTGTCACCCATATTTATACCGCTGTACGTAGCTGCTGTGTGCTTGTGTGCAGTTGGGTGTATTGGTGGCGTTGGTGGGGGTCAAGAAGGGTTAGGTATTTGTGGACTACGGAAAGGCTAATTTTATCTTATTAACAGAATGACAGTCAGAAACCTATCAAATGCTTAAGGCGAAGTGATTGGTCCGTTGCTTTATCCGTCAAGCTGTTCGTGCGATATAATTCATCTTCTCTCATATCTGTAATTTTAAGTCTCTAGGCCACTTGACGATCAATGTCACTGCCCCGATACTGCATGTAACTGTGCGTAACGCACACAGAATTATATGATCATGAATCGTCTCTACTAAACTTAGAGGGCACGCGCATCTGCAACAGGGGGAGCGTAATCTTATCTCATTGACAGAATGACTGTGAGAAAACTGCCAGTGCTTACTAGCGGATTATGGTATCAGTCACGTTATCTCTCAAGCTGTTCCTCCGATATCATTCATCTTCTCTCTTATTTACAATTTTAAGTATCTAGGCCTTCTAACAATCAAGGCCACTGTGCAGATTCTGCATGAAACTGCGCATAATGCACACAGGTTGGCACGTAGTAAACCGTGTCTTATGTGTTATGAATTCTTTTCCTCTTGTAAATTACAGTTTTGCATTCTTATAACAGCCTGGTAAGGATGCGCTATCGCAAGTGATAAAAATGCAATCCAATCTCCAGTCACAGTTGTCGATACAAAATAAGAACAAGTTAGGAAATATACGCATATTTAAGCAATTTTAACTCCTGTAGTTCCTCCCGTTTAATTACCCCTTAAACTTGAACACTTTACGCAGAGTGAGATTTGCTTGTAAGGCACGAGTGTGTTTCACCGATGTGTAAAATTTTGCTCAAAAAAGTTTGTTTGTACTCGTATATACATAATTGTTTTCTATCCTTAGACAACGTCGATGTACACAGAGTGCGGCAGCAAAACCTGACGGTTTTCAAGGCGAAATATCACAACGACGTTTCACCTTATTATGCAACAGTTATTATCACAGAATAACTCAGTACATGCCACTTTATGTTTTGAAAACTACGTCAGTCAGATGTCTCCCGCCATTTCCTGAACACTGCTCGAATCTTCCTCCAAGATTTGCACCGACGAGCCATCTGCTCCGGGATTGCTACGATTTCTTCCTTTATTCTGTGCTTTAGTTCCTCGATGGTTCTGGGTTTAGAGGTGAAAACTTTGCTTTTGAAATACCCCAATAAAAAGTAATCACAGGCGGAGAGATCAAGTGAACGCGCGGCCATGGAACGTCACCGCTACTAGAAATGACGTGTTTTGGAAAATATTTCTCGCAGAACACTCACTGACGCCCCTGCTGTGTGGGCTGTTGCCCGATCCTGTAGGAACCGTACCGAACAGAGATCGATTCCATGACGACGCAAATCTGGTTCACAGAAGTTGCTCAGCATTTCCACATGGCACTCGGATGTCACAGTGACGGCTGCACCTTCGTTATGGTCAAAGGACTAAGGGCCAAGGACCCCAAAAGAAGCGATCCCACACCACACAGTCAATTTATCGCTGTGGAGAGGAGGATGGTGGAGCTGTTGTGAATTTTCGGGTGCCCGGTAGCAGTAATTCTGTTTATTAAAATAATCCGGCAAGTGGAAATGTGCAATCCCAGATCAGATGACTCGTCGGCTGATGGAAAATCTTCGAGGAAGTTTGGAGCAGTGTTTCTGAAAGAGTGGGGGACAGCTGAGTGGAGTAGTTCTCAAAACATAAACTGGCATGTACTGAGTTCTTCAGCGATAACAGTTGTTACATAGTAATAAGAAACGCCATTGTATCATTTCGTTTTGAATAGAGTCACAGTTTTCTGCCGCATTTTGTATAGAGTGTCCCTTTGTCCGCATTCAACGATTCATATCTAATAAAAAACTTATATTTTATACATCATAGCCCACTGCATAAGAAAATATTGTAATTTACTCTGGAATGTACATTTTGCCTTTGCCTGGAATATTGGTATGTGTTCTTAATTAAGTATTTAAGACGTCTATATGTACTGCCTGATGATGGCTACGTGTAACAACCGAAATATGGTGGAGAAACATCTTGTGTTGATATTGATGCATACCACTGAAACAATTTGGAATAAAACTTATTTTACCATTGGTGGTACGCGGAGTCATATGGGGGTTATAAATATTTCCATAATGAAATTTAAAAGCTTGTAACTGCATTACAAAAATTGTTTGCATGTACATTATACAGGGTGATTCAGGAGGAAAGGTCAATATTTTGAGAGGTAACATTATTGTTAATTGAGGGAAACCAAGTTCGTATGAACATGTTTCTAGATATGAGTAGTTACCGTGATAGAGCTGTTTGAATCTACAAATACCAAAGCATTGTGAATGGTAAGAAAGAAAGAAAAATTACTTACTGTTAATTTTACTTTTAATTTGATTGTTTAAATAACACATTCGTTACACAGAAATGAAAAATTCGTCGCACTTCGCAATAAATAATCGAAAACCCACGACAAACCTCAGTGCACTTTGCAGTTAGTGTGCGAAGATCGATTGTCCTTCGTCCGATTTGAACTTCACATATCTTTACGCGATATAATATCTTATCAATAATATATCTTACGCAATATAAGCAGGTGCAGCCTTCTGTATAATGTGACTCTACTAATCAGATCCCGGTTTTAAGCAGGCACAGCCTTCTGAATAATGTGACTCAACTAATAACAATCCGGTGTTGAGCAGGAGCAGCCTTCTATATAATGCGAGTCAACTAATAATAACTAGACGTAAAGTAGGCACATCCTTCTATATAATTCATCTCAACTAATAAATATTTAATTTAATATAATTTAAGATTGAAGTTTCTTAATTATAATTTCGTTTACTCAGTGACTTTGCAGAAAGTACTATCGCCAAATTATATATCATTTCTAATATCTTTGTCCATTAAAGTTTGACACTTGAATCGTTCCCACACTTGACGAGCCAAGTTACCGGATTTCAAATCTTAGCTGAGAGCGCAACCACTGTAAATATTTTCTGCTAATCAACCTCGAACAGAACAGTGGCCAGTTGGAAGGAAGTCTTTGCAACTTCCGGGACTCAGCGTCAATTTCTCATCAGCACTGGTGAATGCGCTGTGGGAATAGATGGAGGCTGGTGGGTCTGTGTATCCTGTCGTTTGTGGTTTTCGCTTCCTGCCTTCCAGTGGGGAGAAGAAGGAACATGCAGGTTCCAAGTTCTTCCAGTCTGTGGATGAGAGGCACTGGATCTTTATAATTTTCATTCCGTGCACTTTCGGTAACCAGTTTACAGCACTCAGACCAACAAAATGCACAATATTGTCCCTTAAATATTTATTTTATAATATCACACTGAATATTCCTACATGTTTCGATTTTTAAAGGTATCATCACCAAGGAACCAAAAGAAATTAATTTTATTCCAATGCCGTGACAGCCCCTAGTAGGCCAGGGTCTCCTCATTGTTGAGGCTTCACACAACACATTCTTCAGGACTCCCCTGGACGGATAATCAGACCGACGCAAGACCTCTAATTGACAGCACGCAACACTAACAAGACACAGATATCATACTCCGGCGGGGTTCGAAGCCACAATCCCAGCAAGCAGGCGTCTGTACAGTGGGCCCCGATCAGTTCCATGCGGACGGTCCGAGTGGCCGAGCGAACTGAACAGTTGCTTTTCGCAATTTTGTAAGTGCGCATGAAAAGGAAACAGCAGCAGGGAGGACAACACAGTCGATGGAAAAGTGGTGCAGGAATGGCAGACAACTGAGTTGAATTTCAAAAATAAAGGACCAAAAAATGGCTCAGCAAGGAGGTTATTGAGCTGAATATTCGTCCCAAAAGTACGAATATAGACAATATGCTGATTGTAAGCGGTCAGGTAAACGTCTCGCTGGCTGCTTCAGAGAAAGCAGGCAGCCCCCATGCCAAGGAACGGTTGATACACTCACTGTCCCTTCAAGGGACGGAGGTTTTCCTCTTGTCATTCCTTCATTGCAAGCGGAATGCCATGTGGAATGCGTGTCTTTGTTGCTAATCTCTACATGTAACTTTGCTGTGTACAGACAGTTGTGCACTCTATCTTGTCATTTGAATTGTTATTACTTTTATATTTAATAACACAATTATAAGATGCTTGGACAGGCATTTCACCTACAGCCAGCAATATTGCTCCTTAGTTGCACGTAGTATTGCAACGGAGAATTCTCTTTCAATAATCAGAGGAATTAATTTATAATGTCGTGTAAACATATCTTCTCCTTCTCCATCCGCTGGCACAACGGCCTCCTAGTGGACCAGGGCCTCCTCATTATCGAGGATTCGCAATCACACTCAGACACACCACAATCGGTAGGACTCCTCTGGAGTAGTGATCAGCCCAACGCAGAGGCCTCTGCCTGACAACACACAACGCTCAAAACAAACATCCATGCACTCAGCGGGCTTCAAACCCATAGTCCCAGCAAGCGAGCCGTCGCAGACTCACGCCTTAGACCTCACGTCCGGTGTGATAGGCACCTACAATGAACTAGTACGATATGATATCGCGTAGATAACGTCACACCCGCTATCCCTACCCTTCCACAGCATATGAAACCCATTACCATTCGCCTGACAACTGTCGCAAACACAGCGGCAAAACCCAGCTCCAAAACTATAAGTAGAGCGACATCAATGGATATATATAATTACATGCAAAGTAATCGGACTGTAAATGTTCTTACAGATAAATGGCACTTGTCTGCCGAGTAAGGTACTTTTCAACGGACACGTGCAACACACCATGACACAACAGATGGAAAAGACGCCAGCATTTTATGAGGACAACAAGCAACAATCGCAATTGTTTATCCTTGAAAACACACTTAACTCACTAAATCGTCCACAGAATTTGCTGCTAAATGCCACGTGCCTTTATACTTTCTGTTTATTAAAAATTGTATTGCCATGCATGTTGTAACACCAAAGATTGAGATAGATCCGGCCAAGCGCGCCGCCAGGACCGACACAGCACAAGAGTCTGGGCAGACTCCAAATAAGGAAGTAAAATTGGGCTACTCTGTTGCTTACGGCAGCGGCTGCACTGAACGCGATCCGACTGGCGTGTTTTCTCCCAGCAACTTTCGACTGTCGGCTCGAAACAAACTAGGCTTTTTTGAAGTCGACAGTCTGTCCAGACACCTGCTGCAGTGAGCACATGATTCAGAGTGCAACGGACAAAACTTATCTGATAGAACTTGTGACAAATATGCGGCTTCTTAGGGATCAAAGAGACAAACATTATCACAACAGGGATCTCAAACGAAAGCTTTGGGAACAAAAAGGAGATAAGTAAACGTTACAGGTAAGTACTGAAATAATAACAGCAGGGAATTATTTTAATAAATATTTATATATATAAGCATCATTCATTTTTGTACATCGTGTTTCAGAATATTACCCCTTGTTGTGAACACCTGTTACGCACTTTATGGATAAGCAAAGATTCCATTTTGTGGTTCTAAAGTTAACATCAGCGCAGGGGTTCTGTGATGGTATAGCTGCAGCAGGTCCATTAAGATATTCTTTGAAAGCATTTCTTATATCCATTGCTCCTGTTGAGGACCGACTGAATGATCTGCAGCTGACACTTTTACTGGCACGACGGGAGCCACGAATTAGTAATGTTTCTTGAAGAGCAGAAGGATCGCGTGTTTTTCCTTCAAGATCTGTGATGGTGTAATGCAATAAACAGACACACCTTACTGTTCTTTGAGCTTTGTTGACGTTCGTTTGTATTGCTTTATTTAACAATCGCCATTGTGCAGTTAGGATACCGAAGGCACACTCAATGCACCTCCTTACTCGCGACGCTGCTCTAAGCAATATAGTAGCCCATTTATGCTTCCTTATCTGAAGTCTGCCCAGACTGTTGTGTTGTGTGGGTTCTGGCTCCAATATAGCCACGGCCTAAGGTGCAAGTCTGCAGCGGTGATTGCTGTGATTGCGGGTTTGAATCCAATTGGAAGTAGGGATGTGTGATCGTGTTTGTTTTGTGTTGTGTAGGTATCGGCCAATGATAGGAGATGATCATTCGCTT
Source organism: Coptotermes formosanus (assembly GCA_013340265.1). Classification (NCBI taxonomy): domain Eukaryota; kingdom Metazoa; phylum Arthropoda; class Insecta; order Blattodea; family Rhinotermitidae; genus Coptotermes; species Coptotermes formosanus. Next base: position 237,788 of record BLKM01000278.1, on the reverse strand, counting down.
TGTGTCCTGCTGTGTGTGTTGTGTGTGTGTGTTTGTGTGTGTTTAAAATTATGTGATGAGGGAACTTCAAGAGAGGATTGTCGTAGACACGATTTGGGCTATTTCGCTACAACGCAGAAAGTAACATTAAGTCTCCTTACAGAACTTCGAAGTGTATTCTGCTTCTTCTTCCAGCTCCTGGAGAGTGCGGTTGTTTCAGTCGTATGGGTGATTTTATGTGGCAGATTTCCGAACAGGTTGTGCGTGTTGAAGTCAAACGGGTCTTCACGCGAATACCGGACATGACAAATAATCCTGTTTGTTTCCTAGTAACTTTGATAAACTTGCCGAAATGACGCAAGATTAGCTTCTTTTGTATTTTCTAATCTCCACCGGCCAACAGGCGGTCAGTGTGAATATCGAAATTTAAGTCTTTAAATCTTTGGTCAAGTTTGTCTTGTAACAAAAAATGTTCCGCCTGAAAATGTAAATGTCCTACGGAGTTGCATAGCTGCTCGTTGCCATGGTAACAACTTCGTGCTGAAGTAAGTTCCGCAGTTCTGGCAGTAAGGCTGACAGAAGGGACCGAATTCTGTGGTTATTATTGGTACCGCCATGAGCGTTATATATATATGTATGTTCTCACACAAATCGCTGGGCACAAGTGTGACAACTGTCTTTCGACTCAGTGTGTTGTTGCCATTCTGACAATTTGTGTGAACTGTGGTAATTGTCGTCACGGAATGTGAGTTTTATTCTACAGAAATTGAGGGGGGTTCCATCTCTTCGGTGGTGACATCTGTGAGGCATTCGTGCACACCGATCAGTGAGATCGTGTCTAATTCCTCTGACGTATCTTTTTCGAAACTGTAACGCGCGCCACTGCTGGTACACCAGCCATTGTTTGTTGGTAAGCAGCGTTAATAGGGATTCGAAATATGAAATAATTGTCAATATCTTAAAAGTAAATAAAACAAAGCCACACATATTTACTAACATGCAGCATTGCTGGCAGCTTTATATATCAAATTCCAGCTGTTAGCCAGTTTTTTATTTCACATTTCATGTATATAGAAATAAGAACTTTTGCACTTGACTCGTCTCACTTTATAAAACAATGTTTTTTTAAATTATTTTAATATTTAATTTCCTTCTAATTTTTACAACAACATTGGCAACGTTTTATTATTTACTTTAGTTTTAACATTCTACTTATGTTGTATGTACACAGTACTTCTTATTGTTTCATACGTTAGCAATGTATTCACTAAAGTAAAAGGGCAGACCTCCTACCCGCAAGAGAGGGGGTCTCCAGCATACAGATTTTGTTATGTCCTGATCATGGCTCCCTTATAAGACAATCACACGCGTGATAAACGATTTGCTGGGTTCGATTGCAGAGTTTGTATTAGTGGTGAAGGACCCCGCAGCAGACGCTACGGACGCACTGCAGCCATGAGGCTTATTTTGCAACCCTATGATGAAGATGAAGATGATTATTGTTTTTTGTCCTTTTCCTAGTAATGAAGCACCAGTGAAATGAAATTGACAGAAGAAAACCGAAGAACTCCTGGAAAAACCTGTCCCAGTGCCAATTTGTCCACCACAAATCCCACATGGACTGACCCGGGATCGAAGTCGTTCCTCCGCCGTGGGAGGCCGTCGGCTAGCCGCCTGAGCCATGGCAAGGTGCCGATTGTAGAGTTAAATAAAATACATACCTCAGCACCCTTATTGAAATAAAGTAACGTATTGAAATAGCTAGATACTATTTAGTGTAACGCCAGCAAAGAATTTCGAGAACCCCCGTTATGAACAGAAACCAACAAATGAACCCTTGTCCTGTTGCCTTACATACGGCTGTGAAACTGCACGTTTGTACTTCCTCTGGTATTCACCTCTCCATTAGGTGAGTGCAGATAGGTTTGAGGCAGTTCTATACGTGTGTGTGAGGTTTCGTTTGTAGAATGTTCGGCGTGAAAGTTTCGTTTCGTAGACCTTGCCTCTTCTACCTACTCACAGTAGGTGTCGAGGTTGTAATTTTTACTTGATCACACTCAGACACACACCACAGTCGGCAGGACTCCTCAGGATGAGGGATCGGCCCCGTCGCAGAGACCTGTAACTCACAACACACTCACAAGAGACAAACATCCATGCCCCCGGCGGGATTCGAACCACGAACCCAGCAAGCGTTCGGCCGCAGAACTACACCTTAGACAGCGCGGCCACTGGCATCGGCCAGAGTGAAGGTACTGCTGTCGATTGATTGTTACATTCACTGTGGGTAATTGCAGCAGTCGTGCCGTTAGGATTAGGTAATGTGAACTTGCGATGAACGTGTTAAGCTCGACAAATACCGTCATGTGGCCAATACATTTCTTCAGCTTGATCAGGCAGAGAACGTAGAATTTGATATGATTCAACTGATGTGTCAAGTTTTTAACCAAGTTAGCCTCATGTGGCCTACGTCACATGTTCTTGGGCACAAAATTGTGTTTAGGTGGAGAAAAAACGGGAGTCTTAGTAACAAGATGAGTACCAAAGTATCTGTAGAAAGCTGTCCGAATATACATTGCTAGTATAGCAAGCCTGAATAAGGAACCACTAAGTTTTGTGTATTTACACATCAGTTTCCTAATTAAATTTTTCACATTTATTGTGACATTTCATCAGCGTTTCTTCTGTGAGCCCCCTGATCTAACATTTGCGTGACAGAAAACATTTTAGTAATATTAGAATATTTAAAGTGTACTTCCGGGCATGCCAAATACTAGAACGAATTACTGACTCGCTGAATGACAGAATGACTGACTAAGTGACTGTCTGATTGACTGACTGACTAACTAACCAACCAACCAACCAACGAACCAACCAACCAACCAACCAACCAACCAACCAACCAACCAACCAACCAACCAACCAACCAACTAACAAAATAGAGTAACTCAGTTCCGTTAATAGTTGGCATGTACGGAAATAACAACGCATTTTAAAATATGTCAGCGGATATTCTGTTAAAGTTTAATAACACCGCATCAAATGTTGATTGTCTGTTGGGACATGAAACGTACTTCCAGAAACGCAAGAACATAAAGCGATACAGACTGCGTGTCTCCGTAAACCAGCTGTGGGACGTGTTACAAGTTGTGGAAAGATCGGTTCTGTGTGGGGATATTTAGAGCACGTGTGGGTAAGTTGTGTAGGCTTAGGTTTGGGCTACTTACTGTACAGTAATGAACTTAAGGGCCTTCAGATAGCTCAAGTGTTTAGTCGCCGGCCGCTCAACTCTTGGAACAGGGATCGGAACCAGGCTATTCCACGAGGGATATGTGAGAGCCAGAGTGACAGTGGGACATGTTCTGCTCAGAGTACTTCGTTTCCCTCTGTCAGTATCATTGCAGCGATGCACCATAGTCTTGTATTATTCTGCCGCAGACGCCATACAACCTTAACAATGGGAAGCGCAGAGAGGGCAGGCGTCGTGCACAGAGCGTAGAAGAATGTTTTTTATAAATTTGTAGGATTTTTGGGAGAAGGGTTAATGGGGCGATATGGGACAGGGAATTTGTGGTGGGGAAAGTAGGCAACCCGCGACTTCTGGAATGTGGGCCCAGAATAACTGTGGTGAATGAAGAGGAAATAATACCATCACAATGTCTGTACAGCAGGCCTGCTGTGCTCTTTATGTGGGGCGGGCAGCTGGGGCAGAATGTGGACTGCAAGCAAGCAACATGAAAATAAATGCACAGAATGAAGAATGGACAAACATACGTATAATCATTTGTACTGTTTTACTTGTGTGTTTGTTCGTATATTGTTGCAATAAGAATCAGTTGATGGCGATGGGAAAAATTATAAAATATGCAAATTACAGCCTGGGCTGTTGTGTCTTTAATTTACGGCAATTTTATGCGCGTTCTAAATATTGCGAATAGAAACTGTTGGCTTCTTCATGTCTGTCTGTCCGTCCGTCCGTCCGTCCGTCCGTCTGTCCGCATGGAACAGCTCTGCACCCACTGGAAGAATTTAAATGAAATGTGAAATTCGACTATGATTCGAAAGTAAATTTCAAGATTTATTGATATCTGACAGGTAACGGTTACTTTATGTGAAGACGTAAGCATATTTATGATAATAGCTCTGTGATTTCTTCTCAGATTGAGAAAATTTTCGGGAGGGGATTGTACAGAAAATCTAAACGCAAAATGTATGTTCAGTAAATATTTGGATAAAATCGTGCCGTTTTTGAAGCAACGTGGAAAATTAAGGTAGAAACCTAAGGGCCAGAGGTGAAATGTAATACGGCACATAAAGGATGACTTTTGCATTTGTACTTTTTTGACAACAGTGAACACTTCATATAGTTTACAGCTACATGTATGCCACCAATAAAAAAGGAAGGTATTGTTGCCTTTGCATAACAAAACTTGTTACGCGAAAGCTCCACAACGTAACGTTACATGTATATTTTATATCTATCTATATCTATCTATATCTATAACGGATAAGATATTTTCCTTATTTGAAACATTTGCGCGCGTACAATAACATAGTGTCGCGGGCAACATGTTGCTCGCGACCTACAGATTGATCGGCGCTGCAATGCACAATTGACAAGCTAGCTGGTTGCCTTCTTCCCCTACCGCAGTATCGATGGCGATTTCGATACGAAGTAGACGTTTCGTACTGCATGTTTCAGATCTCTAGTTCACCCCTGTCCCACCCCCTCCCCTCTCCCAGGCCTATAAAAACAAGAAATTTATAAAAGATCTCAGATCCACCATTTATGTAGTTGCAAAGCGCCTGGTTAAGGCTGATGTTTTCTGCACGTTTCGTCATCGCGTGATTAAAAGGAAAGTTTCAACGAATTTTGTGAAAATGTTTTACGCATATACAAGTTTTTATTACCAACTACTGCACATTACCCTTTAAGTATAAAACAAATACTATATCTATACAAAAATGTAAAATCTGTCT